>JAUMHR010000079.1:11526501-11571642 GCA_032361145.1 Enteromius fasciolatus
TTAAGCGCTAATCAAAGAACCGGCTTTACTGATGAGATGCGCATAATATATCGTACGATATATATCGCCCAGCCCTAACCCAAATGCGAAAAAATTAACCCAAAATTATGATTGCGATTAATCAAAAGTTTTTCCTGCTAATTTGCAAAAAGTTCAGAATGAGATTTTATCTTTTCTCTCAAAAGATGAAGGAAATTATACTGTTGAAAGGAAATCTTGATCAAAATACATAAACACCAACAGCCATGCATTATTCAAATAATAAAATGTTGTTTATACCACAGTGTAGTTGAATCATTTAATGAGAAGATGTGGGTAATAAGATCATGTCAGATAGAAGTCTAATCTCACAAACAAGGATTGAGATCATTAGCAAGTGTTAGTAAAGTGACAAATCACACTGTGCACCAGAAATCAACCAGATGAATCTCTAGAGGGCTTGTTCCATTTCAGTGTAGACAACACGATCTAAAGAGGATTTAAGAGATTACGTGAATGGCTGGGATCAAAGGATTTGTAGCAGTTCAGAATGCACACCCATCATCTCTCATTCGACAATGTCTGAGAAACTATAAACATACACATCTGAGGAATACAGAGAAATATGTAGGAGAGTTTGTTCTTTGTGCATTCTTTGTTCTCATAAGCGTCTAAATCGATACTTGATATGCTTCCAGAGGTTTTGAATGTAGGTTACTTTTTTTTGGTGAATTTGAAATCTCTGTTTTGAAGTCACTGGCCTGTGGCCTCGTTAACTTCGAGATTAACCTACTTCATTGGGATTCCTTCTTCTGATCTGTTCCCTTCAGATCCCCTGCCATTCATTGTTCTTTTGATGTCTGGAATCGTTTTAAGTTAATTTTTGATTTTAGCAGAAAAGGCCCAATTCTGTGGCATGGCCTCACAGTGAACCCATAATATCCAAACCATGTAGTTAGAAGCTGTACTTGTACCGTTCCTAACTGTACTGTAGTTGGTCCGTGAAAGGGGTCAGTGAAAGAGCTAAAATCAGGAGTGAGCTGAAATAATTCATAAAATCATAAAAATATAAAAAATAAAGGAAAAATAAAAATAAAAAATAATATTTTTTTTTACCTGCAGGTCACATGATTTAATCATGGAAATCAGAGACCTATGAACACGTGAATGTGTTCAATTATCACATATAATATTAGGCAATGTGGGTCAAACATAAGGCCTGTGAAGGAGTACAATCTGATGATTTGCAGAAAGAAATATAAAAATTAAATGACACTAAATAAAACAGTCCAGTACATTTTGCATATTTGTATGATATATTCATAACATTCTACTTTTAGCCTCAGCGGGATGGATAATAAATGTTGCACGCAAATGAACTTCTTCAATAGAGCCCACATAAATTCGCTGAAATGATCGGACACCAGTGATGTGGGCTGATATTATGGTCCACTAGACATCAATACATCTCTCTTTCATGAAGTTGGTGATCAGCATGCAGTGAGTCACCTCAGCCTCTTGTCCTCACTACACTGAAGAGATGCTAAACAGCTCCCTGATCACAGGTCTGAAAATTCATAAATGACGCATTAGTAGGCTAATTTATTAGGTCTGGCCTTAAACAATTCACCTACCTGCGCTGAGACATTAACAAATCCTTGACGTAATAGTTAAAGTGTTTGTGCGCATCAAGCAGGACAAAAGCTGGCAGGCACAGTTTGTTCCAGACATGGGAAGTCCATGTGCATTTAATGAAAGGGACATTCAGATCTGACCAGCTGTACTACGGCAGACACTAATGCCCCTCTTTCATGCCCAGTCCTCTTCTGCAACGTCACACTCAGCTCAACCATCTTCCCCTCTCTTTATATTTATGTCCGAACATTGCAATTTAGGTAAAAAGGCACCAATCTTCTCGTAAACCTAATAAATGCAAATTAAATGTACAGTTAACGTCTAATCTGTAGTGTGTAGAAACCAATAATTAAAAGGGATTGGAGAATTAACTTCTTTGACAGGAATAAGTAATTCATTTCATAACTTTCAATCAAAAGATCTATACACACATCTATCTAGAGTTCAGTTGAATTATGCAAGATCTGGGTCACTCTTAAATTGGCCACAGAAAATGCCAAGGCTGCGGCTGATGGTCGAGTCAAACTAAGCTGAGAGGCTTTGCAGGAGTCTGCATGAACAAGGCACATGTCCAACTCGGCCCTGCTCTTCTACAATGGACATTTACGGAGGACGGACTCCTAAAACCGGGAGAGTAGCCTATGCTGGCTGTGAACAGAGACTATGAAGTGGATCAATTTTAACTCTTCAAGGACAGTCTGGCGCTTGTGACTCACAACCTATAAATGAGTTAAGTTCTCTTATTAAAAGAACCTGCTACTTGCTATTCAAATCAGAAGTTTGAGCAGTGAAGGAGAGCGCTTAATGTTTGTTGTTACTCTGATCAGAAATGCAGACATGGTGCTATGTTTACAAGGCACGATGCGTAAAAACAGTACTAAGTCATGATAATCAGTAATTCTGTCCCCACTGGACGCAACAAATGTCTCGTTTGTAATGTTTTATTGCTTTGGTGTAAAAATAAAACATTTTTCATTTTAAACAGCATAAACACATTGCATTACACCAAATACACAAAATAATGTTCTTTTTAGCAACATCATATGACTAAGACCAAAACTATTTCAAATGTTTCTGTTGACTGAAATAAAGTAAATTAAATAAATTTTAAATAAATAAAAAATGCTATTAAATAAATAAATCTAAATTAAAACTAAACTTGAAATAAAAATAAAACCTGTACGGTTATTTAAAAACAAATCTAAAACCAATAAAAATGACAAAACTAATTACTATTTTATTTAATTAATCAAAATTAATAAACTATAAAATCATATATACACAATACCAAAATATAGGCATGCATACTAGCAATTTGACATTTTTAATACGACAATAAAAGAAAGAACTATAACTATGCCTGTACATTGATTGGTTATTAACATGGTCAGTCAGTATTAAAAATGCTGTTTTTCAAATTAAAATGGTTTTCTTTTGCATTAAACATCGTGAATAAACAACCAATGTGGGAAGCATGTTCTTGCAGACTGTCAGGCACTATATAACAAACTATTAAGAACAACTCCAAAAAACATTGTAAAAGGTCATGCTATGACTGAGCTATATCCTGGGAAAGAAGGGCACTTCTTCATATCCTGGTCTAGTTGCCACTAAACAATACTAAGGTTCCCTAAAAGTGCATTTCTAAAGTCAAATTCATGACATTTATGTAGATGTCACTGTTATTACAGTACATTAATGCCTCTGATTTCGAGGGAAAGCCCTATAGGGAAACCTGTTGTCGTATGAGCAGCTTCCTTAATAACACGTATAAGATATAATGGAGTTTCCCTGGATTAGGTGGATCGGCTGAACGTGACAACATGATGAGAATCCCCTAAAACCAGAGTACTCATTCAATAAATACAGTATATGACGTGTTTCAAAGAGACAGCATCAACAGCGGTTACATTTTCAAACACAACATACAAGCCACCAGAACAAATCCCTGCTGTCATATCAGAACGCGTTGAATTTACAATGAATACGCCGCTATGCTCACTATCATAATAACAATAATACTACATGCATCGCTTACCTTAGGATGAATCTATTAGCTGTCAATCCGTTATAAGAATTTCATCAGCTCCATGCACAACTAAGAACAATATCTTTCTATTCGTCCACATTTGTCATAAATAAATAATAAAAAAAAAAATCACAGCTCACACAATCATAGCACATTAAGATGCTAATATATTAGAGAAGCGCTTTCTGCCTTAATTAACAGCAGCTGGTCGGACTGGTCGCTGTGTCTCTCTCTGGAGAGGCGCCATTTGACTGCGCATGGAGGCACGCGGTTGCTGAGACGCGACGCTCGCGGGCGCCCCCTGCTGACGCGATGCGGACAGTGCTGTCGGTATACAGCAGAGAAGCGGGAACTGCCATCTGCTGGTGTTTGTCAGCAGCATCGGGCATAAAGCTGCCCTAATTTAACCTATGCATCACACATTATAACGGCACCAAATTTCATTGTGCAGTAAATATTTAAATAATTAAAGTAAATAAATAAATAATAATAAATAATAAAAATCTGAAACTGTCTTACTTTAAGCATCTGTCTATTTAGGCTTTTACTAAAAAAACTATGGCCTGGTTTCACAGACAGGGCTTAGACTAAGCCAGGACTAGGCAATAGTTCAGTTAGCACATTTAAGTAATTTTTATTAATGTGCATAAGAGAAAAACATTACTGGGGTGCATCTTGAGGCAAAACAGAGGCCATTATATATTTTAAGATCAGTCAGTGCAAGTTCCTTTCAGTTAAAACTGCTTAGATTAGCACTTTAGTCTGGGACTTGAGTTGAGTTTGGTCCAGGTCATTTTGAAATTGCATTGACAGAATGTATCAAAAGTATGAGACAAAACCACTATTGTTTTAGAATTAACAATAAACAAACAAACAAATAAATCAATTAAATAATTCGATTAATCACATTCAAAAAAGTTGGTTTAAATATATGTGCGCGCACTATGCATGCATGTATATATTTAAGAAAATATGTTATGTTTATATATTTAATCTACAAATTGTATGAATATACATCCAAGCAAACACATGTATTTACAAAACGTATACATGCATGGCTATGCATATACACATATACATATATATATATATATATATATATATATATATATATATGTAAACAAAAACATTTATTTTAGATTTGATTATTTGTTTGATAGCACTAAAATTAATATATAAATAAAACACACACACACACACACACACACACACACACATATATATATATATATATATATATATATTGTTTATACTATATATAATTTTTTCTATGCTTCTATACTCTTAAGTTCAAGTTAGGCACATGTGGTTTTGTTATACCACTGCTGGCCACTAGGTGTCAGTATGAGGCTTACAAGCTGACAAAAACGCATGTGGCAACGTCACAAAAGATTTAATTCACGCTTCAATAAAAAAAAAAGTGCACCGTCTGCACCGCGGAACATGTCAGGACATGTTGCAGCATGTTATTTCTTAAGATGTTGGTTGTTTTGGAACACTGCGTAATAATCTACATGCTAATCCAATGTTTGGAAATTATATCCTGCAAAGCATGCATACTGTATTTTGCAGGGTAGTGCAGAAGACAGAATCTAATTACACACTATGTAATTATGAATGCATTAAAGTTTAATGCCAACCAATTGATAATGTGTTTATAGACTATCGAACTGGATGAATCTGAAAGTATTTACCATATAAAGGCCTTTTTTCTATCAAACAGATATGCAAATGTGTGATTCATCAGTGAAATAACATTTGTGACACATGTTAAATTACCTGAACATTTAAATACTGCATTTTCTCATTCATTTAATATTATTGGGTATATTTACAAGTACACTGACAAGACATCAGTGGAAGAAATGAGCTGTTAGGAGAGAGAAAATATCAAGTGCGCAGCTGAAAAATGTTGGAAAGCACAGCAGGTCAGATATTGCCTTGTGGTTTGGTGTTTACCTTTGCACTCCATGTAGCCCAGAGCCAAGTCACTATGGCAACTTCCTTGCACCAGGAAGGGAATAATTGCAGTTCGGAATTCCAAATGGATGGTGTGCCTTGTTGAAGGTGATAGTTTTGTGCCTCTCATTCAGATACTGCAATCTGTCTGACTAAGGAAAACAGTCACATATCGACCTGCATCCTGTGGTGACTTTCTGTGTTCATGTGTTGCAAATCAGTGGATTTGAAGCACTGAAAGCTGCCGTGTTTTATGTCATGAGAAGACACATATTGGATTTTGTTCATTAGTCCAAGTCATATATCATTTTTTAAGTAGTTGCATTTTTCCTCTTTGGCTCCAGTATGGCTTGGAGATAAATTCTCATCTTTTTTAATGTTTCTGCTATGAAGGATCACTTTAATCTGTCAGCTTTTTTCCTGCTTGAATTTGGGTGGTAAATTCTGAAGGAAAGGTTAAATTGCATGTGATAAAGCTGTGAAAAGCACATGCTCAATATTACAGAAATCCAAAAGATCACTAACGTCTGAAGCTGTACTAGAAAACTGTTTGCCAAATGTTTGTGGGTGAGACCAGTCGTTTCAATAGAGATCAATGCAATTCAGACTTTTGAGTAAAGGTGCAGTCACATTTGTAAAATCATGTGGACAAAAAAGGTCCATTGTCATTGTCCTGATGTACGAAGTCACTTTCTAGCCAAGCAGGTGTCTGTTAGTTAATGCAGCCAATCTTTACATATTCTCCATTAAACTGTTAAAACTCACCATTATTGACCAACAGAGAGCTGCTTGGTTTGATGGTGATTCTGCGTGAGCTGTGCTTTATGCATCACTACGCTATACACTACTGTCAAAACAAGCTGACATGTTTTGCCTGTGAATGTATTTCACAGCAAGATAACTTCATCAAATCAAGTCAAGCCACCTTTATTTCTATAGTGCTTTATGCCAAAGCAGTTTCACAGAGACAAACAGGCAGTAGAATCTCATAAACTTGAAGTCAGTTCAGTTTCTGCACTTTACAATTAATTAATGAATCAATCCAGTTAAATATTGTCAATGTTGCAAGACGCAACTCGACTGTAAAGCAGCTGTACAGAAAACAATAGTACCATCATCTGAGGATGACAGTCAATATGGCTTTTTAAGATCTTAGTTAAGCAAGCCAGAAGGCAATAGTGACCCGATCTCCATTAGGTAATAGAAATGGAGAAAGAAACCTTTGGAGAAAACAGACTCAGCTTGGGACCTGCAGTGAACGAACAAGGAACTGAAAGTACTTTCTGAAAATCTTTGCATAGGTCTTCCTCATTTACCTCATTCACTACAAATGTAATTTCTGTTATTATTAATATTAACTACAATTATTTGGACTACAATTGAAAACAGAACTGGTGCCAGCTGGGTTTGTTCAAATAACAGAACCCTACATGGCTCTCTAGAATATGCTCCATCTTTCCTCTCAGCTATCAACTTTGCAAAAAAGACCTTTCAATAATAGTGTAATAAGGCAATCATCGTCTTGTCGCTAGACTGATTGTTCCGTACACTGTAATGGAATTTTTTCTAAGCGGAAACTTATTAGTGGTAAAATTATAATTCAATCAATATTTATAACCCAAATCAATATTTCATTCCATATTTCATATTTATTTGTAAAAATAAAATCAGAGTTCTGATCATCTGTCCTGATTTAGTTAGCACTAATGACTGTACATATCCCTCACTTATGTCAGGCTTTCAAACATTCATGCCTCTATTCAGCACTGGCTGGATTCTTCCATCCTCCCGACTGATATATTTTCTCAAGGAAGATGGAAGAGGGTTAGATAAGGTCTACAGATGCAGAACATCCATGTCATATACCTGCTGACCCCTTTGTTTTGTTAGGCCCACCATGCCCATTACAATTTCATTACATGGAGTCAATTCATCTTTTTTAAAATCTTGATTAAATCTTCATGCTTGAGCTAACCGGAGGCACTGATCCATCTAGCTGTCTTCTCTGCTCCTGCTTTAACCTCTGGGGTTTTGTGCGTAGGGCCGTTCTCGGCGCACTCCAATGAACCCCTTTGACACTAATTGAATTACTGGAAAGCCATGTGACCTCTTTATGTTATGGTCATTAGAGAAAATAGGAACTGATTTTTGATCACACATATAGTATTTGCGAAACTTTCCAACCAAAGCAGGACCTGAGGCTGAACCACTGTGTCAGATCCAACACAAGAAGTCTCTTTTCATCTGAAAAGTCCTGATTACAGGACTGCAGTGGGGCAGAGACCGGCAGCTTGGATCTGTTATCCATCACCCAGTCTGACATCGAACCACCGCAGGCCATTCAATCCCAGCGTCCCTCTCCTCTTTCCTGCACATAACCATACATCTCCCCTGCCTTCTTTCTCCACCTGGTCTGAACTAATGAACCCCTGAGGTCAAGGGTGAGAGTTTGGGCACTGTTGTCAGTCAGACAATGTCCAGACGATCCCTTTATCATTTCCCCTTCTTATTTTTGTCCTAGCGCACCTTGATTGGACTAGGTGGCATTACCTCATTATTGTTGTCATAATATGAGTTTCATTCGAGCTCAGCCAGTTTTATGACTTCACTTCATCTGGCTGCGGTTTTCATCTGAGTTTATACCCAAAGCCCCAAGCCTTTATTTCCTGGAATAATTAATGACATAACCAGGAGCAACCTTGTTATTTACTAGATGAACAGGGCCGGTGACAGACTCCAGGGGAGGGAATGAGAAGACCGGTATGTGTGGATTTGTTACAAGCCGTAACGCTTCTTTCCTCAGTCCAGCTGCAGTTCTTTTCCCAGCGGAAACCAACCGGACCGTGTCCATCACTTCAGGTGGAAGTGATTCCATTAGCAGCTGTAAGGCTAATTCCTTGTTCTCCCTGCAGACCGGTGGGGTTGTATAAGAGCCCTACATCAGCTCCCGCAGGCCCCGGTGATCCTTTAAACACCAGAATCTGGACCTATCAAAAAAAGTCTAGACTCTAAGGGGAGTGGCTTACACAATACACAAAGACTAGTGAATGGATTTAAGAAACAAAGGCCACATTTGTGTTTAAGTACCCCAATTATGAGTTATGAAAGGTTCGTATTTTGCTTTTTGGAGTCCCAAATAACAGGCTGACATGCATGCAAAGCCAAAAAACACTTTCGTTCTTATAATGTGCATTTATTTTTACCTTATTTGTTCAATGACTCCCAAATTATTTGCTCAACAAATCAAAGCGGTGTTTGTGAGCTTTTTTAACGCTGCAAAAGCGGTACCTAGTGGCAAGAAATGATTTTAAATTTTCATTAATTTTCAAAAAGACCAGCAAGTGGGAGGTCAATATGGGAATGTTTTATTTTGATATCAACATGAAATACGGACTCATTATAAAACTTGTTTCAATGATTTAATACAAATGATTTTCAACTTTATATACAATGCACTTTCAGTTTAAAAGCTTTGTAGGATGTTTTCATTCACTTGAAAGGCCATTTTTTAAAAATGTTTCAATAATAGGGGCACTGTAAGATTTCTAAAAGTATGAACTACTAAATTAATCTTACTGAAGTGTTTTAGAGGATTTAATAGTTTAATATAAATGCACACAGGCCCACTTTATCAGGCTTGTTTCAGACGTTAGAATAGGAAAGTGAAATCAGTGTCTGAAGAGGAGGAAGAAATATTGTCCATGTGCTGTAAATAAATAAATAACGCTCAGACATCAGTTCAGGCGGCTCGCCATCTATGGTGGAGTCCAAACACAGAACCGTGCCAAATCCCTGCATAGATCATTTCCACATCTCTGTTACAGTATGTGTGATTTTTAGAGTAGGTGTCGTTCTCTTGTTTTGTCATCACTTTGGTTATTTTTGTATATTCACATTTCCAGATATCCTGGAAGACATATTATAATGTTCAGACGTATAGTTTTCTTCTCTCTTTGCTCCTTTTGTGAGAAACATTGACTTTGAGGACAAAATGAAGAGGGTCAAGATATTTATTAATTGCAGTGCAATCTGTTTTTTATTTATTAATTTGTTCACTTTTTAATGCCATTTATCATTAAATATCATAGTTCGTAAGTTGATGCATTATGTGATGCATCTCGATATCAGAAAAAACACATTTCAGAGTTTTGAGTATTATTTTAGATTCGTTTACCTTTTGCTTTAATAACAGCAGGACAAACTGAAATATTAAAGTTTCAATAAAAAAAAAAAAAACTATGAAAGAAAAACATATTTTCTGTTTAAGAAAATAATGAAATCAGATATAAAGCCACCATTGTGAGAAATAAATCACCTTTTTTCATTTGATATATTATTTTATTTGTTTTGGGCATAGAATACCCCAAACATTCTAATATGCTTTACTGTATTAGAATGCTCTGTGTGACTAACATGACATGTGCACGGTGACAGATTTGCTTTAACTGACTGGCCCATTTGTGTGTTTGCCGTTGTCATGATGTGCATGTGTGTACGGCTGACGGAAAGCTGAAACAGGGTTTATAAAGTGACAGGCTGGTTTGTTAATAAGCACGAGACAGAGTCAGTGGAGTGACGCTGAGCACTGCAGACAGATCTTTCTGAAGCCAGATATTTTTTGAGCAGAAATATCTCTCTGGGCAAGCTTGTGTCATTAATTGTGTGCTCATAATGCAAATGCGGACTGATCCCGTTGTCGCTTTGCTTCGCATCGCAGGCTCGTGGACCACTCTGTGAATAGATGGGGATGTGGATCAGGACAGGTCATGTTAGGCCTCTCTCTCTTTAATGTATGCTGCAAGTGGGGGAAGATTCATTAAAAATGTAGCAAGAAAAAGAATGCCTTTAATTCTTTTTGAAGGATATCAAAACATTACTAATCAATTTAGAAAAAAATATTTGTCCCCTAAAGCTCTTTCCTTGAACTTATGTAATTGCTGATTACCGTTATCTGAGCCTGCAGCTTTACCTCCCACCGCTAGACAGTCCTAAGACGTTTTTACATTACTAATTTCCATCACTTGTATACATGCACAATGAGTCGAATTATTAACTTTTTACACATTAGTTTACGAACCTTTAGAGTTCTACACTTCAATAGAAGTTTTTGTGCATTTTTCTTCTGTTGGCTTTCAATTTTTAGCGTTACTTTTATTATTAAAACCTTTATTTAATTAAGACAGCATCAGCTTTAGTACCTTTATTTCTGAGAGTGTATAATGTATAGTTTCATAATAAAATATATGTATATTCTGTAACACTAACACAGCCAAAGTTACCACAGAGAAGTAACGCTTATAATTTCTTAGTTTTATTAGCATTCAAACCAAGTTTTAAATGATAAAACCTTATTTAAATCACATCCTTTGCAGTTTTTTACTGTCTGTTTTAGACACAACAATTTTTGAGCCCTGATTCACGGTTTTGTCGGTTTCGTCTTTTGACTCTCTCCATATAGATCTTAATCCTCTTCTATAGAGTTTGAGTGATACAGCTGAGCTTTTGTCCTTGTTCTCCCACATTACATAAAGACCACAGGACCACTGAACTGTTTCTCTGTAGTGGGACTTGAAAGATATGCCAGTCAAAATGCTTCAAGCTTCCTGCATATAACAAGTTCATTGCACGCATCCATCACTTCTGTGGAGATTTCTGACAACTTTACAGCTAGTAAAACTTGAAAAGATATTCGGGTACAGTCAGGTCCTGCCTAAAATAAAGAGAAACTTGCCATATAAGATCTGGTTTGTTCACCAAAACTGTAGTCATTTGATTAAAAAATACAGTAAAACATCAATGTTAAAATAAAATATTTTAATATTTTTAATATTTTAATATATATTTTAAGATCTTAAAATGATCTTTCAGAAATCTGTCTAATATACTGATTTGGTGCTCATGAAAAAAATTCTACTTATCAGTGTTGAAAACAGTTGTGCTGCTAAATATTTTAGAAAATGATAATCTGAAGAATAGATTTATAAAAGAACGGCATTTATTTAAAACAAACAATTGTTTCTGTATATTTTTTATGTGATGCATCTCGATTTCAGAAAAAACACATTTCAGAATTTTGAGTATTATTTTAGATACCTTTTACTTTAAACATCTGTCTATTTAGGATTTTACTAAAAAGACTATGGCCAATTAAAGAAATACATATTTTCTTAATAATGAAATGAGATATAAAACCACTATTGTGAGAAATAAATCATCTTTTTTCATTTAATATACTCTCAGGTGAAACCTGTTCATTCCAAGGTATAAATAAAATTTACAATCCCTGATTTTTATTGTGGTCTCAGGAGGTCCTATAACAATAATGAAAGAAAAGGCACATTGCAATCTTTCCTATTGGTCATAATATCTGTGCTCTTATGCCTGCTAGCGTGACAGATCTTGAAGGTCATCAGGCTAGTACCAGACTCTGTGTGTGCGTGAGTGCACCTGGTATTTGTGTCCCCACAAAGAAAGGAATACCAGTTAATTTTGACCTTGTGGAGACATGTGTTAGGTCCCCATGAGGAAACAAGCTTATAAATCACACAGAATTAAGTTTTTTAAAAATCTAAAAATGCACATAGTTTCCTGTAAAGGGTAGGTTTAGGTGTAGGGTCAGTGTAGGGCAATACCACATACAGTTTGTACAGTATAAAAACCATTACACCTATGGAATGTCCCCATAAAACATGTAAACCCAACGTGTGTGTGTACAGGCTGTGGTCAGAGGCATCAGAAAGCGGATGAGTCAGGTAATGAGAAGGAGAGAGGAATGCTGAAACACCTCTCTGAGATCAATGTCATCAGTCTCACACAAAGGCTTGTGCACAGTCTAGCCCGAGGCTTAGGCTAAAAGTCTGGAAAAAACACACATAATGGCTGGCCAAACTTTATCTCGGGGCTGCCTCCCTGTCTTTGTCACCTCACCCGTAGCCCTCAGCGCTGCAAAAACCCAAGGCATCAACTCAAAGGAGCTCCATTTTCTCTGCACATAACCGGTAACTGAGACAGCTCCACTGAGCTCTTAAGAAACGGAAATGCGGCATTGTGGAGTTTCTTCTATTCAATTATTCACGCACAGCCCCTGGCCACTGCTGCCATTTACAACGGCAGTCATCTCTTCAAAGCTACGATAGGGCTGGGCGAGATCCTGTTTCTGAGATTGAGGAGTGTGTGAAGGGAGTGGAGCTCACCTTCAACTCCTTCCTCTGTCTCTCTCTATACAAAGTAGTCACTCCAGGGCTTAGCCCATTCAACTCAGCAACATGATACAAATGTGGGACAGACAAAAAGAAGCAAAAAAACAAAAAGAGAAAACATTATGCTATCAAGAGCGTTTGTGTCAGTGTAAAAGGCTTCGGGCTCAGAGTCATACATACAGTAAATTAAATGCAAGGTTAAACTGAAGGCTTACTGTACATCTCATTTGGTAGGGCAAAAGTCAATCATGAATAACATGAATCGTTCAAAGGTTTAGCGTCAAAATGCAACCCAGGACTGAATTTTATTTGATCGTAAATGCTAATTGTTTTTTATCATAAATTTTTTTACAATGGAATTAATTCCTGTCATGCCAGAGTTTTTCCAAGGAATTTTCAGCTGACAGTTGACACATGATTCAGAAATCTCTTTAACATGCTGATTTGTTGCTCAAAAAGTGCTTATCAATTTTAAAAACAGTTGGAAAAGTGTAGTAGTGTAATTTTTCAAGATTCTTTGATGAATTGAAAGTTAAACTGCATTTATTTAACTAAAACAAAACAAAACAAAACAAAGCGAAAGAAAACAAAACAAAACAAAGCGAAAGAAAAAAAAAGAAAAGAAAACAAAAGAAAAGAAAACAAAACAACTCCTTTCACTTCTGATTAATTTATAGCATTGCTGTTTTTTTACTGACTCAAACATGTACTTTGTACTTTTAAATTCAAAATATTCTAATACATTATATTATTATATAATTGTTTACATCACATGCAATTTATCAACCAAAACAAAAGATACACTTAACACCACAATGGCAAAGTACAGTACTGCACAAGCTAATGGAAGCTCATTTATGCCACATAAAAAAAAAACCTTTGTAAATTATAATTATATATAATAAAAATTTTATTAAAACATTAACTATGAGATAAAATGTCTAAGTTATGAGACACCAAGTGTTAATTATGTAAAAAGGCAAATTCATGTAATTGATAAATAATATATTATTAGATAAATAAATATATATATATATATTGAGCTGTTTATTAGACCAAGCTATTGTTTGGCCTCAGAAGAATTGAAATGAATATGAATAGATTATATTAGATAATTACACTCAATGATTTTCAACTTGTGTAAAACTTGATGGTTCAATCCTATTTAAGCTTCAGCGTTTAGGCATTAAACAAAAAAACAAAACAAAACACTAATCTAAAATATTAAATTGAGTAAATGCATTCATTTAAACATAATTAAGTTGAAACATTTTTCTAAGTTTAGCCTTAGGCAAAGTAATACAATACAAAATTAGTTATAAATACTGTACGAGAGTGCTGTTTTGGTTTTGTTGGCCAAGGGGCAGAAAAGAAGACTGCAGGTTCTTCTGCAAGACTTCTTCCTATGATCGGAATGTTTCAAAGTGATTTAGCCCCAAACCGGGCCCATTCTAACATTAACCGCAAGTGACCTCGCAGACATACATTCATACAAATCCCTGCACCTACAATGTCAGAAAGGAGAGAATCAAGCTTTTAGTTACAATATGTGACAGTTACCCTGCATTATCCACTGGAGGTTTGCATGGAAGGCATGTGACCTGGGGCACGGTTGTTGCGTGACCCTGTCAGTGTGTATCCCCATGTCCATGCCCACGGCGGTAGCCACACAGTCCTCCTGTATGCCCTCAGGTAAATTAGCACACACACACACACACACAGGAACTATCCATAATGTCTCGCTTCATGACAACAGTCATTCAGGCCAGTGGTTTCACAACGTCACACAAGATTACTACAGCAAGCAAGACAGACGTTGCATGCCCGAAGAGGAGCTGTGTTCCCTGCTTCCCCATGTGGCTCCTCAGATGTGCTGCCACTCTAGAGCTCAGTAAAAACGAGCCCTATGGACTGTAAATAAGAGTTTATGGAGTTTGCATCTGCGCCCATCCGTTACACACAGACTGCATTAGCTGTGCATTAACCTAATAGCTAGAAATGTATATGAAGTATGTTTTCAAATGGCATACATTATAATATCACAGTGTACAGTAATGCAAGCCTATGTTATTAGGCACATTTCATTATTAAATATTAATGTTCTACATGTACATTTACATGCTTCTGCTCTAGATACAGTTGAGGAATCGATGTAGGCTAAACAACAAGGTTATAAATTATAGCACACAATGCGGTTCAGATAAGGTAAGGCAGATTTCTGGGAACATGTCTACGGACCTGATTAAAAAATGTATTTGAATGGATGTGTCTGCCTCTGTGTCTCATGGTCACAGCTGGCATGCAACACTATTATGGAGCATCAAAAACCACTTCAATCTTTTGGGTAACACTTTACACTATCATGTACTAATACATGAATTAACAATTTCTTGACTATAAACTAATGATGAGTTAAGACATGCATTAATCAAGAACTAACTTAACTACAACATGACTCACATGAATTACTGCATGAATGACGCCACCTTAATTGCTTGTTAGTTACTGCATGTTAGTTAATGTATTAATTAACAATTTATTGTGGTAATCTAAATCAAACATTTTTCAATGGACAAAATTGCCAGCCTGCAGCTGTCACGTCATGAATTCACGAGTTGTTAATGTATCATTATGTCATGACTTATCCCTACTTGGGAGGGAGGGGGCACATCATTACTAACTCTTCATTAATTACTTATAAAATAACATGAATTCATGACTTCTTAACATCCTTAAAAAGTTTTCAATTACACATTTTTTATACATATTCAGCTCATCTAAATTAGATATTTGGTGCTTTTCGGGGGTTTGTAAAGACGTGGAAGAGCAGAGGACCTGTGGCTGCATTTGGATGGAGAAGTAACTAAACGGTAGGAGGAAAGTTGACATTTTGAAGAGAAGAGCAAGAGCACAAGAGAATTATTAATGTATAATGAGACTAAACCAATTTATAACATAACCAAAAAGATAATCATCTTCTCTATGATTTTAATTTGGAAAATTGCATCAGGGTTAATTAAAATGAAAACATTATTATAGGATGGCAGAATCACTCAAAAGAGTATGAGATGAACTTGTTAATTTTGAATGCATTATTGTTTGTTGGATGAGTTAGGTTAAATGTAAATATTGCAAGAAGTTCTCTGTCATTCACTGATGTTTGTGACTTTTATAGATCTGCCACCTGGGCAGATCTATAAAAGTTTTGTGCCATTTAAACATATTTGATTTAGTTTACCACAAATTGTTAATTCATACATTAACTAACATGCACTAACATGTAATTAAGGGGGTGTTATTCATGCAGATTCATGTCGTAGTTAAATTAGTTCTTGATTAATACATGTCTTAACTCATCATTAGTTTATAGTCAAGTAATTGTTAATTAATGTATTAGTACATGATAGTTCATGTACTGTTATTGTGAAGTGTTACCATCTTTTGTGACTTTAATGTAAATACAGCAGATCTTTCTATCCAACAAAAATCCTCAGTTTTACAAAAAGAAAGCAGGACGACACTTAATGACATTGCTTATTATAATAATAAATGTTTCTTGGGCACCAAGAAGCACTAAAGACTAAAGCAGTGTCCGCTGAAAATTCAGCCTTGCCGTCACAGTAAAAGCTTTATTTTGATCAAATAAATGTAATATATTAAGTCGAGCCAACCAACCCAAAAATACAACAAATCTCTTAAGCTAAAATAATGTTCCTCCTTCTACAATAGAAATCATCAAACTGTTATTGTGTCATTTTGGATGTTGAGAGAAAAAAGGGACCTGGTTTCAGGGAACTGAATACTTGTCTATTGATCAGGGAAACCAGAGAACACAATTTTCACAGACAGAAACACCAGACTTTAAAGAAAATGCAGCTCATTTAACTTAAAAGGCATGTTAAGCACATACATACAAAGCAAATAAAGATAATACGATAATGAGAGAGCCTGGCATGGCCGTTTTCTGTTATAAAAAACAACAGTGGGCAAAAACGTAATACTGAATACATTGCCATTGTTATTCTCTCACTGATTCTTTAACTGATGTGCTCTGGGGATTCATGGGACAGACATCACAGTGACTGTGCCTTTTGCTGACTGTATAATGCGTTGCGAGGAACTCATACATACTGTAGCGTGATAATGAACCCATCTGATATCTCGCAAAAATTGCAGGATCCACATGAGCAGGATCCACAATATCCAGATGAACTACCTCCTCCTCAGCTGCCTCTGACTGCATGCTTTTAGATAGATGAATACATCTCATACATTTAACAAATGTTTTACTTCAGATAAAACATCAGGACTGTTATTTTGTATAATCCAACGACAGAATGACCCACGATGCAGTGCAAAGTCATTAAGGGCAATACGTGTGGCCTGTTGTCTGCTAGCATATTACAATAAGTCGCAGGGTGACGATACACTCATTTGATGCCTGCAGGTCTCTATTGGGGGTGATGAATAGCTACAGACTCACTTTAATAATCTCACCGTGGGAGGCCTGCAGCTCGTGTGCATCGCACTGCTAGACTCTCCAAGTTTTTTTTTTTTTTGAGCCACTGATTTAATACAGCACAGAGACAATTTTAAGCAATTTGTCACTGAGATCTGTGTTATGCAAAGGGAGGGAGCCTTGTGCTTAAAGGCAGTAATGAGAGCAGTCACATTCATCTTTAGGTAGCTTATTTCTCCACAGTTGTGTTAATGAGGAAAAGGCATCCTGCATGCTGACATATGTGGTACATTGGAACAGGAATATTTAATGTGGAGTAATTGGCTTAGAAGACGTTTTGCTGCAGCCCCAAGAGCAAATTGGTGTCTACAGCCTTAGTACTAATGATTTTGAGAGAAATAATAATACATTTTTTCTATAAACCAAATAATCTAAACATTTATGATAAAAAATTCTAAATACAGGCCTGATCCCCAACCGGAGGTACATTTTACCTTTAATTTTACAGAAGCAGGTTCCTGTGGGTATTACGTTTTGCTGTCATAAATTGTGACTTGCAATAAAAATACTAAAAGTAACGAAAGGTCAACACAATAAATCACACTTAATCTTATAGATTAATCTCGGACATCTAGGTTTTACATTCTTAAACCCCAGGTTTACATTCTTATTTGCAACATCAATATCATTGAATGAACGAATGCAACATTCAATTTGTTTAAATTATAGCTCTAATGCACCACTTTGGCTCATTCGTAATACAACTGACTTTTAGAGCATACTGTACCTTTACAGATAAAACAGTCTCTTCTTTAACTAACATGTTTGCCATCACTGTTTGACGTGTTTAGCTCAATCAAAACACAACCCACCCATCAAAGTTTCTGTGACTGTACAAAGCATGTGCATATTTAACGAGGCAAGTGCTGTTTGGTTTATTATTGATTGTTAGGGCAAACTACTAGACATCATATTATGAAGGGTCAATTTGGCATAATGAAATTATTTAAATACTGCATGTTTTTAGAAATAGGACTTACAGTGAGTTGGTTTATTTATTTATTGTACACAAGTATACAACACACTGTGCATTAGTCATGAAGTAGCAGCATGGTGAGGACAGACTCCCATAGGCCACATGGTGATGGGAGCTGTTTTGATTATTGCCCAATTTATTTTATGATTCATAATGCAATAAACTTTTATAGCAGAATAATGAACATGACTTGCGTAGTGATGATAGACCGTGAGGGACTATTTTCACAACGGTGACAGTAGGGCCATGCACACAGCCAAATATTTAGCCAGCCTGATTTTTACTTCATGCCTCTTGCATTCATTAAATAAACCCCAACTAGCCGAGAATTTGGACAGCAATTCCCATGTGTTCATTTAGGACACACACACACACACATGCAAACCACAGAGTCAGGTTGGAGGCATTGAGCAGACAGCTTATTTATTAATCCCATAAAGCCCATAAACCTAAAGGACAATGTCTGTTAGTGTGGACCCTGCATTCATAGATTGCACACATGAAATCATTGGGAATAAGAGGCCAAGTCCCCTGAAGGGGAATAGCATTAGGTGGATTTCTCAGTCTAGCTACCGGGCAGCGTCTCCTTAATCACTGCATAGGTTACACAGTGGCACAGTGTGTTAAAAGGTTATGTCTCAGTCTTATGGAACAGCTGTCCAGTCATTTGCGAAACGCAAAGGGCCCCTGGTCTCATTCAATCTGCATTAATGTATGTGTCTTAATGAGTGCTGGACACGCTAATGATAGCTTGGTTACAGACCCAGATCCATTATCTAAGTGCATTTTACAGGCATCTGCAGCTGGGACCAAACCATTAACACACCGCTAATTTAAAATTGTGTAATGCTGATGCGCAGGTCTTACTTGATACATGACATGAGTTTTGAGCTTTTAATTATGCTGTGGAAAGTTTGATGAAAAGATGATTTCAGAGTGACTTCATGATTTTAATTATTAAAAAACTGATCAATTATATTTCATTAAAAGTGGAGGATTTCTGGCCCATGGAGATTTCTGTTCTTCTGTTTTTAAAATACATTTAAAATCTGCTTGACACGAAATCTAAAGGCCCAAAGAATAAGAAGAACCCAACTTCAAACCAAATAAAATGAAACCTAAACTTCTTGTGGTAACACTTTACAATAAGGTGTCATTTTTTACCATTAGTTAATGTATTAACTAACATGAACAAACAATGAGCTTACACTACTTATTAATCTTAATTAGTCATTTATGTTCATGTTAAAGTTCACAGTGCATTAACTAGTTAACAAACACAACTTGCGATTTTACTAACGCATTAGTACATGCTAAAATCAGCGTTAACTAGGATTAATAAATGCTGTATAAGTATTTTAATATTATAAGTAATACCAACAAAAATGATTAGCAAAAGCAGATGAAGAAGGAACTGTTTTCTGAACGAAAGGATTTAAAGGTCAATAAAAATGGTTTTATGCTGATGGTTTGAGGTTTGACTGGGAAAGACCCCACAGTGAGCCAAATTTAACAACCTTCTTCCAAACGGGTTGCCATAGACTTTTAACGCAGGGAAAGCATTTCTCTTACAAAAACAACAGACGCTATGCACCTCTGGTGAACCTTCTGCACTTGGCCCCTAAAAACACGAACAGGAACATTGGATATCCAGTATCTAAACTGAAGTACGCTTTAGAGAGAGCTGCCTGGGGGCAGAGAGCAGAAATGAGCCACTGATTAGTGAGCGCCTCCGCACATACTGCATGAGGTCATTTCCTCATCTACTCTCCAAGGATGGCTGTTCAGACCTCTCACTCATTCTCTCATATCACAATGCGGTGATGAGAAGACAATACATCCTGATGCTATTGGTTATGTATTCGCTATATTACATTCAAGTGATTTGTGCTCTGTTTTATACAGCATAAATAATAAACTAGTGAATAGACTTACTCTGAATGATGTTTGTGAATATCAGTTCTGGGAATGCTCTGAACCAGCAGGAGTGGTGGCTGTAGATTAGACACAGAAGGATGGGGCACAGGCCTTTCGGGACCAAAAGGTGAGGAGATAAGCCAGCAAATGGAGCCTCTACGCTGGGGAGCTGCTCTGTTCGAAGAGGGTGGAGGGTCCTCCAAGGTCCTGCAGTACCAGGCAACACAGGGGCCCCAGATAACAGGGACTACTGTTTGGACAAGGGGTGCGACTACCCGGGGAGGTTGCAGAGAGGGAGAGAACACTAGAAGAGAGGAGCAGATGTATGTGGGACGGTGATAAACCTACACTAAACGCAGGGAACAGAGAAGAACAAGAACTACACAAACACATCAGTGTTTTCATTATTATCTAATTTGCTTAACCCAGCAATATCTGTAACTCTATATTGATTTCAAAGTGATGCACGGCAAAATTATTTATTTTTTATTTTTATTTCAGGCTCTTTAAACTAAAAAAAATAGATATTTAACTAAAGAAAATGTGTACTCATACACAGCCCCCCCAAAAAATAATTCTGTATTTAGTTTTTTGCCAGTACGAACATCTTGATTTAAGTTTTCTACTTAAATTTCTAAAAATCCAACACAGTCTCACGACCAATTCATACCTATTCGTACGAGGAGCCAAAGTCATGCTAATTCATACAAATTCGTTCAACCTCACTCATATGATTTGGTACGATTTGTCTAAAACCCTGTGGCGGGTAGGTTTAGGGGCGGGGTTAGGTTTAGATCATTCATACAAAATCATACGAATTGGCAACTCGTAAAAAATACGTACATTACAATTTAGCAAATATCGCATGAATTCGTATGAGTGAGGATGTACGAATTAGCCACCTCGTAAAATATGTATGATTTGCCATGAGATCGTGTTGAAAAATCCTAACAAGGTTATATATTTATTTGAGAAGCAACACACCAACAGATATTAAGACTTGTTTTCAAACATCATATCTTTATTATGAATTTATTTTGCACATTTTCACACTTATTTTAAATGCAAAAAATTTTCAAACAAAATTCATGTTCAACATTTTATTTAAAAAAATTTCACAGATCCAATACCCGCCTCAACCAACGGGGTGAGTTGGGAGCAGGACTATCTGTTGTAAACATCCAATTACAGACAGATTGAGTAACTGGGAAACATGCTGGGTTTCTGTCATAAAACTCTAGATTTTGCAAACTGCTGGGTTATTAACCATGTTAATATACTAGGCACTAGCTGATTGGTTCATGTTCCACATGCAGCCAATGAGCTTACTGCTTTACATTTACCCCTTAGCGTTATTAAGGTCTCTTTTTGAATAGGATTTGTAACTCAGGATGGCCACTGGAATGCTAAGGAATTAAATGACTGGTTAGCATTCACTAAAATTCAGCAGTGTGCTTTCAGAGTTCCTCTGAAACCCTTAACCTTCCCCAGCTCCACCTGTACAGATCGGCTACGGGTAAATATGCTACTAGTACGGCGGCAGTATGTCTTAAACACTCACAGCACTGTATCTGTGTATGCATTGGCAGTAGCAAGTTTGCTTTGCAGCAGCTGCAACACTAATCTACAACAACAGCAATCAGCAGAAAATGCAATTCAGCAGCATAGCAGATCTATTTCGCCAAGACCAAATACAATAATATTGTCATATCCATTACCATGCTAAAATCTTCAGAGCGTTATCATAATTTATTAGGCATTTTTGTACTTTTATTAGCTGTGACATGATAGCAGAAGAAACAGGACTTCGAGTAGTGAGTTGCCTTTAGGTTGCCTGACGTACTGCTGTGTGATATGTTCTTCCCACATGTGGCCCAAAAATTACACACTTCACCTTTAACTGAAAAAGATGAATAAGAGAGAAATCAGGGACGGTGGGTAGTCTGTGTGCAGTAACACCAGGGTGCTGTCTTCTGTCAGCCCATGATAAAGCAGACCGCCACAGCAGAAGGAATTTCCTCTGGTAATACACAAACACTACCACCTTCAGCCCACGGATCTTACCATGCATATCAATGAGAGAACACAACAGTAAGTGTCCCCATGTGCGAGGGACTGATGGAGCGAATGCGACCACATGAATGAAAGCATAATCAGGGAGAATAAGCTTCATATACTGTAGCAATTAAATGCCATGTATTCTTGTACCTCCACTGCCAGCAGGTGGCAGTAAAGTAATCCAGTACATGTGCGCGGGGATTGCAGCTCCACAGGCAGTCGGCCAAGTGTTTCAAGTTCAAATGTCTGGAGAGTAACCTACTTCTCCTATTTCCCCAGCCACAGGCGCCACAAGGACCTGATTCAGCGCTCACTTCCACCTCCCATAAGCACAGGCTCCAAACAGACACACACAGTGATCTAAACTGTATTGATCCAGCTGAAACTGCTATTGTAGTCATGTTGGTTAAAACAAACAAATAAGCCTTACAAAAGTACTTCTGTGGTACTTTGATTTATTTAATTGTGCTAAATGATTACCATATTCATATACCACATCAGGAGTCTTCCACAGAGTGTCTGTGGTGGTCCTGCAGGAGGTCTGCCAAATTTGTCTGATCTAAAAATTTAACATGCATTAAACAAAAATAAATTATTATGTGAACTTCAACCAAAACTAAAGTTAAGATGCTAAACGTTTACGGGGCCCGGCTATACATTAAAATTATTTACAAAATTTTAAAATGTTTTTGAAAGAAGATTATTCCCGCATTTATTTGATGAAAAATACAGTAAAACAGTAATTACTGTAAATAATAATGCAATTTAAAAAAACTTATTTATTCTATTTTAATCTAATAAATATTCAATGTAAATATATTAATATATTTTAAAATGTAATTTACTCTTGTGATGGCAAATCTGAAAACTGTGCTGCATCCCTGCACCCCCCCCCCACGCCACACATTCACACACAATATACATTGTAAAGATTTCTGTGCTATGCAATTTTAAAAGGTACTTCAATGAATGCTATAATACTACTAATTTAGTACATTTAGTACAATTGAAAGAGCTGGCTACTGTAAACCAAAAAAATGGCAGATTGTGAGAAAACGATCAATATATATTATAAGTACAGTACAGTCATTACACGACTTTACTAATTTCCCTCACATTTCCACGCATAATCAACAGCTCTCTTGTGGGGACTTTTTTTAGCCCCTGGCCTCCCACGCCAACACACAGTTCCAACATTGTTTGTTCAGTGTTATTCCTGCGTTATCATGTTGCTACGGGAACATGACTGATGGTGTGAAAGTGCTATGTGCTCGCCGGTCACTTTGCATCAGCACGCCGATATTATCACTGCTGTCTGAGAGTAGGCCGAACATGATTCATGCTCTATCTCTGCCTGTCAGCTACAAAGAAAAATAATAAATAAATAACCATAATACACACGCTGTTCTGAACATGTGAAACACCAGCCCCCAAATAACGTTCTGTGAGAACAGCAAAACTCACGGATGAATCACAGAGAACATAAGTGCTTCCGAGTATTATATAAATCACAAAATCGTGCCATGGAGCGCCAGGAAAAAGATAGCACAGATAACGTCAGTTCTGGAAGCTTGTATTATTAAAAGTTTGCCTGATTGGTTAATTTTAAGCTTCTACATCTCAATCGGCAGAAGATTACTTCATAATAACAGTCACCTTTTGTGTCACCGTCTTATTTTCTTTAAAGAATTGTACTGTTGTGATATAACAATCCTTTCTTTGAAATAAGGTCTCCATTCAGCTCTGTCTTTTTAAGTTTACTGAAGATGTGTTTCTCTATTCAGCCTGGTTTCTTTGAGCCTCTGAATAGTCATTATCATTATTGTATCATTATGTAACCCAGTACCTTCATTGAAGTGCAGAGTGTATCATTACCCTCACAACATTAGGTGAGAACAGCTCCTCCGTGCTCAGTCAGAAGAAAAAGTCTTATTTTCGGAGTGATTGACCCATTACTGTGTCGGACACCCACACACCATTTCACCACTGACAGTCACTCTGAGGAGAGGAGATGATGTACTGATGAACAGAACAGCATGAACAGAACATAACGTACACACATACACAGACTCTCACAGCATGCTGGAGCCCACAGACAGAGCTGTATCCAAAGGTGGGCGCTTGTACTCAGTACTATCGACAGAGATGTCATCAATGACCTCAGCACTTGCTCTTATTCTCTTTCATCTGAGCATCATACTGAACATCATCTACTGATTCAAGTGCATTGTGGAATTGTCAAGTGAATCCAGGTATGGATTCACAAGTGCCAAGGGAAAACAAAGTTGTCAAGACAACTTAAGGCAGCCCTATTTAACCGTAATGAGTCAGTTATCTAATTTGGATCCAAGCATAATCAGTGGCCTGATACAGTATGTGTCATTGTGATATGACGGCTTCTGATAAAGTATGTGTCATCGTCATCTGGTACAGTCACAATTCTATCCAACATGCTTGCAATTTCTTGGTCATAAAGCATTCATAATCTAAGACAGATCAGTTATTTCAATACATATGTACACAGTTTCTATCTTTTAAAAGTAAGGGTCAGCAGCACGGCTGTTTTCAACACTGATAATAATAAGAAATGTTGTTCATTAAATTGTCATTTATACAACTTACAAATGTGGATATTATATTTAGTCCATCATAACTAACCAGTTAAGACACAAGCACACAAGACCAAATTTTGTTTGAAAATTTGAGAGCTGTAATAAAATCAGCCTATGAAATACGTGCCTCTTCGTACATTTCTGCAAAACTGAAAAAACTTACCTATACATACGAATTTCAAGTTAAAAAATGAACAATATAGGCAGTAACTTACATTCCTTTTCACACAAAAGTATGATTTATAGGTACATTTTTGAAGGCTAATTTAGTAGCAGAGTGCTATGTTAGGACATTTTTAACATCCTGCACAATTTGAAAACGGTTACTTTGGAACGTTGTTGTCACATCTACTGCATATGTATGAGTTTTCAAGTTCAGCCAGTTTACTCGGTAGCTTACGTGATGTGTTATTAGTTTAAAAATGACAAATGAAATAAGGTTAAGCAAATGATGACAGCTTTTTTGGGAGAACTATTTCTTTAAACCCAACAGCTACAAAGCAGTCACAGCTTAAATGTGCTTGAACAATACATATACTCTAAAACGGTTGGACTAAAGAACCAGAGGAATGTCCAATGCAAATAGCCAAATCTCTTAGTCCTCCACCAGAGGTTTGTCTGGGCAAGAACAATCATATCTGAGAGATCAGAGGAAATCTCTGGAGCTATCGCATTGTTCCTTCCCATAATATGGTTCCCATACTTCTTAAATAAGGAATATCTGAATCAGATTACAAATCACTCATCAAAGTGCACAAACAATATCCAAGTAATTATTCCCAGGCTCTCAGCATTTTGATTCTGATCTGAATAAATTATATGAGTCACAGCCCATTGGTTGGATACAGTCAGCCAATGATCCAATGGCCTAAGGCCGGTTAATGGTAACTTATGAAAAATAATAAGTGTAACTGTGGTTAATGATAACTGTGTCAACAGTTTATGTGCAAGATATTCAGTGTATCATATTACATTTCAGGTAAGGTTTCGCTTATTTAGCGAAACATTAACTCACCATCAGCGCTTGTTTGAATAAGAATATAATGAGTTAATGGATGCCCATAATGTACTTATGTAATGACAAGTTACTGGGTTTCACCTGACTTTGCTAGAGGCCTGAAATAGGTAAATATTATGACTAAAGATGTACGCTATACATATGAAAGCGTGGATAACCATGTCAAGATACAATACAATAGCCCAGTGTTGTGTATTATGTGTGACTAGCTTTCACATAAACATTCACACATGCACAAACACTAACACACAAACACAAGCCCATCTCTTTTGCAAACAGAGAGCTGTTTTTACATCCCAGGCAGGCCGAGATAAGGGGAAAAACTCCTGCCGGACTCTTTCAGGTACACTGCAAATATGCAAACTGCCTGTGATGGTAGATAAGGGCCGAAAGCAAAGCCTGCACTCCCAGAGCACTGTAATTAAAGTGCTGTCATTAGGGATGGCTGATTAGTCATTTCTAATCACTCAAAGTGCTGGAACTCTTTCATTTTCCAAGACTTCAGGTCAGCATAAATGACCGTAATGCATTTTTTAAACTAACCTGGGGTCAGTCGAGTCCTTGGATCTTTAATGTCGGTGTATTTATGATTAGCATTTGTGCGCTGCGCTGAGGTCTGGAGGTTGAGTTGCAAAGATGATCTTGTCTTTCATCTGTTAGACAAACAGGACTAATTTATGCCTTGTCTTCTGTAAGAATGTAAAAATCGGCTGAGAAAAATGCTGTAAACCCATTGACCTTTTCACTTTTCCTGAATTGCCAGTGGGAGCAGACTGATGCCTGATGCTCTAAACAGGATGTACTGTGCATCAGACGACTCGGGGCGACAGAATGTGCCTTCTTGACTGAGATGGCCTGTGAAGAATCATTGAGATGGATGAACGCAAATGGCCTCACAGTGTCAGAGACGGAGGTTGAGAGGAACTGTGTCAGACTAAACCCTGTTTCTTAGTCGCTATTTCTCTGACCTACTTATGGCTCTGGATCGATACTCATAGTCCCTGTGGTGCTCCTGGAAAGGCTGTATAAGAAGCCCAGGCTGCTTTAAATGGCTGCTCTCATCGAATTACAGAGATGGACAATCCTGAGTGCTAAAGCAACCTACCAGCGAGAGAGAGAAATGTCAATTTTATAACCACATTGTCTACTCTGTACAAAGAAGAAAAGAAGACATCATGTCCATTCGTTTGATTTAAAATGCATCGGGATGATTTAGCACACAATGCTCCTGAACTTTGAAATATTTGCACAGAAATATCTGTCTAGCTATATATCTGTCATATATGGATATGCATATAGGATTAACAAATGCTATACGACTAATCACACATACTTTTAGAGTACATGCATATATAATTACATGTTTTAATTAGCTACAATTGCAGAACAAGGGACCCCTCCGCTATGTTGCAGAACAGCACCCACCGGGTTAGATATGTCTGTGAAGATGATAACCCAATTCAAAAGCTTTTGGCAAATGGCAAGCTTAATGCAATAAACAAGGGCACTGTAAAGCACCAGAGCACTTCTTTGAACCCCGGGCCACCAGGTTTGCACGTATACGCTGTTAAGCTTGTTCATTATTTAGCTCTGTCTAAGTGAGGGTGGGTAGGCACGTTGACATATCTAGCGCTCTGGAGAGATTTCACTCCTTCTGATTTTATAGCTGGCTGGGCATGGTGGGCGGCTGTCTCTGAGTGATGATGCGTAGGAGGCCCAGGGTCATGCTGCCACCAGAGGTTTAGTGACAACAAGTTAAATGAGCTACTTTTGACCTATTTCTCCTCCCCGTTAGCTTAACAAGCTATAAATACCTGTGGCCCTCTCGATGTCTCGCCACAGGAAAGATGGTGGATGAAATGACGCTGTAGGACAAACTGCTGAGTGAATCTGCATGGATGTATTAATGTGTGGAAAGCTGTCAAATACGATCAGCTTGTACAATTCACAACTGCATTTAACAGTTCTCTTTTATAAAACTGCCATGTAACGTCTCAGAAAGTTCAAAACAAGATCTGTGGTTCTTACTGACAAGGCACAAAACTGCATTTGAAAAGCAAGGAAAACTGTATTCTTCTCATAGTTCAGAGCTCCAGAGGGTCTATCAAAGCCTTTAGGCTCTCACTGATGAGGCTTAAATATTTAAACACGTTCTGCTCTCCAGCTCTCTCGCTTGTACCACATTTGTCTGCACTTATGTAATTCTGCCACAGCTTTCAAGTTCCGCTCAGTTTGATAACTTTCTTCATGATGGTTTGAGGGCACAAGCTCATACACAGAAAGAGAGAAAAAGTTCCAATTTACTCAAAGGTTATTGCACAGACAAGCAGCATAGATAAATAACGCCTCTCTGAAACATTCATAAAACACTTTACCCTCCTCTCCCCCCGAAAATACAAATTAAGTAAAATAAAAAATCTGTCATCATTTACGCACCCTAAATGTTATTCCAAACTTGTATGGCTTGTAGGGGAGTTACATCTATGGTGCTTTTTTTTGCACAAAAATCTAAGTGATTAAAACAATAAAATATTACTTCGCGGGTAAACTATCCCTTTAACTAAATCTGATTTTGAGAGACTGTATGTGGGTTTATAAATATTGCACTTTATGCAAAACTAAAGAGAGAGAGAGAAGCTCTATACAGAAATCAAATAAACTTTTGACCATAGGCCACATTACATCTAAAGATCAAAGGCCATGAGAACCTGTCTGTCTCTCTCAATAGAGTTTATGTGCTGCATTTGTATGTAAAATCGTGTGTGGGTGTCTTCCTTGAGGACTTTGACTGGCTATAGAAGTCAGGAATAGCTTTAAAGAGATCAAACAAAGCGTATTCTAATGACAACCCAATATATAACCTACAATAAAAAAAATCTTCACTTCCAGCACTCTCAAAAATAAAGGTTCCTTATTGGCATCTTTGATTCCATGAAGAATCTTTAACATCCAGGGAATCTTACCATTGCTAAAGGTTCTTTACATTAAAAAAGGCTCTTGTGTTTATTAACAAATTCTTTACACCAAAATGGTTCTTTTAAGAAATATTCACTGAAAAGTTCCTTGGGGAACTCTTTTTTATTTCTTTTATGACATTGCTATATAACCTCTCTTTTATTTTTAAGAGTGTGTGCTGAATGTTAGCTTACTATTTGCTTTGATTCCTTTTGCTGGAGGCCAGATAGGAGTTTGAATGTTTTGCTAGTTGAGCACCCAACCATAAAAGCTCTGCAAGACCAAAATGACCCATAACTTATGAACAGGGTCGTACTTGCAAGCCTCGTTTCCTCTGATTTCAGTCTTGGTGAACTCAGAGCAGGCCGTCACCACCGAGTCCTGTGATCTCTGTCCAAACAACACCGGCTGGTAACACAGCAGATCAGAGCCGTTTGCATGCCAGAGTGGAATAGATGAGGGAGACTGCAGGGATGAACAGACGTCATTTTCTGCTAACTAATCAAATGATTCCGAGCCGTGTGCTGCATCACTCTGGTACCTGCTTCCTGCTCCACATCTAAAGGCATCAACTACAGTGCCAGCACAGAATAAAATACCTGCGTGTCTTCCTCTTTTCTCAAGGCACTGGCAGCATGGGTGCTAGCAAGTTTCTCTATGAGTGCATGTTGCCTAGACTATATTTCTAAAAATTCACAAGAACATCCCTGGTGAGTCTAATCTGAATTTTGATAGGTTTGCAATAATATTTGAAGGCATACAATGGATTAAATGAAATCTCCTCCGTTACGCTCCAGTGAGTATTTCTGTATAAACAGTGAACTCTTGGCTGCTTTCCACCATTACTGCCCTTACAGGCAAAAAGATAGTGAGGTACAACTGAACATTAAATACCAGTTTTCAATATGCAAGCACCATAGCGGACTGTTTTGTAAAGCTAAGAAAACCCGAAGCAAGTTACAATAGAAGCAAAGCACATTCAAGATGCAAATGGCCAAGACTGGTCTTAAAAAGTTGTTATAATTACTAATAAAAAAAGAATCATATTGCTTTGGTTAACAAAAACTGTAACATGCAGTTTAAATCTGGTGACATCTAATTACGATCTGTACTATAGTTTATTATGTGTCACAAATTAAGTGGAAATTTTGAGATTTAAGCAATATAGCACAAATGTGACATACAGTCTGGCTAAATGAGAGCTTAGCAAGTCAGCTGAGAATCACACCTCTCCATGGCAATGATCCAGAGTGCCTGTTATGGTGTGAACAAGTTTTCTTTCTCTCGGGAGACATCTCAAGGAGCAGATGCACTCTTGTGTGATGAACATCTGTGTCTTTTACCATTCTGACGCACCATATACATAATGCCATGTTTTCTCCTGAACATACTTGTTTATCTCTCCCTCACAGTCAGGACATGCCCATATGCTGCGTAATCCTGCCAGGCTGTTGATTGGCTCGGTTGTCCCTTAGAATGATGTAATGCTCAGGGGAAGGATGGCTATGCTGCTCACTATAGGGCTCACTGAGAATGATCGGCGTTCAGTGGAAGGTCCCACTTGATTAGCACTTGATTAAAAAAAAGTTCACCACAATGAGACAAAATCTCTATTATACTTAGGCCCAGTTTCACAAACAGGGCTTAGCTTAAGCCAGGACTAGGCATTAATTTAATTAAGATATTTAAGCAACTTTTACATAAATGCCTTATAAGAAAATATTACAGGTGTGCATCTTAACACAGAACAATGACACTGACATGTTTTAAGATTTGTCGGAGCAAGATATTTTCATCTGAGACAGCTCAAACATGCAACTTAGTCTGGGATTAGCTTAAGCCTTGTCTGTGAAACTGGGGGATAATGTATTAAAATGAGTTAGTTCATGAGTTATAAATGTCAGATTTGTTATAATCCATAGTTACAGTAGATGCCAAAGTAGACCAAATCAAACCTGATTCTATCTCAACATAGAAACAAGAACAAAGCACATTTTGCTATTGCACACACACTTGGCTCCAAACCCCCTCGATGTTGATGACTACTAAAACACTCCACAACCCCAAAGTTTACACCAAATGTGTACAAACAATACAGTATGGTCTGCCCTGTCTGTCAGAGGCACTTTGTAATGAAGTATGGTAAGAGTTGAAAATTCATTTAAAATTAAAGTGATTCACCACTAAGAGAAGTTTTCAAACAAACAACTGCCCAGTGGTATTACGCTCTGAGATGTTTTATCTGTGAAAGAGAAATCAATAAAGCCTCTTAAGTTAATGTGTAATATTTCATTTCAGGAGCTGTCCATAGTTATAAGTTCAGGTCCATTAAGTTATAAAAGAATAATGGATTTATGCTGAAGTGTTGCTGTTGGGTCGAGGTTGCAGCACAAACAGTGGAGGGAATATCAAATAGTGCTCACAAATGGCTTATTTCTGGAAACATGCCCAGGCACTGCTCATTGAGCTAGACATACCTGAGTGACAACCTGCTGAAATAATGCCCTGACCCATTGTGTCTGCAGGGCCAGCTTTAGTTTTTTCGAGGGGAGGAACTCAAAACATCATACAGAATTCATAAATATATAAATTAAAGGTCTGGAAGATTAAAAAAAGCCTACTATTTTTATTTATCAAGCCATTAATGATTTAGTCATGGTGATAATAAGAGGCTTCTTTCAAAAACAATTAAAAAATTACACAACCCAAACTTTTTAACAGTACTGTATGAATAATAAATTATATACAAGTGTTGACAAAGACTGTCCAAAGCAGATAAGATTGAAAAAAAAAAGTTGATTTCTCCAATAATAAATTAGTTAAACAGAAACAACGGCTGTTTAAAGGTTATAAAGTGTTAAGTTAATAAATATAACTTCACATGAAGAGCTTTTTTCACCCTTTCATCATAATGTCAACTCACAGGTCATTTAAAATGCAAGAATTTCCCCGCGTGATAACTCAGACCTTTACTGAAGTTTAAGATGCTAAATCCTACATATAAATAGAATCAGGAGACCTAACAGAAAATGAAAGAGCAGAAATCTGTCTGAAAGGCCCAGCCAATCAGTGCAGATCTAGTGGGTGTTCGCACCTGCCTAATTAATTTCCACACCAAAGGTTCCCATTGTGTGTCTGTGCAAAGCTAGACTGACCTGATACAGCTGTCCTTGTCCATTAGAAACTGTGTTTCGCTGGACATATGGTAGGATGGTGGGACGGGTGTATGTGAAGTGTGTGAAGATGGAGGTGCTGTTGACAGTCACCGCAGAGCGCTACCTGGCCCACTTCCACTCCATAAATTTAAATGAATGAATCATGCTGGCGACATATGCTCCAGTGATTCTTCATGTGCCAGAAGCCTGCAGGTCCGGTACTCCTGTAGCCCAATAGTAATTCCACAATCTGTTCGTCTCCAGTCTCAGGAGAAAACCCCTCTATCCTCCCTCTGAAATGAAGCTGGTGTTAAGAGAAGATAGAGAAAGTGAAGACTTTATGAACTAATATATCCTAAACCTCCTATCCCAATTTTATTTATTTTTTTAGAATGGCCTTCTTTTTACTTCAAAAAAAAAATCTTTCTAATCACCAACTATTTACTTAAGTTTTTTCTGTATAAAACATGTATTTTTGCCCATGTTTATAATAAAGCAGTTTTTGCCAATGTTTATTTTTAGATTAGGCAAATATGCTATAATTATGCTGTACTTGGAGTTAGCGTGAGAAACACCTCAATAGCGATCATAACCGGATACTAGTTATTATATTGGGTGCATCTCAACCAGCTCCCTTGTTCAGTAGTAAGGGCACTGATCAGGCACTCAATCATGAAATCCTTCAAGAGCACTGCAACGTTTGCTCCCTGAAAAATCCCACAATTTCTGAAGCATGAAACATAAACCACACAATTAAATGTTATAAATATAATTCATTTGTATTGGCAGCACGGAGTTGTTTGGAACTATTGAGAGCTCAAATATAAGCAGTTGATTCAGTGTAGTGAAGCCTCTGACAACATCCATTAAAAAACGGCCTCTAGTTGACCAGTTTTTTACTATTATACAATAAGAATATATATTTTCCATATTACCTAATCTTCATCTTCATCATTAATGTTTTGTTTGAATATCAGATATTGCATATAAAGATTGATTACATACAGGAACCTTTTTTAAAGAAAAAACACGCAGCACACATCGTGCTTGTGGTCACATAATCTGACCAATGAGAATAATGTGTGTCGTCATCAAACTTTCGCAGCCGATTTTAGTGCCTGACCTGTGCAACTGCTCTCGTTTTGCTCTCATGGTACTTTGATGGCACATGTGATCGAAAGGCGAAAGTCGGACAATTGCGTAACATTGGTTCTGTTCAGAACTAATCGTTGCCTGGGTTGTTTGGGGCGGAGCTATAAAATAGGGGCGACACCCTTTCGGGTAGAGGCGGTTTGATTGGGTGATTTCAAATATCAACATTGGCTTCGCTACCCTGCCTTTAACACTTTACAATGTTTATTAAGTTACTAAAAGTTGAATCTGTTGTATGTGTTGATAATAATAAACGGACCTGAACAAACATGAAAATGAACAGATGCATTTTACAAAGATCATTAATAACATTATTAATGAGCATTACCATTAATAATGCATTGCTTTAGTAAATGCATTACACAACGTTATTGTAAAGTCTTAACAAAATAATTATTACACATGTAAATATTTGCTTTTACTTTTACATTTACATAAATAAAAACATTTATTATCTTAATTTTAATTTGTGGGAAAGAACTTTGTATTAAAAATAATTTAAATGTTAATATAATACGTATATAAATAAAATAAAATAAATTAATTAATTTATATAAATATTTGCTAGCATTAATATGCTGTTTTTTCTCTAACTTTACTTCAATTAATTTTTTTGTGCATAAAATACAGTAGGAATAAATTAAAAGTCGTGCTTTTTGCAAAACCACATTTCTTCCCTTTCCAATAATGACACTTTTTTTCTCATTATTTACTGCAAGCCTATGTCCCCTAAAGTCACTTCGTTCTGTGATATTAACTCATCCTGGGCAGAAGTAACTGAGTGGATATGAGAGAAACACAAATTGGCCTTTGCTGCGGGCAAGGCTTTTTCCCAAGATGGTTGAATAACAGGGACACGCAGTACAGAACTGGCCGGTGCAGAACCTGGTGCCACTCGAACAGCCCATCTCAACCGGAGAGACACTCTTCTGCCAAAAATCAGTGATGAGCTGCCGCCCATCTATGCCAGAAAACACTCTTGCAGTAAGGCAGGTCCGTGCCCAAAGCTGATGTAATGGTGCCACTTCCACAGATGGCTCTGTAACTCTATGCCACGTTAGCAGCTCTCAGAGCACCTGCAGCTTGTTAATGATGAGACTAGATCTGCAACAGAACAAAAGTCTTCAGCGCTGGAAGACAGGTGGAGTCTTTTATATGTACTTCATTCTACAGGGATGAAATGTTATGATGCACTAAACGGTCCCAAGTGAGACAGGCAGGAAACAGCAAAGCCACTACACCAGACAACAGGTGCATGTCTGCGCCGTGAGACGGCTATATCCTTCTGGATTGTGTGAACAGACAGAGTTAAGTAGAACAGCAGAGACAGACTGTAAAATGCTGACCAGGCATGCATACGTTTACTTATAGTCGTAAGGGCTCAGTGTGAGTTTTGGATTTATATAGTATCTAAAAAAATCAGATGATAAAATGATAAACTGTATTAATAAATTTCGTGAACTATAAATTGAAGTATTACATTTAAAATTTAAAAAACACTTGATTATCTGGAAGTCTTATTTACATGAGGTCAGGGAATATCCGAATAGCCATAAATCTACTCACAGCAGAACCCAAAGACCTAAGCGTATGCAGTAAAATTTAGTTTAGTAAAATTATTCAGGCTTATAATTCAGTTCAGCAGAAAAATTTAGTAGATTCAGTTATTTACTGAACAGAATGTTCACTGCTATAGTAACAAACAAAAATATGATTAACAAACACTGTAAAAAAGACAAGAAAAGAATAGTTTTTTTGTTATACCTCATAGAAACATTGAAACCACCAGTCATACCTGTACAAATAAAGTGAAATAAGAGTAAAAGAGAGGTAAGAAAAAGCCTGAAATAGAGTAAGAGAGAGGTGTGTAGGTATATCAGGTTATTGTTGTGTCCTTGTCCCCTCCCACATACACAAGCAAACACTTACTCTTTTCAGCCGGGCACCTTTTCAGTGAAGAGGTCCACATAAAAAAAGAAATGAAAGTTAGCTGATGCATTGGCCCTTTCCATCAGCATTTGCCACTAGAGATCAAAGCCCCTGCGGCCATGCTCTCTTTCTCCTTTTTCGTCTCACTCTCCCTCCTGCGTGGGTGTGTGTGTGATGTTCATTACCACCTCAGGCCTTGCCCATACTCTTCAGCCAGACAGATCTGCTTTCTGGTACGAGCTGAAAGCTTCAGATTCACTTTTCAAGATCAAAGAAGGAAGAAGCAGGGCTAGCATGTCAGGAAACTGAGCTAACAAACTGCTGGTGCACTTAGATCGGTGTGGACAGGCCTACCTGGATTCCTGGACACTTCCCAATACCTCCCGAATGCTGTTATACAGACCAAAATGCAAAAAGCTCCACAGTGTCATCTGTATCTTCATCCTAGCTGCTCAAATTCAGTAAGACGAACAGTGATGTCACTTTCCAACTCCAGAAATGTGTTCTGCTAAACATCAAACATAATAAGATGGATAGTTATGGAGTTGTCTCAGATGCAATATTTTCCTCATGCAATCTGTTCTGACTGGATTTTAGCATATGGTAATGCTCAACGTTTAAAGTTATTCGAGAACAAAGGTCTTCTCCAACTTGTGTTCTTTTCTGCTGCTATAAAAACATAACTCCTAAACGCTCTCTTTAGACATGATTTAATGTTTAGCCTACAGCCATTGTTAAAGTCAGAGTATCACATCACAGCCGAACCCTTCTGCAACTTCTCAGTACAAACAGACAGTACCACAGACTAGTGAGGCTCTCCGGGGTTTGAGAGAGCCGTGTGGGCCTGGTAAATACAGAGAAGCCTCACACAGGGGCAGATACAGATAGCCTGGCATGGCACAATAATTAATCAGACAGCAAGCTAACGCTAACAAGTAATGCATCAGACCTGGATTATGGATGATGGGAAGAGAGAGTTGCTCTGGATGAGACAGATCTGGTGCACCTGGGCAGAAAATCACATGTGCAGCTCCTCGACGCCAGGCCCATGAATCACCTCCACACTGAATGAGGACTGCACTGCTTCTGTGTCATTTCATCTTAGCCAAGCTACACGCACAGGCCACGCTAATGCCGGAGATGTGTTGAGGGAACAAAAGGTACTTCTTACCTTCTTGCTCTTAGCTGGGAAACCAAAATATATTGTAATTAATCATTTAAAAACACCTTTGCAAAATAATAAATAAAAAATATGAATAAGTATTATTCAAAATAAATAAAATATGATTGAAAATATTATTGTAAAATGCTTGCTATGGAAAACACACATACACACACACACCACAAAAAAAAATATTTACATGTATTTACATGTTTGTATTATATTCATATAATTACTAATATGTAATAAATATAATACCAATATAGAACAAATGTATTTAGTTTCCCTTTATATCTCAATACAATACAATACTCTTTTTAATATTTTTCTGTTGTATTAGTGTCCCTAATACTAGTGCCTTCAAAAAAGATCCTGCCAGAAAGCGACGGTACCAATTAACTGAAATGCTATTCTGTTTTGTGGTCTATCGACTTGCTATCTTATGCACAATCATCACTCGCACAAGGACAAGCATCCTTTTTAGCCAGTAGGAAAACGGATTGTGTGTCAAGCAGGTGTGTGGTTATCATCCAGCGCCGATCTCACAGAAGGGCATGCTAAGCAAAAGAACAACGATACACAGATTTTCTACCTGCTGAGTAAGTGGATACAGAGGCTTTTAAATAGGTTATTGAGGGCGGTCAGAGCCTAATTGCTTTTAATTTCACACAGGGTGTCCACTAGCCCAATTAATTACAGTGCAAATGAGTCCTTTATAAAGTCCTTTATACTCGTTGTCCTTGATTTTGAATCATGTAACTGATAAAGTATTCAATGGGAGTAAGTGGCCACTTCTCCAATTCTAATTAGAGCTTGAAAAAGAGAGGTGAGGGTTGGAGGCAGTCATCTGTATATGGTTTTCCTCCAATCGCACCCTCCGCATTTAACAAGAACCAATCTTCACTGTCAGGAAATGAAGCATTACCATTTTAAATGACCTAGGCTATTGCGACGGGGAGAGAGGCAGGATGTATTTGTATGCAGGACAAGCACCAGGCGCATGACAATGTCAAACTCGGTGACAACACATTGGAAATGACTAACCGAGAGAGAGAACGCTCAGGCTTAGGGCAGCTCACGGGGTGAAAATAATCCTTTTAGCAAACATTCAGCAGTAATGTGGAGATAATTACTTGGAAATGTCATGGTTTTATCGCAGCCATGCACAGAAATGTAATTTCATTCAGACTGAAAATGTGACAACATTTTTAAATGGGGTCGCTTACACTCGAGTCGTTTCGAATGTGTTTTGCGAAGGCCTTCTTGTGAGCCTTCGGTGGCTATTCCAAATATTATTCACAACGCACGTCGCGTTTTATTTAACAAACACATTTTGTCAATCTTCACAAATAATAGGCACAGAGTACGGACAAAACACTGGCTATGCTTACTCTGAGGATGATACTGATTTGATTTGACTTCACACAATCCCACAGAGGAAGCAAAGCACAGACCAACATATCAAACACAGATGGACAGGTTATTTAATATAGACCATCAAAAGCATGCTGTGTAAGTTTGATAGTAGTGCAACAAATTGCTTTCTTATGTGGGTCAAATGAAAAATTGCTCCTCAAACACAGCAGCAGCAGCAGAAATAGGGACCATTTGCCCCGCTGCCCTGTTTGAAATCACTTGCTAGGCCTATCATATCTCACTCCTCTAGAGTCCCACTGGGCTGCCCTCTATCAATGCTCTTCACTACCCTTGTATCTACCTTGTAATGATTTGCTGTAGACAGGCCATGCTACAAAGACGGGTTCTCATTTAGAACAATTTCCATTATAAAGAATACAAAGAAAGAACTGGAACTGAATGGCGTTTGGTTCTGTTTAGGGATTTTATCCGAATGAATGATTATTTTGTCAAATTCTTTTTGTGATCAAAAACATACAATGCAATCAGTGTAATTTCTCATTTCTGAAAAAGTGATACTCGTGAGCCACTTGTCAAAAACAGTTCACCCAAAATGCAAAATCCTGTCATCATTTACTGGTATAATTTACCTCAAGTTGTAACAAACATACATGATTGACTTGTATTTTAAATGTTTATCCTGTTGAAAACATACAGTACATACAGTGTAGTTTGACTTCTCAAATGGTTTTTACGAATTAATTATTTTTAGGGTGGGAAATGGCTAAAAATGTACTGGTGATTTTTCTTTTGTGGTGCCACTTTTGTATATATATATTTTTTTAAATTTCAAAAATATACAAAAATGCTAAAATATATCCGTATTTATGTAAACATATTTTATCAAATACATATTGGCCATTTTTTAACAATATATATTTTAAATGTAAAAATATATATTTACAAAAATAAAACAATTATCCTATATTAGTAAAAAAATATGTGCATAAAAAATATTTCGTATTATATTTCCAATATATATTTGACGTTTTTGTATATTTTGAAGTCCATAAAAATATATATTTTTGTTGTGTGGGCAGTAGAGCTTGACAAAATGGTTCTTTTTATTTGATTTGATTTAGTTTTAATTTATTTATTATTCTGTTTGTTTATATTTTTTCTATTAGTATTGATATTTGCTTTTCTATTTGTTTAGTATTGATATTTATTATATAGTTTATGTCAATTATCGGATTGGCATCATTTGGCATTGGATGTGGATTCCCTTTTTAAAAAATGAAAAAAATATGTTTCATTTCCTTATTCGGTAAAAGTGTTAAAAGAATCATTAACTGGACTATGCAAAGCAACCATTCAGCTCAGTGGTGGCCAACTGGAGGCGGCTGATACTGAAACTGTATATTCTGTTAATAAACGTTCATAGCCAACTTAGCAGAGTACACACACATGTCCTCTTATTCCTTCCTAACCTGGCAGCTACCTTTACCAGGAGAGTTCTGGGTGATGTGTTAAGACCCTGAGGGCAGGAAGCTGTCAATTAATGGAAGGTCCTGTCACGAAAGACTTGTCGAGCCTCTGCTAATCAAAGGCCTGTTCCTTAGCAACAAGTCCAGGGGCTTCTCTATGAAGACATTTTCATTTGAGCACATAACATCACAAAAACTTTAAGAGGTCAAAACAGACCCCGCAGTAAATGAGTGCTACTTGAGATTGAAAAGTGAGAAGAAACTGTGAGAAGAGTGTCTGCGAGTTTTGACCACTGTAGAAAAATTTATTACAAACACAGAAAAGAATGATTGGTTGGATCAAGCAGATGGTGCTCCACATTATCATGCTGGTTGAGATTCATAAAAAAATATAGATTTTGATAAAGCCACAGTGTTTACACTCTACATACTTGTAGTTGTCTCTAGAGAAATAGAGATTATTTTAACAGAATAAATAGCTCTCAGGTAGTCTGTAAGTGAAACAGAAAAGACAAATGTAGCAAAGATTATGTTCACTTGGCTGTCCAAGTACAGTAATCAGTCCAGCTATTGTCATTTTGGCTGCTAAGGATCCTTAGTGTTGATTGTAGTGGAGAATGACGAAAAAGCAAGTTCATTTATATGCCGTTATAAAAGCACAGATCACACATTCTTTGTTTCTCATCCTTTCTCTTTCTCTCTTGTTGGTCCTTGGCCTTCATGATTGCTTCCACACATGCAGATACAACATAGGCTTTTGTAAACCGTTTTGATCCCATTATCCCACAATCTAAGCATGAACACGTGACAAGTCTCACACTGTAAATAGCCTTTCAATGTAGAAAAACAGCAAACATGTAAATAGCCAAGTGGAAATGAGCAGATAATCGCTTGAAAGCATTTCAGTAATTTGGGGTCATACCTTCAAGTGCTTTTACACAGATAAATGCTGTCAGGACTGTTTGCATCAATCTCTGAGGGTTTGTTATGCCTGCCCATTATAATGTTTTTAATAATTTATCTCTCAATATTCACATTCATTTTCTGGTTTAAGAGGTAAGATTAAGAAATGATTCGATTTTTAATGGAAAAGACTGTAAAAATGTTCCAGTAGAAGCCTGTTTATTGGTTGAAGGCAAGTTCTCTTACTCTATATGATTAAAAACTGTAATATATCTAAAGGGACAGTTCATGCAATTTCACAGTAATATACTGTTAAATGTACAATTTATGTAAGTCATTTTTATAATTTACAGTAAAAGACTGACAAACACAGATTTCTCTCTGTGACTTTAAAATATCACATTTTATTTATTTATTTATTTTTTTCATTCACACAACTATCTTTCTATCATGAGAACCTCTTGGAGAGTTTAGCATGCTTATATACATGAAAATGTTGCAGTAGAACAAGTAGCAAGACTTGGTACCGCAATACATCCACAGACAAGCTGATATAAGCAATATTACTGCTGCACATAAACCATAAAAAAAACTGTCATATAAGATATATGGAATCTCCCCATAGCAGATCTACTGTATACAGGTGGAGCTGGGGAGGATGGAGGGTTTCTAAAGCCTACTGCAACTGTATCTGAATGTTGAGCAGCAAACTCATTGGCTCCTGATGTGAAAAGTCTTTGGGCTTTTCAAGTCGTTCGGACTGCTCTGTAATGTTAACCTATGCAGCCTGAGGCGGAAACAGAATTGATTAGTTGATCTCTTGAGTCTTCGGGTTCGAGTCATTCATTCTTTTGTCAAGTGACCACTTGGCACTTACCGACTCAGTACCCGAAAAACAGGTGAATCCCTGAGTGAATCCCTCAGTGAGTCCCACCAGACAACTCATTCTTCCTGAGTCACATTAAAGATTCATTCAAAATGAACTAATTGTTTAAGAACGACCCCTCACTAATGTGAATGATGATGTGATAGGTAGACCCTGATGGCCTTTGCCTTCTATAGTTTCATTACAGAACTTTCCATTTTTCTAAGTCATTGGTAATTTAAATTCTTGGAGCCACAGCTCTGCACAGTTTTGCTCCAATCAAACACAGCTGATCCAGCTAATACTGTACATTTCACTAAACTAACAAACAGGTGTGATTTGGAGCTGGTTGGAGCTAAACTGTGCAGAGCTGTGGCCCCCCAGGAATTGAGTTCGAGACCATTACACCATAAGTTTTTCTTATCAACCTGTTGAAAAAATCATCACACGGCTGTGGGTTTGAGCTGGTTTTGAACGTAAAATACATATATGATTTGATGTGTGTTACCATGATAGTGTTTTGTAATTCTGACACAGTTTACCTTTTATATATGAATTTTTACCTCATCTCACGGAAAGGCTACTTGTTATCATCATTTGTGAGAGCTTTGTGTTTAGAAAAGGGTTGTCAGTATTATAAAGGGAAAACAAATATTTTTAGTAATTTTGTATAGTAAAATTCAGGTAATGAAATATATTTAATACTATAAATGAAATGTTTAAATGGTAAAACCATGCAAGTTTTAGCAACTTTTTTTGCTTTTTTGATCCTCAAAGAGAGGAGAGAGGGCTGCGTGTTTTTCTATTCTGAAAGCTTTTACAACACATGTGGGTAAATCTAATAAGATATGACACTGAAAGAAATGTCAGAATGTCCTGGGCATTTCTTGTCCTTCCACAGTACTCCACTAAAGAGATATTTAACCTGCTAGCAGTAACAATTTAATCTTGATGTTGCATGCTTATCTGAAAAAAGAATAACTGTTACCAAAGGAACATCCAAAGGCCAAATGTCTGGACCACCTTGTCTGGGTAAGGATATCTGAACTAAGAAGAACACGCTGTCCTAGTGAAACACATGGTTCTGGGTTGAGGATAAGGGTTGAAGGTAAGTGATGTTAATGATGATAATCACAGTGATCTGGCAGTTAAGACCCAGCTGCATAAACAGAGAACAACCAAAGAAAGCTGTCTGTGGGAGCAGCAACAGGATCTCTACTTCATAGTGCCAACTTCTATTGTGAGAGCTTTGATAAGAAACATATGGAGCAAATCAGCCTCGTCTTCTCACCTTCCAATTACAACATGACCCACATAAGATGTAATCAATAGAACCTAAATGGCTGCATTTATTTGAAAAAGAATGTTCCCTGATATATGCTTTTATCACTTAACCTTTGGCTAGTAGTGTATACTGTAAATGTCTGTGTAAATATGCATTTAAAATGAAAGCATATACCTTCCTGAAAAAATATGTGTGCCTTATTTAAGTGCCCCTATTGTGGATTTATGAAAATTACCTTTCATGCAGTATTTAACCCAGCTCTAAGTGAATGAAAACATCCTGCAAAGTTTTAAATCTGAAAGTACACCATGTAAGCAAAAGAAAAAGTCGATTCTGAATCACTGAAATTAGTCGTTTTTAAAAACAGTCCCAAGTCGTTTCATATTGACGTCAATATGAAATACTAACATATTGCCCTCCCACTTGTTGGTCTTTTAACGTTGGTCTGAATGTAAATGCAAAATATCTTTTGCCACTTTTGTAGCGTTTAAAGCTCACAAACACTGCTTTACATGAAATCGACCAATCACCGGAGGGGTCTAAAAAAATTAATTGTTGAACCAAACGTTTGAAAGTCATTGAACAAATAATGTAAAAATAAATACATATTATGAAAAAATGAAAGTGTTTTTTGACCTTGGATTCATGTCAACCTGTTGTTTGGGACTCCCAAAAACAAAATATTAGCCTTTTTATAACCCTTTAACACACACACACATGTTGGTTTTTGTGATTTATGGGGACTCTATAGGTGTAATGGTGTTTCTACTGTACAGACTGTATGTGGTATTGCCCTACACTGACCCTACACCTAAACCTACCCCTTACATGAAACTGTGCATTGTTAGATTTTCAAAAAAACACAATTTAGTATGTTTTTTAAGCCTTTTGAATTACGGGAACACTGAAAATGTCCTCATAAATCACCTTCATATTGTAATACCTATGTCATACCAATGTCATTATACAAATTTGTGTCCTCATAAACAACATAAACCCGCACACACACATTTAAATAATACATATTTTAGCAAGTGATCACAACCATTATCATACAGCCATATATATGTGACTCTACTACACACACTGGCCTTTGGAGGGATCTAGTCTTAACCTTAGCCTATACTGGCCCCTGACCTCCAGACTATAATTATAAGCACTGACCTCTGACCCAGCAGACAGACAGAAATGGAGCAGGATGGGGTGACTCTAATTATAGACAGGATGCCCTGTTCATCAGCCAAATGCACATAAGGACAATGGAGAGAAATATTTCCCATCTATGGTCTACATCAGTTTTGATTGCTAAACTAGCTGGACAAGTGCCCCCAAATGGGTAGATGTGAACTGCTGGATAAATGTTATGATGTTTTCCCCCCCAAAACAAACAATCGAACAAAAATAGCTTTGACTGTTTTGCTGTAAGGCAGGAAACTTTTTTGTCTGGAAAGGATTTTTATGTAAGCCTCAACAGCTGGAGCCAGCGCATTTTTAAACAATTAAAGCTGTGTTTGTTTTTGTAACAGGTTAATATAGAATGCAACAAAACAGGGAAAGGTCATTTCTCAAGTCCAGACTATGAGAAACAAGCTTTAAATATTATTGTATTTTATTTGTGTAGTTGAAATAGTACAAATTTCACATGGATTCTTTGATCATAAAGCCAAACCCATAGTTAAAAGTTAAATATCTATAAAACCTTGCGTAGTTTTCCAGGAACTCACAATCCTGCCTGAAGTGCCATTCCAGAGTTGCGCTTTTGGACGAAGATGCGTTGTTGAGGAGGCCGGGGAGCCGTGATGGTCCGTGTAACAGTCTTATCCTCTCTGCACAACTGCATCCCTGAGTTATGGAGTAGCCTCAAGAGATTTTGATTAATCAATGCCAAGTTCATACAAACTAAGCTGTCGGGCTGAAAATTTATAGCCGTTCCCTGGATTTTCTTCTTCCTCCTTCCATATCTTTTTTTTTTACCTTATGGCCCACCGGAATCATGATAGCCTTGTATGTGAATGACCCATTCTTTACAGAGTGGCAGAAGGATCAAACACAAGCAGCGTCCCGACTGTCACCAGCACTGTAATGCAAATAAATTATAGCCGGTTCACTGATTCGGAAGGTCAACAAATTTTAATGGCTGTCAGAAGGTTATTGACAAGCCAGTGACTGAAAATAGGGTTTGTCTGGAGCAAAATGTTGCTCAATTTGCAAGGTTTTATCCTATGTGGTCTTTATGGCAATGCTGTTTCCTGTGTGACTTACGGCCACAAGAGCATTTACAACAAAGCTACAAGACTTTCCATTATAAAGCGAGAAAGCCTATTAAAGACAAGGTCTATTAAACAATATATGGTCTCTGATTTCATTGACGGCTGATTTGCTATAAAATCTGAGAACAACTGCTGAGCAGTTCAAAGCAGAAAGGGCAGGTGGGAAGGAAATGATGAGGTTGGGGTCTTCAGAGACAGAGGGGATGCATTTAAGGTGCTGCTTTAATGCGCATCGATATATTTGTTCAGCATGGCCTTCATTTCAGATCTGGTGCAGGTGGAGGCAAAGGGGTCAACTCACATCTGGGGTTGGATAGATTGTGGAAGGGGGAATTGGGAGCAAGCAATTTTTCGCCATAGTCTTTAGTAAATCAAGCCTGTGTTTTATCAAAGCTGGGCAGGAGAGTGAGGTAGGGGGGAAAAAAATATGGGCAATTTGAAACAAAAACTCCCCTAGATTTTCCGACTAGACTTGCAGATTTAAACCGCTGCTTTCCATCTTTCTCTTCACTTAGCATCTCTTGCATGCTTTGGTTTGTGATTTCTCTGCAAATATATAAAGTTTTAGCACAAAGGAATATTTTATATTTTTAAAATATTTTTAAAAGAATATGTTTCAAAAAACAGCCATATTTTATATATACATATATTAGGGCTGGGACTCGATTAAAAAAATTAATCTAATTAATTACAGGCTTTGTAATTAATTAATCGAAATTAA
>JAUMHR010000079.1:11571742-11623255 GCA_032361145.1 Enteromius fasciolatus
TTGCTGATCTCCTGACCAACCCCCCAGGCTTGATGCAGCACAGTCTGCAGTCTTGGAGAGACACTGAGATTAGGACTAAGGCCTAAGAGAGAGAGGCCTAAGCCTTGAATTTCAGATAACTCAAGATCTATGGATCGCAACAGATCCATCTCCCAGCTCCGCTTTGATCTACCTATCACAAGAGTCAGGACATCTTTTGGAATTCATCACTCCTCAAACCAGGAAAACATGATTGCCAATCCAAAACCATCCGGACTTAAGTAGTACCTACTTAAGCAGTATGCGATTTGGGACGCAGCACCAGTCTTAATTTGCCCTGGCTATCAATTCCGAGTGTTCATTCACGTGTTTGTTTTTCCTGTTTTCTCCTTTGGACTGTTTATCTGGATTTTGATTGTTTGCTGCCTGCCCTGAAACCTGCTTTGAGACCTGCCTGTGTACCTCAACATAGATTATGCCTTGTCTCTATTGCTCTATTTGCCGGTGTTTGAGCCTGCCTGACTTAGCCGCAACAAGGGATTCAGCAGTTTTTTATCAGGCTCCCACAGCAAGGTACTTTTTGTGATCCATTAAAGAGTCTTTATTTCAATTTTTCAAGGAGCAAGAAGTATTGAAGCATATGTGGGCGATATTCTTTGGTACAGTCATTTTATACCTTGCAATGAAGCATTGGTGAGGCTTGACCAGGATATCAACCTCCATTTACCTGATGAGGATCCAGGTTGGTCCAGATAGTCAATGTCTCAGCCAGAGCCACAGTCACCGCACAAGATGGCCACTGATCCAGAACCTTTAGCCCTCATTAAATCAGCCCATGTCCAGGCCCGTCTGAAGTTTGCCAGTGACCATCTGGATGATTCAGAGAGGTTATGGGAGAAAGTCCTGTGGTCAGATGAGAACAAACAAGAACTTTTTGGTCTTAACTCCATTTGCCGTGTTTGGAGGAAGAAGAATGATGAGTATCATCCCAATAATACCATAACTACAGTGAAGGATGGGGCTGGAAGCATCATGCTCTGGGGGTGTTTTTCGATACAAGGGACAGGACGACTGTAGTGTATTAAGGAGAGGATGAACGGGGCCATGTATTGTGACATATTGGTCAAAAACATCCTTCCCTCAGTCAGAGACTTAAAAATGGGTTGTGGCTGGGTCTTCCAACATGACAATGACCCAAAGCACATCATAGCATATCAAGGTTCTGTGGCCTAGCCAGTCTCCAGACCAAAATCCTATTGGAAATCTTTGGAGGGATCTGAAGCTCTGTGTTGCTCAGCAACAGCCCTGAAACCTGGGGCCTGTACTATGATGGTGGCTAAAGAAACTCAGAGTTACAGAATTAGTTTTGGGTTTGTTGGTACCATGAAGCTGGTCATCAACGTTCTCTGTCAATTCAGGAGTTAATGTAGCACGTGCACATGAAAGTGTGACATCAGCAATGAGCAGCCAATCACATTCCTTGAAACTCATGAAGCAATTCATACCAAAGATTAAAGATTGAACAATATGAAGAATTTAAGCATTCACACATCAGGATGAAACGATCTATCAATAAAAGTGGAAAACTAAAAAAAAATGCAAGCGGTAAAGTTTCTTTATAAAGATGATAATATTTCTAAGTATAACACTAAATTAACAAAAACTATTAAACACATAAAAATGTAAACTCATATGTAGTCATGTTTACTTATTTATACTGTATATTATCTATGTTTATATTAGTTTAAAAGCATTACTATTAAACTAAATTGGCTTGTGTAATAGATTAAGGAGATAATAATTATATTATAAACAAAGTAATTCTAAAAATATTACATTTCAAAACAATCTGATGATTTTATCTTCAAACAATATTTTACTATGTCATCCTTTAATTTGGAGTAAGAGAAGCTGGGGGAGTGGCTTTATTGCATCAGACATCTGTCACCTTCCTGGAAGCTGATTGGTCAAATTCCGTTTTGAGCTCTATAACCCAGAACATAACCTGCCCCGAAACAGGTTAGCAGTGTAGTGTAAGTTACTGTGGAGATGAACACTGCTAAAAGCCAAACCAATTTCATGGTACCTAAAACCTACAAACTAAACTGACACTTAGCTGGCTAACCAGCAAAATCAGCTCCATGATACAGACCCCTGACAGATCTAGAGAAGATCTGTATGGAGGAGTGGGCCAAAATCCCTCCTGCAGTGTGTGCAAACCTGGTGAAGAACTACAGGAACCATTTCACTTCTGTAATTAGAAATATTTATTTGACACAATAATTCCCAAATAAGTTGTTAATCATACAATGTGATTTCTGGATTTTTCTTTTTAGATTCTCTCTCACACAGTGGAAACGCACATATGCTGTAGACCCCTCCATGATTTCTAAGTATGATAACTTGCAGAATCACAGGGTGATCAAATACTTATATATATATATATATACATACTCCTATATTTATTTATTAATTAATTTTCTTTCATATAGCTTTCCATGAATGAATATGTATTTCAGGAGGAGTAAACAAAAATGTAATGTCAAAGGCACCATTGAAATGTGTAGGCTATTTTTACAGTCTGAATGGATGTTATTTTCTTCTAATGATATACCATTTGCAATAACTTCCTCTGTGAAACAACCAGAGCTGACTAGCTGAAGCTCAGGTATACTTCCCATAATGCAATGCCTTTATCGCTTCCATTCCAGCTTGTAGTCAATGGCAGACATCCAGGAAATGTTCCGGGTCATGTGCCAGTGATTTAGTACACTAGAATTTAGCATGCTTGCAGTAAGTTGCCAGAGGGTGGGATAAATTTGTTAGCAAAGAGAATAACAAATGATTCTGTGTTTTTGTGTGCTGTTTTCAATATATAGTGAAAAAGAAACTAAAAATAAAACAATTAACCCCAAGTAAGCGCTGTCCCTTGGGCTTGAAACAGTAATTTCAGTGAAACAAAATCCACTGTCTGTACAAAACACACATTGTCACTAGAGCAGAAGCTAATGATGTGCAGTGCTTTTGAAGAGATTACACTCGCTTTCAGGGGAAAAAAGCAATGACACATTCGTATTCAGCCGAGGTTAGCAAGTCTCTGGTAATTGTGCTCTTAATAAGGAGATCAGAGAGAGTAAGACAGCTCAATATTGACAACAGTTACCATTCATATTCCAACTCGTTTCCTTCATTTCTTCGACGCTGAATAAAAGAAGATGCCTTGACTTGGGAGTCTCATTAAAATAAGCATAGAACAGGTTGGCATCTAAGAGCATTTTTCCAATGAGCAAACCACTCAGAGAGATGTCTTTTTCATAAATAAACAAGTTTTAGTCCTACGCCAGAGCTTTTTACGTTCAGATTACATTGCGGCGGTGTTGTGCGGCGTGTTTGCGGAGAAAGCCGAGTTTAACAAGCCTTTAAATAATGGAGGTTGCTCAGATCAAACGCATTTCAAAGACTTGTTTCAGATGATTATTGTAAAATGCGGCATGGAAGACATGAAAGATTGTACATTGTCAGACTTGTTTAAGCTTTTCATCAGCCATGTTCTTGACCCTTGGACTTTCTCTGGCAATTTTATAAAAGAAAACATATATGTTGCTGTAACTGTTTGTTAGTTTGTTTACACCCACATGGATATATTCAGTTGCAAGAACTTTCTAATTATTCTCAGTCAAACGTTGGGTTATTTTGATTAGGGTAAAAAATAGCTATGCTAAATGTTATCTTTTAACTAACTGTAACAACGACCTCTGTGGCTCTCTCCGACCGTTATCAGCGGGAACCGTCACCCGAGTTCCGCCCGGACCCCATTCAACGCAACACCTCATCACTTCCGCTCCAGTGCTGCGTCCGAAATCGCATACTGCTTAAGTAGGTACTACATTTAAAACCGAACGTACTACTCGACCGTTAAGGTCCTATATAGTATGAATGTGGGTAGTATGAATGGAACTCGGACATACTGCATCCGCCATATTGATGTTGTCACGTGTCATGTGTCATCACAACAGCGTGACAATTTAAACTTTCAATAAGTCATCCGTTTATTTAGATTGTGTTAAACAAGTGTAATTTAATAACAGTAAACAACGTTTTCTTCCTGAGGTGCTTACACTTAAAATGAGCCACGTCTCCACTTTCTGCAATTTTTTTAATATGACGCCTCCTCTCCCGGAGCCTTATGGGATAGGAAAGTGTCCATGGTATGCTTACTACAGAGTTCGGCCGGAAGTAGTAGGTCATCCGGGTACTTCTCGCCTACTGAATTTTGAATGCTATGAATTCTGACATACTACTCGCCTCGCATGCTGTTTTTCGCCTACTATATAGTAGGGAAGTAAACGATTTCGGACGCAGCGCAGGTGTTGCCGCTTATCTGGGCTATTTAAGCGCACGCTTCGGAGAAGCAAGTCACGAAGTTTTGCTCTGCCTTGGCATCATCTCTAAGCGTTTACTCTGTTGTTTGGATTACCTGGATTTTGACCCTTTGACTGCCTCGTTTTCTCTCGATTCTCTGCTGGATACCCTGACCTCTTGCCTGGACACTTACCTTTGAATGCTCGCTTGATATCTCGACCCACAGCCTGGACTTTACCTTGCCTTTGTCTCTCCTCTGTTGATCTCTCTTTGCCTGTTTGACCCTGTTATTTCCAATAAACCGCATATGGATCTAAAAATGTCTGACTCTGAGTCTCCTACGTCACAATAACACAATAAAACACAAAAAAACCACAAAAATTTGTGATTGTGTATTTGTTGTTGTTTTTTCAACCTAGGGTCCGTTCTTCGTACCTCGCTAACTAAGTTAGCTAGATTTGATTGTTGACGGTTTCGCGTGATCTAGGATCGTACGGTTCTTCGACACTCATGCAGGACTTGCTGTCATAGCAACAGGTCTGTAAGCTTAAACCTACTCGGGAGCAGGTTTATTTCATGTAAACAGGATTTGGGCTGTGCTCCTGGTGGGTTATGATTGGTTGAAATGGTGAGGTCACATTTGATTGGTTAAAGAGCATGACTGACGTGGACTGACTCACGTGGGAAAAGAAAAGTATCTTGCAAAGTTTTTATTTTTTTATTGTTTGACGCTAAATTGAAAAACATACAGATAGCACAACAAGCTAATTATCCACAAAACTGACATTTGAACAGACTATAACAAGAAAACAAAATACTCTTTAAAGAAAGAAAAGGAAGGGAAAAAAAGAGGAAAACATGCACTTTAGGGCTTTTTGTTTAAAGGATAGCCTACACAAAAAGATTAAGTGCAGAGCAAATACCCACAGTTTTCATAGCTTTCTTATTAGCAGATTCAGAAATCAGATTAAAGTAATTTTCCATGTCTATCTTGCAAGAAAGTGCCTACAACGATTTACATACGAATGATGATCACAGCCACACACAAACACATCATGTGTTAATCACTGTGTATGTCTAATAATGTCACATTCTATCCCCCGACTGCGTCTTTATAATTGGATATTATATATATATATATATATAGGAAAAAACCTGTAACATGGGCAGCACTAACACATTTAATTTGTTTGCTATTCTTTGCCAGCCTTCTGTCCTGGCTTTTGCAGCATTTGCTGTGTTTCCCGGTGTCTTTATTAGTTTTAAATTCTCCTTAACCCTTTAATAAAAGCTTTTGCTCCGCTTGAGAAAAAAATTGAGCTTGCTCTTTTGCCATTTCGTCAAACAATTGAAGGGGTTGTGATCAGTGTTTCTACTATCGATACATGTTTCCTTTTAAACCAACGCACAAACTCACAATAATCCTAGAAAACTCAATCCAGCTATACTAATCATCAACAACCGGTGAGTTCGGAGAACCGAAATAGCTAGCTCATAGTTAGCGGGATGATTTGATCTTGGATGTGCCATTCCATCATGGATTAATTAAATGAGGTACGAAGAACGGACCCCTGGTCTCATAGCATAAACCCACCTGTGTGCACTTTTTAGGGAGACATGAAATGCAGACCAATAAGTATATATATCAGTGCAGTTTCAAAAAGAATGAACACCAGAGGCAGTAATACTCAATTACAAGTATATCATTGTCACCTCTGTGGCCCTCTCTGACCGCCAGTAGCGGGAACCTTCGCCGGCTTATAAAGGTTTCTACCCGGACTCATTTGACCCACGCACCTCGGCTGATTCAGGTGTTCCGCATTATTTTGCCTATTTAAGGCGTGAACTTTGTGTGAATAGTCGTAAAGTCTTATTGTCCCATAGAGGTATTATTTCCTGTGTTTGTTTTCTTGTGTATTACAACTGTTTATCTCGATACCGATTCTAGCTGCCTGCCTTTGTGACCATTGCCTGTTGACTGTTTATTCTCTTGGATTGTCTATGAAACCATTGTCTGCCTGTGATTACGACTCCCGCCTGTTTACACTGTGGAATAAAGCCTTGCAAATGTATCCGAATGACTCCCGAGTATTTTTTACAATCATGTTATGACTTCAGAACCCTTGGGTTAAATGCTGCCATAATTTTCTAATAAGCATTCAGTTCCAGATAGTGTTTTTATTTCACTTACATATTATGCTGTGTGTTCCTCTGTATTCCCCCCCCCACCCCCCAACTGTGCAAATCCATGTAAAATTGTCTTTCACAATACCAATGTATTGTGGGTTTATTCATTTATTCTTTTGGTAGTGGTGGGGATTTTGAATAATCCCAGACTCCTTTGAATCCATTCAACAAAAAGATGATTCAGATTAATTCACTGATTCCTTTTACTGACTGTTATGTATTTAATGACTGTTAAGTATGTTTAGTAGGCAATAGGTGGTGACAAATGAGAGCCTTACTATCTTATCAATTTGTGTTGTTCTTATTTGATCCTAATTTTATTAAATCATTCAATTAAATAGATAAACGAATAGGTCTTATTTGTATATTTTATTGCAGTTCTATATGTAGAGGAGATGCCTTTTATTTAGGATTTGAAAAGGTTGCAAATCTTCATTCGTAATCAAGATTCATTTATAGTATTTTATGAAACATTTTAATATGTGGGCCATTCAGCGTAAGCCTATGGGATTTGCTCTCACTTGAAAAGTAGTAGCACACTTCTCAACAATCTTCACAGTTTGAGGTGTCACTAATTTCAGCAGCACAGGCAAAGAAGAATGAGTTATGTGCTGAAGTTTAATACACAGGCATAGAGGTTAATTTCATCTGCTCTAAGTATGAGCAATAGTAATACTGATGCTTGCCTCAGCAAGCAGCACTTAATTAAAATGTCCATGAGCTATAGTCTCACCCCCATCGCTCTCCACATATATGTCGAGTGTGTCTGTGAGGGTTTAAAATGGGGATGGGTTAGGGGTGTGTTGGGGTTAGTATCTCACTGTAGATACGTCCTGTCTGTACAAATTAAGCTCGCCTCAGAGCTGCCTGTCAGTGTTAACCCATGGCTTTCTCATAATTAATCACAGAGCGGGACAGATCCATACCTCCATTTAAATGGCAGGACTGGAGCAGATGTCAGAAGACATTATTCAAAAATAGACATTGCAATAAATCACTCTGGCACTAGATCGGGAGCATGGATGTATAGCTTTGTTCTGCACCCCAGCTAAACTGAGGTTGGTCTATATTCTGGATATGGATCATCTGTATTGCAACACTATGTTCTTTTTGTTTACTGCAACGAATAGGCTAATATAAGAGAATAAATGAGAACTTGTAAAGAAGGCCTTTTTAATATCTTTCAATGGATTTTTTTTTAGTTCTGATGATTTTTAATAGATTCTGAATCATTTGAATCTTACTTCACTTATAATTTCAATATTGCTTAAATGAAGCGATTCTTATTTAATGGTGCAAATTTTACAGGGAATCTTCTAACTTTCCACAAACCCAGTAAATGTTATATTTATTTACCAGATATAATAATCAACAATGAACTCTCATGAAAGTGAATGATTCCTGAAACCGATTCTATAGTGACCAGGATAGATGGTCTTCAGTTCACTTAGTTTTATTCGTGGGAATGTGATATTATGTTGTGGCCACAAGATTGTCAGGCGTTTACAATATTTTCAAAATATATGGTAGCAAATACTAGCATGATTATATAACATTAATTAGATCAAGTGATGTATGAATTCAAAAAGAGGAAATAAATATTATTTCTTTAAAATAAATATAAAAATATAGCACTGACAAGTTAATATAGAAATAATAATAATATACAAATATTAAATTAAATGTTTATTGTTAATAAAAATGTTTATCCATCTCTGATAATTCCAGGTTGCCATGGTCACGCATGTCATAAGGATGTCGTTACCTTGACAAAACAATATTATGGTCATGACTTAATATCGCGTTTACATGAGTTAATAAGACATTTCCACAAATTAATATTGCGTGGTCATGTCATATTATCACATTCGCATGATTTAATATGTGTTAAACTCCTCATGGTTGTGTTTTTAAGTGCTTCATTAGAACTTTTTTTTTAGTGAATCAACAACATCCTTCTATTGTTTTTTTTTGTTGTTGTTGCTGTTTGCATGTTTGTTTTTCACTAGAAAAAAATAACAAAAATCAATGCTGATTTAATTTATAAGTTTATGGTTCTTTTTAAAGGATTCATTCGAAGGACCAACTAACAGGAGGCATTTGTTGGTTGTACTGTATTATATTTAGTTAATTCTTCATTTGTTCATAAATGAAGACTACACTTGAGTGTGCAGTTATGTCCAAACATGATATTGTTTGTTTGTCATTTCATTATTTCTTTATATTTTCTTTCTTTATTCCTTTCTTTTATTTTTTAATCTCACATTTAATTCAGCGTAAAGTCAGGTAAATGTTTTTGGCATGAGGCTGTAGATTCATCAGTGATGACATACTTTATTGGCAAGAAAAAGTTAGTAAAAGATTGATCTTATTGACATACAGTCAGAGATAATGAGGATCATTGTTAATTGAAATATCTATAATATCTTGCCTTAAAACTAGGGCTGGGATTCGATTAAAAAAATTTATCTAATTAATTAGAGGCTTTGTGTTACATCCACGCCAGGCTCCACCTTCACTCCTTCACAAAGATCCCAGTCACCCGAGTACTAATTGTCTACACCTGTCTGCACACCTGACACCAATACCAGCACCAATCACGCACCATATAAAACCACAGTCATCACATCGTCCAAGCTCGTTCCTGTGAAGTGGACTCACGCTAACTCTTTAGCGACTTACCTGCATTACTTACCTGTTGTTCTCCTTGTGATTCTCCAGCTCCACGTCTTCTCAAGTCTTCTGGATCTCCTTCGACGACGTCATCTCTATCTGTGGTGTGTGGTGTCGCTTCCTGTGGGAAGGAAAGGAATCTCCATCAGTCATCAAAGTTATCATCTCCAACTTATCATATAAACTGCTCACTCACCTGTTGATACTGCAATCTTCTCTATGTGAACTCATCTCTGTGAATAAACGACATTGTTGATTTTACTTACCTTCAGCGTCAGTCCGCTTCTTAACACACACACGCTAAGTAACGTGATAAAAAAATATTTTAGAGAAATTTTTTTAATGAAATAACGAAAAAAAAGTCTAGTTGTTTAGTACTAAACGAGTTGAAGTATTTTTATGCTGAATTTATTTTATTAATTAAAACAGAAATATTATGAAATATAATTGGAATATATTAGAATCAAAAAGTTTTTTGGTAACACTTTACTTGAAGCTTTTATGTATTATGCATTTTAAAAAATATTAGAGGCTATAATGCATTATAATTATTCATAATGTGCTTTGTAATACATTTTATCTTGTCATAAATAATTATTGCTAAACTTAAAAGGCATAGTGATAAGTGTTATAATGTATTAATTGTGATAATTTACATGAGATTGTACAGTGGATTAGGTGCATTATATAACAATGAATTATCTAAAATGCTTTAATAAAGTGCTAATTTTATATTTTAATATTTTGAAATTAAATTTGTTTCTGTGATGGTTCCGAAAAACACTTGTGAAACAAAATATTAACTTACTGAAAAACCATGCTTTCTTTGTGAAAGCCCTCACACACAGGTTTTACACACAAATAAGTGTGTACACATGGTCAGTGAAAAAGAAACCCTTAAAAATCCTGAATTAACATTTTATGTGTGTAGCCAGTAAAACCTTCTCGTTTTAATCTTATTATCCCACAGGACATACTACAACAAGTGTGTCACTTGAATCAGAAGTATCAGATTAATAAGCTACACAACATATAAATGGTCACAAACAGAAAAACACAACGTTGTAAAACATATTTATTGGGCAATAACCTATCACAAATTGAGCTATAAAGCTGTCTGAATTTGCCTGCGCTCCAAATCTGGCCTCCAGGAGAAAAGATATGTGTTTACAAGGATAATTTGTTGGCCCCCCCCGAAGTATCTGCACCATCTCAGAATGTTTTCTTAAGCAAATGAAACCATTTACTATATTTTAACTTTTGCATTTCAGAATTTGGCCTTACTGAAAGCAAATGTGCTGACTGATCAGAGCTAAATAAAAATGTTTATGCTCAGTGTACATAAATAATAAATGTTCAGTGGAAAAAAAAATGCTCCAGCCACCTTCCGCTAATTTTGTTTCACCATGACTGTGAGAACGGCACGCCTTTTTCTCAATTATATTATACAACTCCAGCAGGCCCTCCTGAATAACAAAACCCTGAGGCCACATCTGTAGCCATGCGCCCTCCCTCTCTCTCAACATGGTTTCTATTGATCCGGTGGTCGCAATATCACACTCATCTTCAGCATGGGGCAAGGTCCTACTCCCACCTTAACCCCCTGCGGTCTTAAGCAGTGGCTGCCAGCAGGAACCCTGAACCAAGGGTCTCTCTGAGTCCTCCTACATCTCTTGTATCCCCTCCTCCACAGACCCATGCGCCTGTGTTTCTGTGGCCCAGCAGGGCCCCTGTTGCCGCCGTCTTCCATCTGCTATGCCTTGCCTGGTGCCCTTCCTCTCAGCCACATTAGCAAGTCAATGTGACGCAAATCAGAGCACTCATGACAAAGAGAAATCTCAATTTTCTTATGTTGATTTGGATGCAACTTTAATAAGTTGACTGCTTTGGAAATTTCAATTGAAGTGAACGGGAAATTTGAGAAAAGTGATTTAACTGAACTGAAATATAAAGAAAACAGCCCACAGTCTGTTGCTTTAATATTTCTGTGTGCAAATAAGGAGTTACAGGTAAATAGCACTGGCCATCTGCTGAGATATGCATAGACATAGAGAGACTGAACAGGCTTAACTGACACCTGTGGTCTCTCATAAGAAATGATCTCAGGGTATTCATTCCAGCCCCAGGACCACGGCTGCAGAATATTGATTAGAGTTGAGATTCAATGTGGAGACAAAGAGAGAGATGTGATGAGGCCCTCAGAGACCTTCTCGAATGTTTCCATCCTGTAATGTGAGAGCTATATCCATGGGCATGAGTGAAGAATAGGAAGGAAAAACAAGAAATAAAGAACAGAGGATTCTCCTTTTAAATATTTCATTGGACAAGAGGCCGAACATGCAACTTTCATCCTATTTATGTGATATTTGCAGATGTGCCCACTGAAGGAGGGAATAAGACTGGAATGTGGCACATTTGGATTGTGGCATCAGGAATATTGAATGATCAGGTCATGATAAAGATTCCAGCTTAGACCTGTATGTGTTTTACACACTCTAGACTGGTGTATGCTGCTTTATTTCTAAGAGGCATTTTTATCTATTTAATAAAAAAATTCTTTAAACATCTTTTTTTTTTTTTTAAATATTCTTATGTTTCACAGAAGAAAGAACATTTAATGACAATATACCTTTAAAGGAATGGCTCACCGAAAAATGAAAACTTAATGAAATTTACTCTCAGGCCATCCAAGATAAGCTTGTTTGTTCATTGAAATAGATTCGCTCACAAATGGACCCTATACAGTGAATGGGTACTGTTCAAACTGAGTTTAAACAGCTGATCGAAACATCGCAATAATCCACAAGCAATCAATACGACTCAAGGCCACCATGTCTTAAAAAAACTAAGTGATAGTGTTTTGTTTACATCTGCTCTGGCCAGAGCCTTTGAGCTCGGTAAAGCCGCATTTGACAGACACAGTCAAATAGACTACCCCCTAGATTCAATATGAAACTCTTACTAAAACAAAACAGTGATCATAATCATGACTGTGATGGTTCACAATACAACGTGAAACCAGACCTCATTTGCCCCAAATCGAAAGCCTATTTACACTGCCTGAATCGGTTCCTATTGCCTACATTGCCATTTCCTGTACAGAAAATACTAACACTGTAAATTAGTGACTCATCTCAGCTGCAGCTTCATCCATTTATACAGTTTTATGTAGTTTAGGGGGCGGGCGCTTCATATTCTTGAGAGGACAGAAGTGATGTTTTGGTGATGGAACTGCAAGTTTCAGTTTTTTGACAAATTTTGTCACTGTTTCGGTGCACTCTGCCTTATAGATAACCTGAAGACTAGCCTAACATATTGATATTAACACCCAAAAAACTTTTATTTGATTTCAGGGGGACTTTAAGGCGTTCTAACTTAGCGCTTCTGGCCAAAATACCACTCCATAATAAATCTCTTACAGCACACATTAATTGTTTATACAATTTAGTTTATAATATAGTTTATACCTTTTTTTTTTAATGAAAAAAACTCATCTTGAATGGCCTGAGTAAATGTTCTTTTTGAGTGAACTATTCCTTTAACTAGATTAACTAGCAATATTTCTTTGGGCCATTAGCTTTAGGAAAAAGGTCAAGCTTTTCCATTGACGAAAGAATTCTTGTTGGTTAAGCTAGTTAAAAAGACAACAGCACACAAGCATCACATACACGATACATCCAATAAACAGCTGCTTAAGCAGTTCACAGAGTTTGTTGCTTGTTTAATTTTAAAGCAGAGAGATAGCAGGGGTTATAGTTGAATGATGGAGATAATGAGCAACCAGCTTATACAAAAATGCAAGGATTGTGGCTGTAACAAATTGGACAACATGGTTTTACAGCTAACATCCTGGTAAAATTGTAGGGTGAGCAAATGTGACCTCTTCATTCCACTGACAAATGCTGATGGAGAGGAAACAGGAACAGGGTCGCTTAAAACAAGACTGTATTTTTAAAGATATACAATACGTAAAAATGTACTGCACAGGATTGATTGCTTGAGTGCTGAACGGTAAGGATGAATGATTCCAGAGTGTGTCTGTTGCAGCACTGGCCGTGAGCCTTCACAGCAAACACTATTTTCAAGACACTGTAGATTTTCATCCTCTCTCTACAGTAAGTGTACTTTAAGTGCACTTTAATGGTTTGATTTCAGTCAGACTACAGCAATAACTTGTCTCATCGAAATGTAAATGCTGATGTCTAACTGAAATCGTACTGGTTTCAGACAAACAGACTTGTATAATTCTGGCTTCTTGCATGTATACTACATGTTTGAGCTTCAGTCTTTAGTGTAACATGATCCATCAGAACTCATTCTAAAAGGCTGTTTTTGGTGCTCAAGAAGCATTTCTTATTTGTAGGGTAATACTTTTTCGCTGAATACAAAAGTACATAAATGTCTTTTGATTAATTTAATGCAGTTTTTTTCCTGCATAAAAACACCAATTTCTTTCGAAAAATGGAATCAGAAAGAAGTATTGTAGCGTTTAGTGAGTCTGGAACTCTTTTCACTAACAGGAAGTGAGCAAGCAGTCGAGCCACAAGGCAAACATACCAACTGCCTTCATTCAATTAAAAGTCCCTGAGTTTATTTTCACTGTCTGATAACCACATTAAACAGTGATATGCACAAGTTTCAGATGTTTCACTGAGGTGCACAGGAATTTTACGTAATGTTTGCTGTAGCCACATTCTGGTGCCTTTAATAAGACTGCCTCCCTTGTCTTCCTACCGCTCCTCCTTTCTCATCTTCGCATACAGTTTTGTTTATCCAGCCGGTGATGTGTAACCAAACAGGACTCTCACAGCCAGAGGGGGTGGTTGAATTACCGAAGATTGCAGGGGGTCATTGGCGGACACACTGTGTGGATTTGAGCCTTAGTTCACCTCCTGCTGCCCAAGAGGTTTAATTACCACAGGCAGGACTGTGTGGCGTTAACATTCACACAGAAAACCAAGTGGTGGGGGCAAAGGCCCACTAACAGAGAAGGCGAGAGACTGCCAAACAAGTCAGTATGGAAAAGGACCAAAACAACCCCACATACTTCAAGTGCAGACAAGGAACACGGTATTTATGTAGGGAAAAGAGGAGGGAGAAAATCTGCACTCCATATCTGGAAGCTGTTGCAGACTCATCTCTGGAGTGCAGATTGACCGTGCTGGTGATTGAAGTGCCACAGGGCATGAGAGGAGGAATTACTGAGTGCTCTGACACGAGACACCTAACAGTCAAAGCCAATGCCGACATCAAAACGCGAGCATCAAACCCCAGGCTTGCGGCAAAACGAGGGAAAAAACCTAAACAACACTCTCGGAGCAAGAATTTACAAATGTAACCTTTTTCCGAATGCCACGGGCAGGAGCGAGAGCCGGCAATGGCCGCAACTGATAATTTTCGAGCAACTGCCTGGGATAAATATTTAATAGAGTGCAGAAAATATAAAACTGTAGAAACAATCAAAGGTCTGCCTCTGTGTGCAGGTTATCTGTCTGCCGGGTGTTATGTGAATCACTGACCGGCAGATACCGGGGTCCCAGAGGGTCCCTTTCATTATCACACAGAGAAGAGCAGGAACACGGCCAGACCGATGAATTATTCAAGTCCACCTCCAGTCTGCACCACTGACTATTTTCCCCCCTCATCTTTTCAAACTAAATACTTTTCGAAAAAAATAAAAAATAAAAGATTTAGCCGGCCTGTACTAAAGCCGTAGAAGGACACTGAAATAAACAGGACTTACAAAGAAAATTAATACAGCTTTTGAGGGAATTTAAAAAGAGAATTTATTTAAAATATATACATTTTGTCATCATTTACACACCCTCATGTTGTTCCAAACCTGTACTGACACACAAAAAATAAAACTACTATTAAAAACTTGTTTTTACTTATTTAACATAAATCAAATATTTTTACATTATGAAGTAATATTTCATAAAAATATCAAGAAATAGTAATTGTATATAGATAATACTAAAATGATAATGAGACAAAAGCAGTAAAGTTTTCCCACATCAAGAAAACATGTTCATAAAAGCAGTCCAGTTGCTACATACACGCTCCAAAATATTATGTTTGATCCAAAAGGTAAAGTCATATGAATGTGGAATAATGTAAGTGTGAGTAAATAATGGCAACATCAAACAAGAGTTAGCCTATGTGACTCTCTCTATGTACTTTGTTCTTAGAAAATAAAATGTTCAGCCCAGAGGCCTCTGGGCATCATTCAGAGTACTTCTGATTTAATCTCGTTTTGTTTTGTGCACTGATGAAATAAGAGCTTTCAGTATTCCGTCCTGATTGGTTCCTCGCCATTGAGATTTGAATAATTTATCAATTTAACATATGCAAAACAGAAGGCTACTTTCCTTCACTGAAAAGGGGGATGTCATCACATCCAGCAGTCCATGGTAATCACTCACTTTCAATTAGCGAGGAGCGAAGGGAGGGTGAAAGCAATTCACAAAGTAAACTGTAAAAGAAGATCAAAATATACAGCAATCAGCCCCGCAGTTAAAACGCGTCAACCATTTCAATTTCCCTGCTTGATTGAGCAAATAAATGGCTTATTTAACTCTGTGCTCCCCACGTAAATGCGGTTCAGAAAGCAGCATGTATTATAGACTAAACAAGCTGTACCAACTCTCAATCAGTGGTTGAATTGAAATAAGGAAAAGCATAACAAAAATGTATATGCCACTTTATATCTCAAAAATTCAATTACATTTTTTTTAGAATCGCAACTTTATCATTCACAACATGCTTATTTGAAACTTTGTCATTTTCATTTCTTGAGGAGGAGATGACTTGTGTAAGTATACCATTCGAAACACTTTACGGCTTTTTATAATTTTGTGTCATAAACAGGAAACATGAACATTCATATCATCAGTTGTTAGCATAATGCTAGTTTGGGGTTGACAGAGTGCTTTTTCTACCCTGTCATTAGCTTCAGAGGTTAGGGTGGGGCTTTCCAGCTCTCTTCTGCGGCCTCTGTGCTGGTACGTTATTGTGTGAAGGAAAGTTCAGCAGGAGACGCTCAACACAGATTGGAAAAATGACTCCAGCAGCAGAGGCTAAGCACATGAACAAATAGTGCAACCCACCATTTGGCTCAGAGCGCAAATGGCTGATTTTAGCAAGCATATGGGAGATGTTAAATTTTCCTGCTGGACCTTTTTTTCCCTCTCTCCCGATAGCTTAAGTACAGCTAATGACCGAGATCTTTCTGCACTGGGTAGCAGATGGGCTTTAGTTTTCAAAGGATAGGATAGATGGCAAACGCTAAATGCAGAAAACAGCGTCTACTCAAAAAAGGAGACCTTTTCAGACACTCATTTATAATGTGCACTAAAAAGTGTGTTTCGGGCTTCCCCGTGGCTGTCAGCACTATATTAATGAGACTTAAAAAAAATGGGGGATTAAGTCTGTGAGCACGTGCCAGAAAAGGGCTTCATAGAACCTGCTAAAATGTCTCAAAAATCAATGGCTAAATAGACTTTGCATCAAGTGATCCATGTTCCTGCCATGACAACAATTCATTAACAACGCCATGAATCTCTTTCACGAAAAGGTGTTTAAATCCTTGGCAGCAATGTTGAAATAAAACCAACCCAGGCTTATTGGAAAAACGTGCCAGGGGCGACGTTTATGCAAAGCGATCTTATGTTGCTTCTTGCATGTTTTGCAGCACTTTCAAAGTTAAATGGTCAGTAAGTGGCGCTGACTGCATATTCAGTTTTCTCTAAAACAAATGAATGTGAACTTGGCAATATGTTATTCTGCTGTTGGTGTACATTGCGACAGCTTTGAAAATAAATGTCCAGTTAGTAGTGCTAATATATTTTATTGCTTTTAAAGAGCAGGTGATATGCGTTTTATATCTTATTTGCAGTTTGTAATGTAGCTGTCCTTCTATGTAAACAGTCCGCAAAGTTGTTAATCAAAAAAGTGCATGATAAAGAAAGATATTGTCTCTCAAAAGAAAGAGTCGACTCAGAATCGCCTTAATGAGTCGTTACATTTTCTAACTGTACACGTCACTAGGTATATAAGTATATATCCTGTAGAAGACGCTATGAAAGCAAGGGCGTTATATATTTATTACCTAAGGATGATGATATGAAGAATCAGTGGTTAAAATTCAATACTACAGCAGTACAATGAGAACCTTTTGTTGTGCGCTCGTCATTTTACCAATGACTGCAGTGTCTCCCACAGACCAACCTGATCTCATGACAATTCGTACATATTTTACGAGGTGGCTAATTTGTACGAATTTGTACGACCTCACTCGTATGAATACATACGATTTATTCTCAATCGTACGTTTTTTTACGAGATGCCAATTCGTATGAATTTGTACGAATGACCTAAACATAACCCCGCCCCTAAACCTACCCATCACGCGGTTTTAGACAAATCGTACAAAATCGTACAAGTGAGGTCGTACGAATTAGTACGAATTGGCACAAATTTGGCACCTCGTACGAATATGTACGAATTTCTCGTGAGATTGTGTTGCACAGACTTGCACAGACTTATTTATGGCGGCATATATGTAAATTAATTCTCTGCCAGCGGGAGGGGCTGTTGTCGTGGTAGAGGTTAGGTTTCCCTGGTAACACTGTACACAAAGCAGCGCTCCGCTCGCAAACAATGATTTATTAGATATTAAATGCAAGATGAAATGAAAATGACATCCAAAATTTCCTGAAGACAGTCGGTTTGCTTCAGAAATACAGTGATATAAAAATGTTTAAATGTGTAATGCTCATTTATTCAAAGAAGTCAAAACCTTGTGAAAAATCTACCTACATTAAACACTACCCTAAACTTGACTCATAGTGTTAACAAAAGTAAATGTGAGATATAATGCAGTTTCTGAGGCAACTAAGAAATTTTAGCTTGCTTCTACGAGTCTTTGATGTCTATTGCACTGCAAGCACCATATTGTCCCAGGTGGGCTACCAAGCAAGTTTACAATGTCAGAAAAGCCATTCATGTGGAGCTGGTCATGATGCAAACACCAAATGTATTATTAGTTTACAATTTATGCACTATGGCAAAAACTGTTTTGTGGTATTTAGGAACTAAATACTGTAACAATATGAATCAACAATGATTATTTAATAATCTGAGGCTAGGTTGAATAAAACTCAGGGCAGAATCTGACAGCCAAAACACTTATTCTACTGCAAGCTGAAAGTACATGATAAATAATTAAGTGAACTACCAAGCATAGTGATAAATCGACAAGGATAAACAGCTCATAAAAACATCCAAACAGTCTGGTATTAGAGAGTGAAGTACTCCAGGATGTTTGGGCTAGAGAGACGCCCTGCTCCCCGTCTACAAACAAGTCCATTTGTTTTGAGAAAGGTGGTTTGCATGGGGTGCTGATCATCCTGTGGGGAGATTTCCCTTGGGAGCAGAGCATTCGATCACATCAGACAAGCAGAATCTGCCTCATCTGAACCCGTCCCACCTCGACGCATTCATCAGTGAATGTGCCCTACATAAGTGCTTGGATGTGATTTGAGAAGCCTCGTAACACTGAGCTGTTTGTGCTGTTGCCGACTGGGTCCAGAGGGCCAGGGCCCCTGGGCCGAAGGGATCACGCTGAGCTGTCTATAGTCGTGCACATGACCCTGCCGAACCCTTGCTCTCTCTGATGAGGTCAGCCATCATTGAGCTGATGGTAATGTTAGGCAGGCGAGCAGCGAGCGGGGAGGAAGGGTGTCGGGTGGTGGGGTGGGAGGTGTTCAGGAAGCAGGCATTTGGCCCTGTCTGACCTTGGCTGATTTCTCCCCTCTGTGTGTTTTGCTCTGTTAAGACTCTTTTTCTCTGACTGCATGCCAGCCCTGATGAGCTGTTACACGACCTGCATTCCCGCTAAGGAAAGCATAAGGGGAGCGCAGAACTCCCCTGATGCCCTTGAGTCCGCTGTTTGGGTCTCACATTGTTTGTGTGAACACTAAAACAGCCGAGCCAAACGGGGCAAAGTATGTTTTTTCATGATGACAGAGCTGTGGGTGTAGCAGTGTAAGCTTTCAGGCCTGGCCTTCTGGTATACTTAACCCAGCGTGCAGACAGACAGATCACAACAGCCTTCACACGGTATATTTCACTCGTTCCACTGGAGGGAAGCCATCTGAGTGTTCCCTGCTAGTAAGTAAATGAGCAATTTATATAGGCTCGACCTAAAACGGATATCACAAACCGTACAGAGGCCAGCAGATTAGCTCATTGGCCTTCTGGGAAATGGAAAGTCTCAAGGCAGTCAAAAGATCTCTCTGGACATTTATCTTTCCAAACATTTACTCTACTTACACTGGGATACTGGTAAATGGAGAGGCCTGAATGGTCAGTCTTTGTGCTATGAACAGAAAGACAGCAGACACTAGACAGAGAGGAAAATACATACTATGGAAGCCATTGGGGACCATTAACTATTTGATTACCAGCATTGTTCAAAATATCATATTTTATGTTCAACAAAAAATATACTCATACAGGTTTGGAACAACATGAGGGGGAGACACAGCTTTAAAACTTGAAGAACATTTATAAATCATTTTTTTTAATGTAACTTTTCAGTAAAACGCATTATAATTTCAAATAAAGAAAGCAAAACAAAAGCATTTTCACTACTCTTATCAGACGTTTGGACTTATCTATAAACTGTATATTGCAATAACCTATCTTTTAAAATCAAATCCAAATTCAAAATGAAACACACAGCTACCGAAATGAAACCTTGTGAAAATCTGATTTAAAAATCTCATCTGTGGAGGCAGCGGCAGCAACTGTTCATGCGAGGCCTCCAGCACGCTCGCTCACAGGGCATCAGTCGACTCCTGCGCCAGCCTGCAGTCAGGCAGCCGTGCCTTCTGAGGTTATTAATGGGCCGAGCAACGTGCAGACTGCAGCCCTGCTGGAAGTGTATGGTAGAATCATCTGTAGCCATGATTAAAATGTCTGCAAGAGCAACCACACCAAAGCCAGAGTCTGCGCCGGGGACGGCTGCTCTGAGAACAGCCCTTAAATCAAACTCTCATTAATCGCCGGCCCGCCAGTCAGTGGCACCACATGCCCCTCTGAAGCAGAATCAAACCCAGAGTGCTTCCCCTTCCTTTCTTTAGCCTTTATGTCTCTCAATTTCCTTCAATCCACAGACTCATTGCTGGCTGGTTTTCTACCAATGTCTCTCTCTCTCTTTTAGTATTTGCCTGGTGTGCTTTTAGTCTGTTCTTTTTTTCACATCTGAGATACTTGTGAAACAACTGCACACATACGAGCTACTTGCATCTGCCACATTAGCTGATTTACTTCTAGGAACAGTCTTTTGTCAAATATTTTATGGTCACTGTAGGGAATGATTACTAAAGGGACACAAAAACATGTCAGAACTTTTTAATCATGCCATTCCCTTAATAATACAAAATATACTTTTATGAAATGACTATTACTTTAAGACAGAAAAGATAATTTTCTAGTACACATAAATTGTTTTGCATGCTTGCTGTGCAATTAATTGATTTCATTGTATGTATTTAATACGGTGGCTGAGAGAGCTCAACGCGCTGCAACTTAAGAAAACACATGCAAACAAAAAATACGACAACACATTAAGAAATCAGTGCAATGCAACCAAACACAGAAACGCACTGCAAACAGAAATGCGCTTTAAATAGCACGGACCACAACGGAAATGTTTCAGGGGGACCTCAAAAAGTGACGAACCCATCTAGCTAACATAGCATTAAAATAACATTCCCCAGTTAAGTGTGTGACTTGTCCGATTAGTCTAATAAGGTTGTTAAAATAAACAAAAAAACACTCAACTTTTAGTTCAGTGACAACACTGATATGACCAAAAGCCATTGAACAAATAATCAGGTCCCAGATGGGTTCCTTACTTTTTGAGGTGTCCCTGAAATATTTCCGTTGTGGTACTTGCAATTTGCAGTGCATTTTTGTGTTTGGTTGCATTGCAACAATTTGCAGAGCCTGTGTTGTCAAACTGATTTCTTAATGTGTTGTCGTATTTTTTGTTTGCATGTGTTCTCTTAAGTTTGCAGCGCGTTGAGCTCTCTCGGCCACCATAAATTTAATGATATTGATAAAAATGTTAATGCATTGAGCATTATTTTAAGGTGTCCATGTTACAGTAAAACTGTAAATTTAAGTACCGAGTAATATTAATTAATGACATTAATTAATGACATGTATTCCAGACTAAAACATAAAATGTTAACATGAAACGGTTAATATTTAATCTATTATTTTTTTAAATTATAAAATATATTTTTAATAGCAAATGTAACTATAGATGTATATATAAAAATATATCAATAATAATTTAGAATTATTTGTGTCTGTAAATCTGTATTAGTAAAGAGCTAGCGTACAAATACTTTTAAATAGTAAGTATATCAGGTTTCTTTTGCATAAGCAACTCTCGTCAACTCAACTTGCAAAGACTGGCCAACAGGTTTGCATACTTCCTGTATATAAATATAACATTTGACTTGTAAACTTGTGCATTGTGTCAAGCATATGTTATCAACAAATTCCAGAACAATTAATTTAGAGACATGAAATCTGTTTGTGATAACATTTTGAGATAATAATATCTGATCAAACCATAACAAACCAATAACTTATAAAAAAAAAAGCTTAAATTCCAGACTTTACTTTTGGCAAATGTATAAAGCAATAATACTCTAATACTCTAACTGAGTTGCTAACAAATGAGCATGAAATACCTCTTTTGATAAACTCTCAGTGAAATTCAGCCCAATTAGAGGAACAGCACGGTTCAGTTGGCTCTAAGGTATGCTGCATAATTCATTCAATAGTTTCAATACAAGAGACTAGCAGTGGAAACAGCTGTTTTTCTACTGAATATAAAGCATAGAAATTCAACCGAACCATTACTGAGAGGCAAAGGGTTTCTGTAATGAGTTGTCATTCCTAAGATGTCAAGGAGAATCAAGATTTAGGATCAAGGTTGTTCAGCAGAAATGATTGACAATAAGCCTCTCTACTGATATTATTTATTAATATAAACCTCAGACTTACCTCTACATATATATATTTTGCACTAAATAGCTGTTTTGATGTTGATTTGTATTAAGATAATATAGCTCTCTTGAAAATAGCATTCTGTAATAACTGACTTACTCCTTTGTCGTTCAAAACCTGCATTCATATAAAACAGTGTTGTTTTGAATCCCACTGACTTTCACTGCATGCAAAAAATCTGAAGGATGTGTTGAAAGTGCAAACAGATGGATCCATGATATAGATGAATTCAGTTGTTTCTAGATAAATTTAGCATGACATCACTTGCTGACCAATATAGTCAGCAGATAAATATACACAGATAAAGCACTATTTACAGCAAAAACAGAAGAAGTATTGATGGATTGTGATGTGGGAGGAGGACAACAGGGAACAGACTTTTTCACTAGAGGAAACATTAATATGGATTATGGACTCTATTTTGGCCAGAAGCAATGGTTTAAAGTAAAAATGCCTGAATGATGGATTTGCTTTTCACGTCACAAGATGTTAATTGATGCTTTGGTTTACTGTGATGTCTTTATCAACTGTTTAGACTCTCATTCCGACGGCACCCATTCACTCCAGAGTAACTGATATAATTCAAAATTCCTCCAAATCTGTTCTGATGAAGAAACAAACTCATCTTAGACAGCCTGAGGAAAGTTTCAGCAATTATTAATATTATTGGGAGAACTATTCCTTTGTTTAACAGCAAACAAATTGAGACAGCAGAATCAAAGATGCGTACTAATGTTGGGTTATCTCAGGAAAGGCATGCCATGGTCCTGTTTTTCCTCAGAGAATAGCTAGGAATTGTGGTTTGGAGGCTTAAGCAGCCTGCTGTAGTAATATGACAGCTTTAGGAGACATGAAATGCCATGTCACTGACCTATGATGTTACAGCAGAATCTTAAAGACTACCCTTCAGCAGCACTGTCACCACGGCAATTAAGTGCAAAATAACCTCTCACTTGCTACAGTCTCCCATGGTGCATTGAAGGTCATACGTCATGCTAAAGAAAGAGAGAGATAGTTGTTGATGTAGAGGGCAAGAAAAGAGAGGAAGGAAGGAGAAAATTAGACCTACATTTGATAAAAGGAGAAAAGGAACACAGATGCAATAAATCCAAACACAAGGTGAAAAAAGCATCTAGATACAGATCATTAGGGGATCCTGACTACAATATTGATTGTACTGAATGAGCTTCTCTTTCTCTCTTTCAACGCTCCCTGAACAAAGATATCTTCCTTTCTTTCTGCCCACTGTTTCCATTGACGTAACCGCTTTTATTGATCATGTTTTAGTTGCAGATGAATGCACCCTTTGACCTGACCTGCATCAGCATAAGCAACCAGCACAACCGTTATCATGTAAAGTAAATGTCTATAAGTGGTCGCGTGGCTCTGCTGGTCTTTTTGTAAAAGTGCTCGCATAGCACACACTTGCTAGGGTGTTGATCTTTAGTCTTGTAGTGTGGAATTAGCTTTGGTAAACTACTGTACAGCAACTGATGTAGCTTGAGGTAAATTCTGCACTGATCTCAGGCCTAAAGCTGGAGCATTTTTCTCATCTGTCTTTGATCCTTTAAATCTGCAGCATAGCCAGTCTGTGGGTATTGACAGTACTGCTGAAAACGTAAAACCTACGAGTCTGCTACATCATGGAAATATTTCACAGAAATGGGAATTATGATTGGGAATCAGTGTCGCATAGTGATTCAGCTTCAGCCTAGTGTTTGTGTGTGTGTGAGTGTTAAATGATCCGATGCGCTGGTGGGAGACTCAGACTTCTGATCCTTTGGCTTTCTCTGCAGCCCATCTTCCTCTCTGTCTGTCTGAGTCTCTGATAACACCTGAGACATGCTGACATCACCATTTGTGGTTAATGCCACTGCAGAGGGCACAAACGGCAGAGGAAAAATAGCACAGATGGGGGGAGAAGGATGCTCTCTTTCTCTCAGTTTTTCTGCATCTCTTCCTGTCTTGAAATAACTTTCAAAATTTCCTTTCCTGTGTATATATGTGTAGTAATCTGAAACTAACCCTTAAAATATTTTTTTGTTGATGTAACCATAATCAAGTTGATACAGTAATAAGTACAGTAAATGTATTGTTTTAACAGTTATTTCACAATGAAACACAGCGTCTCCAGCAGCAACACTGCAGCTAGAATAATAGCTCCGCCTACTTTCTTTGCATAAATATCTGGGCGGTGTTTGAAAATAAACCCACTCCGTGACATAGAAAAGTGGGGGCGTGTTTAAAAGAGTCATTTTAGGGGGGTGTGGACAAGTAAACTTTTATAAACAATATTTTGGGGGTTTTGAGACTTTAGGGATCTATGGACAACAGATTGTAACACTCCAAAGAGAAAGGAAAACTTAAAATCACATTATATGACCATTTTAAAAGTGTGTGTGTGCATATATATATATATCCAGTATATATACATATTTTTTTCTTATCAACTAAATGCAGCAATAAAAAAAAAAAACAAAAAAAAAAAAAACAACTGATAAATAGCCTCTTATGTTACACACTTCACCGTTTTAGTGTATTTTTTGTCAGTTCATGTTAACTTAAGCATTTAACTCATGTCAGCATACAAGCATTATTATAAAGTGTAATATATTTCTCCTCCAGAACAAGGCACATCTGGAAATCCATAAACGGTCAGCCAGCAAGATCTTCCTCCTCTCTCTCTGCAGGTCCAACACATAAAGCTAATGAAGATGATCATCACAATCTATCCACACTGACAGTAATGCCTCTGTACCCACTGACCTTTAGGGACATGCTAGTTTGCCTCACAAGAAGTCTGTACGGAAATCCAACCAGCAGAGACAGCCACTGGCACATCCACAGCTGCCTTCCCCTCATCTGATGACAAGAGAACAGGAAGGAAAGCTGTGTCCATGGGGAAATGATCTGCTTTAACCTTGTATTGAATCAACTAATTTTGTGATTGTTTAGTTGATTTATGCATCATGTGTGTCATAATCACAACAAATCTACCCTACCCACGGTTCTAAACAGTCTAACTCAATTTTAGAGTCAAAAACATGTGCTTGCGAATTGATTAGTGCTGAAGTGCTAAAATGCGTTTTAGATTTGTAGGCACACACTAAAAGCTGAGATTGAAGTCAATAAATAAATAAATAATCACACTGTCAGTGGCCTCGAAGCCTTTAGCATATTCACACTGAATCATATGTTTATGGTGATGATTTAGTATATGTCTAATCACACTGATCAATCCAATCAAGTCACATCTTTGCAGATAAATTGCTTTAAACTGAAAATGTTATCATCACACCAAAACCGTTATGGCTTTTTTTTTCCCGTGGGAAAAATGTTTCCAGTTGCTAAAAAAAAACCCTGCTTTTTTCCAGTTCAGCTGCAATTTTGCTTGGTTTATTAAGAAAATTATAAACACAATTAGGATTTACCCAGGTCCCCTTGCACGCTAATTGACAAATGTTTTCCTAAAACATCTTACATATCAATAATAAAATACTAAGATGTTATCGTGCCTCAAAATAAAGGTGCATGACGTACCTGATTCTCCACACCAGTATTATTTCTCAAAACAAGCAGAGCAGGCGACCGTCATCCAACAGAGCTCTGATAAAGACGATAATCAACTCAGTTCTTCATTCATATAACATCAATACCAAAGAATGTTCGTATCAATCTGACTCATAGAAACGTCTTCATCTGCGCTAAAGCACATTCAAACAGCCCAATGACAAGACTGAACCAGGAGCCACAATCTGATAAAACAGGGATGTGATATGTGGTGATAAGATAAAACCTCTGCACAACCACAACCACAGACAAACAGCCACAGTATCTCAGCATTCTGCAGCACCTATCAGTCTACACTGAAGGTTATAAAAGAAAAGAACCTGTGAAAGATAGGTAATCTGAATTGGTTTGGCAATACACATGTGACCAGAAAATTCTTGTGCATGGAAAAGCACAAGAGACGTTACTGGAAGTGAGCTGAAGAATGACTCCTTGTCAAGTTTAAGCGTGTTAAACCCTGCACCGTAGTCTTTTCATTTAACCTGTGGTTTCTGTACTGGTGGCCTATAATCTCTAGGTTCCTTTCAGTTTAATTTGTCTGTGAGGTGGATCGTTTAGCTTCCTGCTACAGGAACACACACACACACACGCAAGCCTTAAAAGTTATCATTGACATCTGCTGGATTGCCTGTGAGGGTAGACAAACTTTCTCCAGCTCGTGCAGTGCAAAACATGTTTATCTGTAAGTAATGGACCTGCCCTCATATTACTGCTGAAACTTGTCTTCTTTCTTTGTTTGCCTTCATTAACTCAGTATTCCAGTAACTTTTCCTTTCCCGAACATGAATGCAAAACCATTACAGATCTGAAAAAGCCACAGTCTGCCTGTGGATAAACACAGGGCTGGTATGACAGGGAAGGGTCCCTCCCTCCTCATGCCCCCAAAACCTGAGCAAACAAAAAACATGAGTCAGCAGATGAAAGACATCAGGGGCATCACTCACACATACTTCGCCGCGACGGTTACATGCACTAGCGGCCAACGTGTCTTAAGTCAGAAACAGGTTACACTCATCAACCTTTTTCTTAGTTGGCAAACAGAGAAACATGCCGTATTGCTTTGGTCTGTGTGTGTTTTGTGTAGGTGGTTAGGAGACCACAGGTGCTGAGAAGATCAAAAGGCATGAAAAACTCTGTGTTCTTTGTTTCTAAACATGCCCAGAAAAGTAATTTTTCAATGCTTTGACACCAGAATGAGAGGAAGTGAAAGAACCAAGGCCCCTCAGGAAAAACAGTTTTTAAAACCCTCATGTTCTGATGAGACACTATTTTAATGTTAAAGGTCCCAAAAACTTACATATTTACATTATTTAATCACAATATTTAATGTGAACACTGTATAAAACATTTATACAGAGGATGATTAAAGCACATTATTATTATTATTATTATTGTGGTAAAGCTACAGTATATACACATTTAAATGTATATACATGTGAATATTATAAATTGTATTATATTTCTACGAATATAATTAAGAAAAATATATTAAATACATTTAAAATGACTAAAATTGATATGAACTATTTTAAATGCATATGAAATATATAACCAAATATATGTAACCAAAAATGTATGTATACATATATATATTTTAGTTATAATATAATATAATATAATATAAATAATATAATATAATATAATGAAAGTTGCAAGTTTAGTTTACAATAGTTTCTTATAATAAAGGTTGATTTTATTAAAAATTAGATTTTTTTTGTTTTTGTATAACCCATATAGGATTGGACATAAAACTTAAAAACAAAAAAAACATTACAACACATTATGGAGTGACATCAGTTAGTAAAGTTTTACTAATAATTACATAAATCAGTTGTCACCTTCACAAGTAACCCCTCTGAAATTTGTGCTGGTGGTGTCTGAGTGTTTGTAACACCTGGAGGAAAAGTGGCGTTTTCAGACTCTTTTTGACACCCTGCAGATGCGGTCAGGAACTTGAGATGCTTAATCCCTTCATACATGAGCTACTGTGTGAAGGATAGCAAAGCTGTAGTGTTTAAGCCCAGTTCTTAAGATTCACTGGGAAAAATGTGTATGTGTGTGTGTGAGTGCCGTGGCTCGTTCAATAGTCTGCCTTCTTTTCCTGTCTGTCTTTCTAGCCTCTCTCACACTTTGCTATTGTACACTGGCCGCAGAACCATGTATTACAGCCTGCAGCTCATTTTTTTCTCTGGATCGGATTTCTCAGAGCACAGATGCTGCAAAAACACACAACAAAAAAGGCTTTTAAAATAATGCATCGGTTGATTTCCAGGCAGGCACCTGCCTCCTTGATTCCAGTTTGACCTCGGCCTTCCTAACAGCTTTGAAAAAACTATTTGGCTAAGAAGTCAAAGCTTCTACGCACACATGAAAAAGAATTCATTTGAGATTGGGAAACAAGAAACGCCATGTTTGTTTGGGGGGCAATGTAATGGTAGTTCACTGGGGTCATCTTTGCTGCATGATCAAATAAGGAATGCTCTCTCTCTGTGCCTTTATAGTTCGAATTATGCTGGTGAAGTATCTTATTATGACATCTCGTTCCTTGGTCTGAACATGTCTGCCGGCTTTGATATGGGCTACGATCGTGTCATAATGAGATGGCATCATAGGAAAGGGATCGGAGAGGGCCTACATCTGAGAAGCCTCTGGAATGGAAAGCAGTCACCACTAAACCAAAACATCAGAGCCTGTAATCTTCTGCCTCCGTATAATGTTTATTGTTTTTCACTTCATTCTAGCTAATTGGATGACACTGAAAGATATGATAAAGAAGACTGACGATGACTAGAGGAGTGAGCACTGGTGGAGAAGCTGACGTCAGCATGGGACAGACATGCACATGCATGAATGCTACCACTCATTCAGACGGCCTCACAATGACCCACACACACAATCACTCACCAGCTCTTTCATTTCAAAATTTAGAGACACACACACACACACATATGTATAAGCAAATCAATAACCTCAAAGCGATGCCACGCTGTCAATAAAGCAAAATTGAATTGTTAATCGCAGTAATGCTGACATTTGCTTGCGAGGTTAGCATACTGTGCCTCAATATATACACAGCAGATAACTATATGGTAATATTTAGTCCAATGTAAATGCAATTTCAGTGACTATTATTTCATTCAGGGATAAATGAAAAGTGCAGTTACTGCTAAATTACTTAGAGACAACTTTAGCATTTACAGGATGACGCATGTAAAGAGGATACGTGCTAATTTATTTGAAAATGTGATAATTGTGAATTAATTAATAATCAAATAATTTATGAAAGTATTAAAAAACAACTCAATGAATTAAAATTAATTAACAACAACATTATGCTCTAATTCTAAGGGGTCATTTTACAGTAAAAGAATAAACTTTACGTTAAAAAAATGATATGTATATGGCCACTGTAAAACATATTCTGTTAAATGTACAGTAAAAAAATAAAAATATGGTAAAAGTGTTTTATTATGGGATTACATACTGGTTCCTGTATATTTTACAACATATAACCGTATATTTTATCATCTTATGTAATATCTAGTATATACCAATCAACTTGAACTACCGTTATATGCTTTTTAATATAAATGAAGTTTTCAAACTAATTTCGGGTGGAAGGGCTGACGATTAGTCACAGCTGGCACCGTTTACTAATCAATGCCGCTTCCTCCGTAAGCCAATCCGATCCTCACCTCGTCACTATAAATAGTCTAGTTTCCTTCTCTTCCGTATCTCGTTTTGCATTCCCACCACCTTCCCCTTCTCCTCCGTTCGCTCCTTCCCCGGGGGGCACGCAGGGTTTGAGCCGGTCTCCGAGCCACGCCCTCCTTTGGGCTCTCACTACTAGGGCTCGGGGTTCACCGAACTCCCGGCTCGCCTCCGACAGCACGCCAAACATGCTATTTCATTACGACTAACGAGGAAGCGCAAACACGTGAAAATGCAAAATAAATAACGATTCAGTGTTTATCATGTCCATAAAACATGGTCCATACTCATTTGTAGACAGTGCATATTAGCTAAATAACAGAAAATGTGACACAAAACAATATATAAATAAAAAAAATAAAAAACAAAACATTTAAATTGAAATCAGATCATGTTCAGCTTTGCACTACAAATTATAGGATTCATAGTTTTACTTCCAAAAATCATACATTTGACCGCGTTTTACAGTAATATTACATTTAATTTGATGTTACACCATTTATGTTTTCTGTCCCCAATACTGCATTGACAAATAGACCTAAAAAGTAATATACAAAATGTTTTTTGAATATGATTACATTCAAGACCAGCATGATTAAGGGCGTATTCGTTCAATTAAAAGCACCGATGCACACAATCCAGACCTATGTAGAGCATCTAATGTGAAAGTTCATGAACATTTCCAATGACAAAAGCTCTGTCAATCATCCATAATTAAAAATCGCAGTGCAATAAGAACAGTATATAGCCCACTAAAACACCTCTTCACTGAGGCCTCGTAAGTGCATGTGACCCCGACTCACTTACCAGCCACGGCTGTTTATAACAGTCCCCATTAGGAGCCAATCTCCACTGGAGAAGCAGGCAGAGCACTTGGGCCACTTATCGAAAGACCTCTGGAAAACTTCAGCCATTAGCATGTGTGTGCATGATGATTTGTAGCGCAGGAAGAAGAGGGAGCGTACAGGGGGGAAAGGGGGAACATGGCAGACAGCTCCTTTCACAAGATTGGACTTTAAACCAGCCAATTAGTCGTTTCACACATTGGGAGCATTGTGCAGGTCACACATTAATTTGAGAAATGAGCAGGAAAAGTGGAAGCTGGTGATGTGGAGAGAGAGAGAGAGAAAGAGAGACTACTGCTTTAATTATAGCAGAATTGCAATTCACAGATTTCCAACCCCTCTTTTCTATTTCTCCTCCTCTGTCACCGCATATTTCACCCAAAAAAAGTGACAGGCTTTTCTTCAGCTTTGAATGTCTTTCATTGCCTCTCTGTTTGCTCTTGTTAGCAGAGCTCCAACAAGGATTTGACAGCAAGTAAATTCTCAACTTCTCCTAATTTGACAGGAATCTGGTGATCTGTATGCAGGGATTTTGTGATGCATTTGCAACTGTATGCACAACCATTTGTGTGTTCGGGCCTGTCTCTGTATGTTCCTATATGTGTGCATGTGCAGGCATCTAATTAACTCCAAGCTCTGACTTACTGTCATGGTGTATCTGAACATGAAGAGTCCTCTGCTATACTGTTACAATAATGAGAGTAAACAGCATAAGAATAAAAACTATATTTCTCACCTAAACTCTTATTTTATTTTTAGGTAGCTCAGGCGACACATGAAGGTACAGACTTTGAGAAAAAACTGTCTTTTTTACTAACCGCTCGCGATCCAGTTTAATCAGGCTCGAAGTGCGCTAAAATAGCATGAAATTCATTTAAAGCCTATTTAAATTAAGTCACACAGCTCTTTTCTATGCAAATGAGGCTCATTATAGATTACACCTTCTTCACAAAACTCACCACTGATTGCCTAGCACAATTAATATTTCAGAAACTAGGCGGTAAACTGAATTTTACTTAAAAGAGACATTTGTGTACATTTTTTAGCTATCATGGCAGCAATAATTAATCAAACGATGATCGCAGTAAAGTAGACAACCATGCAGTAGTCTGCTGAAAATCAATCACAACATGAGAACTGCCGCATACACATTGCGTCTTGTGATTTGTGCTACATTTTGTGCTAAATACTTATTTTGGATACTGAATTTAGCGCTTTGTATATTTAATTTGTGCACAATTAATTATAATTACCAGTACAACTCAAAGAGTAAAGCACACATGCAATAGCCTGCCGAGAATAACCCACAACAACCTTGTGCAAATTGAAAAATTGTGTGTTGTTTTGCACCAATACAGCATTTGCATACTGAATTTGGTGATTGGCATACTAAATTAAGTGTTTAACTCGTTTCAATTGCTAAAACAACTCACACAGTGCATTCAAATAAACAATGCTTTCAGCAGTTCCGCATCCTACTTTGCAAATTCCCCAGCTATCAGCTTCTGCTGCACCCAGTAAAATACAATGTACAGTGCTACAAGACAAATGGTTGCTTTTACAGTGCATTTATCTGCAAACTCGTGGCAGTGCGGGCTCCACTGAGGACCTGGAGAAAGTTTACATTGCGGGAGAACGAAGCATATATTCCAGCAGAATCAATCTAATCAATCCACCGGACCACAATGGCTCTCTGGCAGGGGAGAGTAGAGGAAATATAGATTGTTCAATTATGTTGTCAGATATGAGAGCAGAGAAAACAAATAACCCGAATCCATAAGTGCCTGAAAACTTTAGCCGGGTAATACATGTACTCATTTAAGAGCATTTGGCCATTATCTTGTGTGACTTGCATGGTAAACACAACACTAGATGTATCAAAACCCTATTAAGGCTTAAGAAAAGCTCTCTGAGGGGAATATTTACGTCAGTATTTACATTTAAAAAGGCATGCTGAGCATGAAATCGCAGAGATGTCATATCTAAGGCTCACTGGCCCATCGTATTTCCAGGAATAGATTGACTTGAGGGCCGCACTTAAGCACACACTTCTAGGTTAGATGTCTTGGCATCTTTGAAAGCTTGATGTCACCGTCAGTATAGACCCATTCAAAGACAGAAATGTGTATTTGAGAACAACCATCTATCAGAAAACTGAGCTTTGCAAGATATGTTTTGAGGCCAGACACTACAGATTGATCTGACATCCTGCTTTCAAGGCCTCGTTTTGCAACCTCTGCTTTCTTTGAGATTTCTAAGAAATACAAGAGCTATTCACCGCAATAGTGTGAGAAGGGAAAAGCACACCTAAGTGATTGACAGCGATAGCTTCGGCCAATAAAGGTAATGACATCTTCCTCAGTGGCTTAGTGCTTTCGCAGCAGCACTGAATGCTTATCAGTCCACGCGATCAGCAGGAAGTAACAGAAAGCCAGGCTTATCTGTGTTTTGGTCTGGAGCTTTGGGGGAAGGGGCTGAGGAGGCGTTGAGGAGGAGGTTTGGACTTAGTCGTCCTGTTTGGGGTGAAAACATGCCACAGGGCGCCAGGCTTGCAGAGTAACTGAATACTAGTAATGGCATTATTTAACTAACATGCAGTTGCATTAATTATATATATCATAAAAATGGGTTGATAAAATTGATAAGGGTTACATACTATTTACGGGTCTACTTAGTTCTGTATTCATCAAAAAATATTTGTTGATCAAGTATAATGCAATGGATAATCAGTAGTTCATAATTATCATCTTAATTATTACACAATAATACTTAAAATAAAAAAAGTTGACTATCTTGATCTTTTTTATACTTTGTCTACACTACAACAAAATGACAAGCTTTATAATTAATATACATTTTAAGTTAGATGTTTTTTTTTCTGTTGTAAAAATATTTTAGGTTTCTTTAAAAAGAAATTAATACTTTTATCCAGCAAAAGTTAATCAAAAGTGGCAGTACATACATTTATAAAGTTACAAAAATGTTTTATTTTAAATTATGTTGTGCTGAACTTTCTATTTATGTAATAATCCCAAGACAATTTTGTATTCACAAAAGTATTAAGCAGCACAACCATCACTTGTAATGATAAGAAAAGTTTATTAAATACCAAATCAGCATATAAGAGTAATGGCAGCTTTGTCATCAGAGGAAGAAATTACATTTAAAATACTGGATTTGCTTTTCACCAAATAAAAGCAGCCTTGATGAGTATGAGGGAGTTCTTTATATATAAACAAATAAACAAAATGCTTCCGGTGAATACCTATCGCATGAACCCATGACTTCTCTAGGCTTGATTCAGATGGGCTCAAACCAATAGTTCAGTTCCTAAACCAACTCAAAGGCTACTATTTATATTATTATTATTACTTATTTATTTATTTTGACCTTGACATGACAGAAGACAAAATGGTCTTATCATGACAGAGGAATTGTGAACTGAAGAAATGGCAGAGTGAGGATCCTACTGATGCTATGCAAATGAGCAATTAAAAAACTAGGCCAAAAACTGCACATGAGGCAGATCCTCAAGTTGGAAAGACCAATGACCTTCTTTCTTCCAGTCCACTCAAAAAGCACTATGTGATCTGATGTGACATCTCTTTGCACAAACATGACAAGCTCAATTACAGGAAATCGAGGATAACAGAAATTGCTGAACGTCAGTTAGAGAAAAGCCAAGACATGCAGAAATACAGATGAGGGCTGCGCTGAGGACTAATCAAATGACTTTCTGAAGGCTTTCTGGCTGAACAAAAAACAATCTCTCAGACCGAAAAGATCATAGGACTAATAAACAGTCTGATAGGCATATAGCCTGGCTCTTCCAGTTGTACTGATGTGTTACTTTTTTATTTAAGAGACCTTCCTTTGAACATTCATCCCACATATGTGACCAATGACAGGCTAGGATGTCTGTGTGCTTAGAAAAATAAAGTCCAGCGGTGTGTGTCTCAGGCGCATGTGTCAATCAGAAGACTTATTAAGGAGGAACATGGATAAACACACTGCGTATCTTCATCTAAAATTGATGATGTCCTATATATTCAGATGAAAGCATCTTTTAGTAAACCAAGTAAACAGCATGTTTCAGGTATCAAATGAACACGCTATTACATTCAAGTGTATAAATTAATGAAGTGTGAGTAAATTGTGTGCAGACATCATGGAAAGATCAGGGGGGTGGAATCAAATGAATCTTAAGCCTATTTCCTCAGAGCTCCCGATGTTCAGAATATGACTTATAGAAGTAAATTCTGGGTGCCTTGCCTTTCACATATTTACAATTACATATCACGGTGCTGATCAGAGGTGCAGAAGAGCCATATTAATAGACATCCGATGTTGCAAAATTCACATGGTCCAGAATTAACCATTGTTTAAGATGGTAAAATTAAATTAAATACAAATTCTCAGAGTTTCTGTCTTACAATTCTGACCTTTTGTCACTCTTATATATAAAGAATTTAAAGAAAAATGTAAACATTGTGAAAAGATACCTTTTTTGATTTATGTTCTGTGCCAGAAAACAAATACAGCTGTGAGTTGTACACTTACTGTCAAAATAAAAAATTGGTTAGAATTTTATGATACAAAAAAAAAGTAAACTTATTATTATTGCTCATCTTTGTGAGTATAAATGAAAACTACCATGATCTGTACCATGATAGTATAAAATAACATTGTGACTCTATGGAAATCTCCTTGTGAAGATCTAAAGCGTCAGAAAGTCCTCAAGTTCTTTGTGATAAATGCATGATGGACACTACCCATTAAACCAGCTATAATCATATCATTGCAAGGCACTGCAACTGTTAATGAGCAGCCGAAATCTTTAAACTTTAATGATTGCATTCATTTATGCAGATTGTCAAATTAGCACTCAAGAGTGTGAATTTCATTTAAGGCTTTTCAGAAGCCTCCCACTGTGTATAAACATACAATGTTTTAATAGCATTCTACCATGCATTCATATAGTTTATGAGCCCATAACTGATACCACAGAGTTCGTTCAACTAGTCCAGACTAAACATGTACTGTTGTAGCACAGAGTGTGCAGATCCCAAGTTTAATCAATAAAGCACAGCGGCATACTGTTTAAGCTGCAAATCCAGTTTGTCTCCCTATTTGGCTTTAATTAATGGCAGAGACATAAACGGCAGTATATCCTCACACCAGACCGCCATCTGTGATAGTGGGAGGTGAGCGATTTGACAGACACGTACTTTGTGTAGTATGAGTATGTATAAGCTGCTTTGCTTGTTGTTCTCTGTCAGAGATATGGCTAAAGCAACTGAGTAAGACCAACAAAACCACAAGCATAAATGAAGTAAAGATCTGCGGGAAGGAGATGGTGGGGGCACCCAGCTGAGGGATGAACTGAACTCCACCTCAATGCTTCTCAACAGATTTAACACCAGCCATTAAGTGGCCGACACCATGCACTTAAAAAACAAACAATAAAAAATAAATATATATATATTTATATAATATATATGTATCTGTGTGTGTTACTTAACATTACTAAATCAACCTAAATACATTCAACTACACAAAGAAAATGGAACAAAAAGGTACTAAGAAGCAATCTCTGGTATTTAATACACATGAATACAGTGAATTTATCAGGTTCTTGACTTGCTATGTTATAGATCCTCTGCTTAATACACAAATGACTGCTCATATTCATTAACCTTTAAAGATTCTAATTGAGGAAGTCTCTTCTAATCTTTGTAATGCCATAATTAATCTCAGAGTCACATGTAGGTATTCTACCTCTTAATGAAGTCACACCTCCTGGTGATATTCTCTGTGATAAGATTATACATCAAACACAATAATTAAAATCTGGAACGCTCATTTTCTGTTCCTTAATAGATAAGATAGAGCAAAGGGTTGAGAACTCCACCTGTGATGTAGCATAGACATTTTGCATGAGATTTTTCACAAAGATTCCTATTATACGTGGCACACAGAAATTCGTCTTAAAACTTGCATGTCTTAATTAATCTTCCTGTTTGAATCAAGCAACAGACCAGACGTCGGAAAACTTTCATATTTGCCCTGCTGACAGCACTTGCTGACATGTAGCCAACACTCTCAGACCTCAGACATAAAGGTACAAAAGCTGTCACTGGGCTGGTACCTTTTCACTTTTGTACCTATATATGTACACTTTCACATGAGTACTAATACTTACCTTTAAGGTACTGTACCAAAATGGATCCTTTAGGTACAAACATGTATCTTTTGAAAAGGTACTGCCCCAGTGACAACTTTTGTACCTTCGTTACTGAGAGTGAAACTGCAAGATGAATTGAATATTTAAGTCAATTTTCATTTGAAACGTTGCTTACAGGAGAACAACATAGATGTGTATTCCTTATCGTTTAAAAGGGAGCTCTTATAAAGTTGATGGGCCTGGTAGAAAGGAGGAGAAGAAAAGTGTTTTTAGGTCAAAACTGTAACACACCCCCTGAACAGAACATGAGAATGTATAATCAAACCCATGTATCTTGGCAGCCGTCTCGTGAATGACTTTCCTCCTGTAGATTAACATATGGGCCAAATAAGAGCTTGTTCCCTCCCCTCAATGCAGAGAGACTCAGAATTGCTTCCATAAGATCCCTTTCCAGAGATAATAATCCAAGTATAAATCCTTGTATTTAATTATGAGCATGAAGACTGAATATAGGTCCCCTGGAAAGACCTGGTGTTAAAGTAATGCCAAAGTCAAGAACTTATGCTACAAACTAAATAATATAAGCATGCATTTATATAATAAACACAAATAAAACACAATGGAGTCATGCAAATGCTGAAAAAAAATATATAAACTGACGGTTTTCTTTACAAGCTAACAGTGAGATAATGATTTGATCATTACCTTGACTGTACCATCAGTCTGAGTGGCACAACTCATGAGTTATGCAGAAATAGATAGTAAGTGCCAGGAGCATGACAGTTCCTACAGCCTATTAGTAGATCCTCCACCACTCACTAAAATAAAAGCTGAGGTAAAGTTGCATCATACAAAGCCAGAATGCAATGACACAATCATTAATAACATGCAGTGTTGGAACAGGCCTCTAAACTATCCAAGTAGGAGGCTCTCCATTTGAATATTATTTATAGTTTTGAAAACGTGTTTTATGGTATATCAGTACAAAATGCAGTTTGTAAAAAAATTGTGTAAATGATTTATGCACTACCAAAGCTAAATTCTTACCAGGCTGGGCATTTAGTTTAGAGAGTGAGAGGCTTACTGAATGAATGCCGTTCAGTAGAGAAAAACAGGGGCAGAGCCCTTTTGGAAGCTTTGGGGAGGGAGGTGGTCATGGTCACACCAATCAAAATCAGCCTCATCCGGCAGCGCTTGATTTGATTTCTTAAAGGAGCAGATTCTTTCTGGTCCAGTGGAGAAGGAAAAGGGGGAAAAATAAAAGGCATTGCTCAATTTGAAAGGAGGGGTGGGAAAATGTTTGCTTGCATCTGGAAACACCAACCCTTCTAAAGGAGCCCAGTGGCAAGATCACAAATATTCTTGCTTTGATCACTCAGACACACATGCACACGCACACATGCCATTAACCAGACATACATTTTCTTATCAGTTCCAGCTGATTTATTTGTGTCAGATACAGACTTCAGCATGACGACATGTAACTCATTTCTTTTGCTACAAAACGCAGATGGTCCATTTTGAGAGTATATTGCACAAAATAATGAAAAACAAATGTGCCATTATGAAGAAAATAAAAAAGCAAAACAAAATCCAGTTTTACACCTGCTATTTGGGACCCATTCACACAGATATACATAAACTCCTAGCTTTACTATATTACAGAACATATACAATCTTCAATCTAGTACCAGAAATGAGGCTCATGTGTTCCCCCAATTCCATTGTACACTTCCCTATAGAAATGCATCAGATCTACAGCTGTACATTTGCCTTGAGTAAAATAATAACCAGGCATTTAAATGCAAGTCGACTTCTCAGTTTAATTCTTGCATGCTTTTACAAATGAAACCGGGTTGAAGTGCCTTAAGAAACCTCACTTAAAGCACAGTAAGAACATTCCCTTTAACTGTACAAAAATATGCCAGAAAATATTTAACTTTTTTTTTTTTTAAAAAGATGAGGTATGTTGGTCATGTATCAAAATGCTTCCTGCCATACCTGTGTGTTCTAGAGTGGTTATCTGCTTAAATATTCTCGTACTTGTAGGGAAACGGAACCGGTTACAGACACACACAAAAAAAGTAACATTTGTGGCATAAAGAAATTACATAAGACCACAGTAAAAGTTCCATCCTGAACAGTGTTTCAGAACTGCCTCCATTTGGTCCAGCAACCGTTTACCAGCTCCCTGTAGAGATAGGGGTGGGATGGGAATGCATAGTTTACATTTTGCGCTCCACCACAGTTTAAGCAGTTTCACTGCAACCCCACAGAATAACCACGCACTATGGCAAGCTACTTTAACATTTATCTCTTTAAAACTAACTGGTATCTATTTTCTTCATATGACTAGCATTTTAATTACTAGTAAGTGATTCAATAGTGGTTAGCATCTCGGTTTCACTAGCAATCAATCATTTATATGCACATTATTCCTACTAGCCATTATCCTACACTAGTACCTTTTGGAATGGGATAGTATTTGTTACTACTGGCATAGTGACTAGCAGCAAAGACATAAAATTCACAGTGAACTGAAAAAAAAATACCAACTAATGGCTTACAAGGATAAAAACAACTGCTTGTCAGATGAAAGTAGAAGCTATGCAGTTTAAAGAAATACATGTTAAAAGCGCTTGCCATACACACACCGCACTGTCAATGTTGACCATGTTGTCACTTTTTTTTTTTCTCCGTTACAAATCTCGTAACGCAGGTTCCGCCGTCTTAACCGGGACATCCACGGAGGCAGAGTCAAAAAATAACCTGAAGATGCGAGATGCCTCCTTGGTTCTGGAGGAGTTCGTCAGTTAGTACGTAAAAACTAGGTCTGAAAAGTTCGCCTCCAGCCAGTCTCCCGCAATCATCTCACTGAGCTCGGGAGTGCAATAGTCCGGGAACTCGAAGTGAGAACCGAGGCTGCCCTCGCTGAAAGAGTCCAAATCTTTATCCACCAGAGAGAGACAAAGGTTTCCTGAAGTGTTGCCCAAGTCCGTCGAGTGAGAGCCCGCCGCTAAGTTCAAACTGAAGTCCACCAGCAAGTCATCGGAGTCCTCACTGGAGCTGCTGGACGAAGAAGAGACGGACCTGAAAGAGGATGCTGGTGACACCGAGGCAGGGTAAGCTGCGCTCTGCTTGGTAATGTTCTTGAAGTTGTAAAACAGTCTGCTACCGGGAACCGCGCTCGCGTGCCTGGACTCCTCGTACATGCTGGTGCCCTCGGACTCCGCAGCGGAGCTCAGCGTGGGGCTCGCGGGGACGTTGTGCAGCCTGACGTGCTCTTCTTCCTCGTAGTCGTCCTCCTCGTCGTCGTCGTCGTCGTCATCATCATCATCTTCGTCGTCAGTAAGTTCCCTTTTGATAGACTTGGTCACTTTTAAGTTTGTGAAAACATAGTTGAACCGGCAGTCTTGCGAAGAAGCTCTCGCGGTAATGTTCCCCGGTTTGCACGGCTTGAGTTTCGCGCACTTCTTCCCTGCAGCTTTGACACTTTTTCCGATCTTCTCTGGCGACTGCACCGCTGGTTTCGAAGAACTTGTGTCGAGCTTTGGTTTTTTCTTGGGTCTGTATTTGTAGTCGGGGTAGTCAGCCATGTGTTGGAGCCGGAGCCGCTCGGCTTCGCGGATAAAGGGAATCTTTTCACTGTCCTTCAGCATTTTCCACCGCTTCCCCAGTCTTTTGGAGATCTCGGCATTATGCATGTCCGGTGACTGTTCCATGATTTTTCTCCTCTCGATCTTGGACCACACCATAAAAGCATTCATGGGTCGTTTAATGTGGCCGGTGGCTGTCTTGCACCAGTCCGGTTTCGGTGGCACCGGGCTGCACGCCATCAGTTCGTTCTCCTCGGTGTCTGTGGTCTCTCGCGACATGCTGCTCTCCGTCTCGCTGTGCTCCGTCTGCTGCACCATGGTCAAATATACTTTTTTTCCCTTGATATACTCGCAGCTGCCACACTAAGACAAACCTCTTTTCAAAGTTACCGACTGCCTTCTTAACTAGTTCCTTGGTTTCTCAAATCGATTGCGTCACGAATAATTATCCAATAGCGTGCCGCGACTCCGCCCACAGCCTAGACATTAACCCTTCGCGTCCAACCAGACCTTGCCTAAGCACTGATTTAAATGGTGCCTTCATAACCAAAATGCTGCCTGTTAGGACAACAGCCTACTGTGGCATCAATGCCATATTTACAGATCTAAAAAAAAAAAGAATATAAAAACCAAACAAATAAGTGATAACTATGCTTATATGCATCTGTACTCAGTACAAATTGAGTTAGGAGTAAAAAAAAGTGCATTTATCAATTAACAGAATGTTCCATCCAATGCTTTTTGCATTCTTTTTCTGCACATACAGGATTGTGGTATATAGTGATACATCTATTTGCTGTCAAAAACTAATCAGATAAAGGCATCTTCCTAGATAGCATGCAGACACTGGATTCGGACATGTCTTGTTGCCACCCTGCCTCCGTACACAGCTCTAAATTGCATTCGTGTGCACGCCTGTGGGAGGGATTTTCATTACGTGTGCGAGACAGGCATACTGAATGAACACCGGGTTCGTTCAGTGCGACACACCAGGGGACAGAGATAAAGTGAGAGGATAAACATTTAGTGTATCTGTATTTAAAAGATCAGAGCACGTCCTTGTCATGCTCCAACTACTTAAGCATTACTTATAAAATACCTATCAATAATTATAACTAGTGCACCTAGGAAAGACCGATAATATTAATCTGAAAGCCTAAATCTAATCAGCTTTCTAAAATGCCAATATTTCCCCACAAAAAATACATTTTAGACCACGAATCAGACTTTGGGGAAAAGCACTTAATTCATTTATTTTATTCTTTTAATGCAATAAACTAAATTGTACTCCCTCAATTAAGATATTTGCCTCTTCAATTTGAACACTACATGTACATGCACAGATTGAGATTAATTCAGATTAATGCACTCAAATCTAGTGTCAGTAAAACTCATTTCTCATTTTCCTCCTTTTTGCAATTAGAAAAAATGCTGGAGGCTCTTGCACACTTCTCATCATCCGTGCAGACTGTATTCAATGATTCACATTTTAACAATGTAATGTCAGTGCTGGTGTCTATTATACCCCTGTCCCACTTACTTTATATTATGCAAGGAAAATGTATGTAGGTTGTTACTCTGAAGCCTGAGCTCATAATAGAATAATGATGTTATATACAACTCTGTCGTCTTGACCTACATATTTACCTTGCATATTTCTCTATATAATATGATGTGTCCAGACAGCAGACAGACAGGAGAGGGAGTGCAAAGATTTGCTGTGTCAAGGAGGTGAACGACTCTCTCTCTCTCTCTCTCTTTTTCTCTGTAGACCACCCTATACCACAGCTCTCTGGCTGACAGCCAGCTCCGTCTCTGATAAACCTCTCTGCCGTTCTCTCATTTCTTCTTCCCCTAGAGGGCAATCATTTACCCCTTTGAATCAGTCCTGCCCTGCCCCCACGCATCACTTCCTCCCCCACCTCAGACTCACGCGGTGACACATTAGAAATGCAGTGAGAGGATCTCGCTGGGCAGTTTTGCATTGAGATATTGAGATACAGCCTAAGATTAATTTTCACGGGCAGCGTCTCCTGCAGACCAGACCACCCCCTTCCCTCCCGTCACGTCTTCCCGCTGAGACTGGCTTCTTCCGAGGGCTGTCTGCCACAAGCCACATGTCTTTCCAACTCTGAGCCATGGATCATAATATTCTGCTGCCTTTTCAACTACTTTGTATAGTCTAATTTAAATCTAACAATGTCGCCCCAAGACCTGGAGTTACCAAAGGTTGACATGCTGATAATGTACGAAAGAAACAAAACAAGCTTATTATCTACTTCATCCATCATGCAAACAATAATCTCCACTTCTTCTTTGTTTTCTTTAAAAAAGAAAGAAAAAGAAATCTGAGTTACAGTGATGCACTTACAGTGGAAGTAAATGGGGCCAATCGGTTAACATTAAATTGCTCAGTATAGCCACAAGACATGTACAAAATGCACGTTAACATGATTACAGTGTGAACATTGCTTACTAACCTTTTCTGTGTGAAGTTATATCCATTTTTACAACTTTGTTACCATGACAATGCAACACCATAAACCTTAAAACTACTACAAAATGACTAGAACAGCTTTATAGTTCAAGTTTTAACAGAGGAATTAATGTAAGTGGTTTTATGAAATGATACGCTTCACATTTCAGCTTTTAAATCCTCAAAAATGGCCTCATTCACTTCCATTATAAGCGCCCCACTGTAACCTCAATTTTAGCCTTTTTGTAAAAAAAACTGATGAAGGGAAATTATTTTCTGTGAAAATGGTGTTGAATGAGTATATCCTTGAATATTCCTTTAAGCGTCTTCAAACCAGGAACATTCTTGCTGCACCCATTTCCCATTTTATTTTTATAATAACATCCTCCTGCTTTCAGAGCAGTGGTGCATTACAGTAAATTAGATGAGCCTTGTACAGTGGTAAAATGGGCCTGGCGGAGGAAAGAGGTGAAGAGAAGATGATAGAGAGACAGAGAAGAGCACACCAGACAGGAATGACTCATCTCCTCCATGGCGTTTATCTTCCTTAGACTAGGAGCTGCCACTCACCCGCTAGAGAAGTGCTAAAGCAAAGGATCGATATGCAGTCCTGACTAGGAGCTATCTGATATTGAAGATGCAGGGACGTATACCTTCTGAATGGCCCCTGGATGGGCTCGTTCAATACACCTTCAATCTCAACTGCACACAAAAGGCCAAAGTCAGATTAGGTGACTGGAGGGTTGGAGGGACACTTGTGGCACATTCACATAAATGAGTTAACAAGCCTAGCATCCTGGCCATTGATTGGGAATGCGATGGCTAGCTTTGGTCTTAGGGGCCGTAGCTTACCTAACGGCTGCCATTAGATGTGTGAACTCAAAGCACTGTTGAGTAGGCGTGGAAGCGGACTGTTGTGATTGTTTTGCAACACTTTGTTTTTTGGGTCTTGTAAAGCTGTGTAGGTTGGTTGGAAATCAATATGATTTCTTAAAGAAATTAATGCTTTTATGAATTCTTATATACTCTTATACTTGTATGCTCGTTTGATCTTTCTATTTATAAAAATACAGAAAAAAGTGATCCATGAATGCAATACTAAAGTAGACAGTGTATTTTTTTCCGTCAAGCATTAATGTTAGATTAATCTAGCAGGCCTCAGTTTAAATACCCCTGGTTAAACAATTATCACTGCTTAGTTAGATACTAAACAGGTCTTTAGTTTCAAGCTGTCAACAAGATATGGAAGTCAGCAGTAGGCCGCACACCAAAATGTTGTATGAAATGATTTTCAAAGATGTCTTTAGGAAGCCATTTTCTGTCATTCTGCTGTTTATTTTATGGACATTTTCTCAATTCACCATGCATGATATTTGATCTAATTCTGATGTTTCCAAAACATTTTTCTCCATCCTCTAGTGAAATTACCACCGTCGCTGAGATTTGGTGAGAGTAAAGGATTTTGTTATCAGGGTTAGATAAGGAGCCTCTGAAGTGGAATACATACTGTAATGCAATTGACCCCATGTCTTCACACTTTCAAGGTCTGATGCTTGGCAGACATGAGTGACTTCACAAGAAGATAAACAGAGAATACTTAACACGCTGGTGTGTGCTTGTGTTAGTCGTTGTCAATGCAGCAAATTCAATGTCAGATTACACTCCAACACTGTAACCTTGTTCTCGTATTCTTACAAAAACATCTCTATGTGAATTGGAGGTGGCTGTTGAAGTTATTTACAGGATTTCACAACACTCTCTTCAGTGCCTCCGTGTCAAAATGATGAAAGCACTGAGGGTAAATGCCAAAAACGACTTACAATTCTCAAGTTACACTACTATTGACTTTGAAAAAAGTTACCAACTCAATTTAAGTTTAAACCTTGCATGTTTATGGTGTTGTATTGTCAAGCAGAATAAAATCAAACAGCCGGCATCAGTCGTCTAACAAAACTTGTCTTATAATAATGCATAAACAAGCAAAGAGTGTGCAAAACTACATGTGCTCAAAATCAACTAGTTGGTGGGCCACCTGATAAATAAGACAACTAGTCAGTTTTAACCCTGTAAAGACTGACATAACATAATAGAAAAAAAAGCAATTTTTTGTTTTGTTTTAGGAATAGTTTTTTTTATCTACAGACAAAATATAACTAATTACAATATACATTTTAATATACAAAAAAGTATTAAGTATCCTATTCAATGTATTTTATGGCTCGTATAGTATGATAACGAGTAATACGGAGCTCATATCTGAGAAGAGGGCAAACACCACTGTTTTATTCCAAGAGTCTAAACCAAGCAAAAACATGCATTTTTATGCAGTTGCTGACTAAAATGTAAGAGGCAATTCTGATCATTTCTAAACTGTTGATATCTATATAATAGTGAAACATAAAATGCATATATATATAATCTCTCAATACCAATAATATGTCTTAGAAAGATAATATTGAAATGCTTAGTTTTAAAATTAATGTTGTGAATGTGGATGGCAAAACATATTTATAACGCAATTTAATACAATGATGACTGAGGGATTTATGAATAAATGTTCCTCAAAAGCCTAATGTATCATATTTAGTATTCACACTTTAATGCCATTTTGATTTATGGATGATCAAGTTTAAATAGTCTACAACAGGTTATTTTTTAGCTAGGTCCATATTACACAGATTGAACACATTCTTATGAGGCCTTTACACAACATGTGTTTTTGCATTAAAACAAATGCAAAAACATGTCAGCGTGTTAATTAAAGCATTAAAACAACAAAAAATATATACAAGGGAAATCTAAATAAACTACTCGAGCTCACTAATCAACTAGTTGACTATTAGACAGGTGATGAACCATCCCTAAATATAAGTATAAAACTGAGCAATGGTATGTATGGAGCACTTGCCGTTTTTTGCAGTAATAGTAAACATGTATTCAGAGGTTCTCGTGGGGCCCTGACCCACTATAATGAGAGTGTGTTTAGTCTGAAGGCCAGGCCCTGTGTTGATGGATTGCACTGCCTGAGGGAGAGTTTTTTTTCTTTCTTGACACCACAGGAAGGCTCGACAAGGTGCAGGGTGGACATAGATTTCTGTGCGTGTGTGTGTGCCCTTTTCAAACTATCGATTACTGGAGCCGATTTCATGTCATAGCTACAGGCCTCATGCATATGTGGTGGCAAAGGGCAAGATGAAAGGCATCAATCAGACAGTGTTGCTGTATTATCTTGCTACAAAACCGTGTAAGGTGTATAAATAATAAACATACTCATGCTGATCATTTTGTGTTGTGCCTCGGGCGTTTTATCAAATCCAAACCACTACCTGAGTTGTACCGTTGAATTGTGTGGAGAGAATGTTTGACCTAGTTTTACAGATTTACAAGGGCTGAAATCAGTCCAGGTATTTTGTCAGAATCAGAAGTACAATCGTTTTTGGAGCAACAAGAGCTGAACTGCTTTCCCATGGTGTTGAGCATGCAATTACTCTAAAGGAATAGTTCACTCAAAAAAATTATATTCTCTCATCATTAGTTCTGTGGAACACAAAGGGAGACGATTCTAAGACTGTTTGCCACGCAATTACAGTGCACAGGGACGGGAGCTTTCAAGCTTTAAAAATAACACAAAAGCATATGACTTGTGCCTTAATTTGATTGTGGAAAAGATAAAAATTTATAGTTTAGTTAGAAGTCGTTATTCACATCTATGAATCACTCATGTCAAGATCGTTGTCATTTTTTAATTGGAAGTTTCTGAGTGAAAATCATTTCTATACCAGTGTTTCTTCAGTGAGGGAAAAGATGAAACAAAATTAGTGAAAAACAAATTTTGTTGATGAATTTTTTTATAAAGGATTTTCCCATTTATCACAATTAAGATTAAGGGGAGGCACTGCAGGCAGCTTTTTGGGCTTTTTTATTGTTTTTTCAGGTTAAAATATCCAAAAGACACTGTTAAGTATTTCTTTTATAGAACTTCATTTATTTGAGTCAATAGATTTTAATTACTATATATATATATATATATATACACAAACACACACCAAACTTTGTATTTTTAAGGTTTTTACAGAGGGATTTGGTCATATATAAATTGCTTGATTATATATAACATTTAAAAACATGAACAAAATTGTTTGTATTTCTTGAAATTCCATAGTATGTTTTTTTCTAAAACACCTATTTACCTGCAGTGTGCTAAAGTCCTTGATTCATAAGGGGGAAAAAGACACATCCATTAGTATATGCAAGAAACCACCTGGGTGTTATATGTCTTTTACTTATTAGCTAGTTCAGATGTCCTGAAATATCATGCATGAGTCAAAAAAACTTATTTTATGATACTTTCAGGTGCTGTTTTGAAGCTTAAAGTCCTCATTCATTGTTATCGCAAAGAAAATAAATACTTTTGTTTTACACGAAAGAACGCCAGACAGGTTTGGAATAACCCAAGGTGAAATATTCCTTTAAGAGAAGTTCAGCTCAAACAAGGTTTCAGGTAGTTAAGAAAAGTTTTCCTCCTTAACACTCGACACTTCACAAGTTCGCACTTCCTCATTAATAAATAAAAGTGCATTGTCCGGGGAGAGGGCCGGAGCTCGGCAGAACCCAGAGGCCGAGGGATTTTAACCCTAGGGCAGCGATGGTCGGATGGAGCTTGGTAACCAGCCCGAACCCCGAATACATGAGGAAATGTCATTTGGTTAATTTCTAAACATCATTTCTGTGAAATTTTACAGCCCAGCCTTGAAACTTCAGCTGTTATAGGAACCCCCTGAATTAGTTAGCTGTCATGCATTTACTTGCAAACTGCTCACAGCTACTTGAAAATTGAAGTTCTCCTTTCCTCTGCAACCCTCTTCAGAACACTTCATCCTGAGGGCAGACTAATTTAAAGGTAAGTAGAGGATGTCATCAATTGTGAACAAATAAGACAATGGTGAGGAGGGGCCAGGGTTGAGGGGTGGATGACAGTGCTGGAGATGGGTAGGAAAAAAGAAGAAAAAAAACAAAGATAATGATCACGACTCCTGGATAAAAGAAGCTATTATTTCACAGCAGTTCATCTCATGTTGACATTCCAGTTAATTACCTGGTGCGGCGGGAGAGAGGTGCGCTGAGCCCGAGCATGACAAACACCGAAAGGCTAAAGTTGAGGTTGCAGGTGGGCTTATTCAAGACAACTTGCACGTAACAAGATCCACAGCTTGCACTCTATCTGAGGCACCACGTCAACATCCATTAAGAGCACTCACACTCCCTCGCCGATTAATGAACGGTGAGACGGCACACGAATGAAAACGAAGAAGAGGGGGGGAGGTGGGGGGGTTGCCGTTGAAACACGGTATTTAACAAAATTGGAGTGAAATGTGAAGAGCTCTATCCTTGCATTTTTTTAAAAACACCAAGGGAGTCATGCTCCCCATGGCTGTTGGAGTGAATAATACGATGATTACAAAGCCCTTTTCGATTACAAAGCACATAAATGCAGTCTTAAAGTGATATGAATTTCACACTCAATTATGCACACAACTATCATGGCTGTCTGCTGATTTTTAAACATGTTTTACTTTAAAGTTGACAAGAGTTGCACTGTTTTATATGCATAATGTGATATCCAGTCATACAAATATAGTGCAGAACTTTATTTTAAAGATTAGGATATGATTGGATGATTGAAAATGAACATAACCTAACAAAATACATTAATTTTTTTAATTAATTTATTTATTTGGGGGGTTTTTGATTCCAATTCACCGGAAAACATAAACAATTAAATAAAATATCAAGTTTAATTTAATGTGCTATTTGGTGTTTCTCTGCAATTATTTGTTGAATTTACTAGCAATTTCTGATTACAGATATTTTTTGTTTAGTTTTAAGTTAGAATAAGTGTGAATTTTCTTAAAAAGGTTTTGAGTTTATGTCACATTTTTATTAGTATTTTAACAAAACCATACATAATGTATTCAGTGAAAAATAAGAAATTACAGATCGTCTCAATATAAACCCACTAATAAATCTCCCACCAAAAAGACATTTGAGCCAAGAGAAAAATAAAATAAAAATTATAATAAAAAAAGTAACTAGATAATATATATATATATATATATATATATAATAAAAAAACTTATAAAAAAGTACATAAAAATAAAAAACATTCCTCTCTCAAGACTCAATCTTCGTTCCAGAGTAAGCCTATAATGTGATCTAAAAAACTTTCTAGGTCTTACATCTCCTAATTTGACCTTTTAACTCAAAATAGCAAGTTTGAATCTCATAATTTGCCTTTTTTCTCTGAATTCTGAGTAGCTTGCAGTCCTGTTTTTTTCACTAAGAACTGCACATTTATATCTTGCAATCACAATTTTAGATCTTGTTATATTTTTCTACGAATTTAAAGATACAAGCTCAGAACTGTGAGATACAAACTTGTGGGATTCAGAGTTTTTTTGTTGTTTGTTTTAATTTGGTCTAAAAGGGTCACAGCCTGAACTGCGCATCACTGGTCATCATTTCTAAACATAGAAAAGACCTCATGTCCTCAGTGTCCCTTACAGTCAGGTACACATCATTCTGTTAGAGGCTGTGTGTGACAGTGCAGTTCTCTTTTTATACAGGCACCTCTACGTTCAACCCCCACGTCCAAAGAGCCATGCTCCCATCAACTGGCCCTAATGAGCCTGAAACGAACCTGATGAACCTGACTGAGACACAGCTCTGAGGTGCTGAGAGGCTGCCTGCTGCAAACCAACCCAAGCAAAGAGAAATCATTACACAGAGGTGCTCTTTGCTCTTCTTTTTATGAGATTTAGTTGAAATCACAATATTTTTTTTCTGCTGTACATCTTCCCAATATTGTTATATCACTGATTTTTAAGTGTACATAAAATAGCTGAACCACTACATCAATGATTGTAAGTTTAGGGTTAGTAAGATTGTTTTATTTAGCTGATCGGAAGTGCTATTTAATACATTTATAATTTTCGAGTTCTTTTGATCTTTTAAAAAAGTGCACTGCAGTTTCCCAAAAAATATGTTTTCAATATTCAATAATGAGAAGAAATGTTTTTTGGGCATCAAACCAGTATAAAATGAGATGAAAACGTTTCAGTTTAAAATGGCAATAATATTTCATTGTGTTTGTGTATTGTTGTTCAATAAATGCAGCTTTAAGAGATTTCTTTCAAATCCATAAAAAAATAATACTGACCTTAAACTTCTAAAATGTAGTGCTTTTGTTTGTCTCATGCAACCTCACAGACGGTTTGAAGAACTTATATAAAAAAGCAATGTTGACAGCAAGAAGAAATATAATTTTGTCCTTACCGTTACCTTCAGAATAAAAGCTAATTTAATTCAGACATTCTCAATAATGTATATCCTCCACATGAAATTAAATTTGCATTTGTTACTTCCCCGATTCTAATTAAATAATAGTTTGTTTGGCATTTCCAGATAAAGGAATATGAATATATGTCTGGTGATATGTATTCTATGCATGACCTTAAAATATGCACATATAGATCGCTATTTTCCACTCCACCATATCAAAGATCTTCCTTTGCCTTTTAAGTGTCTTCCCCGTCTATATTCTACAAATGTCAGTCATTCTGTCTTATCACATAATCTCAACAGCCGCACATTTATTTATGAGGAAAGGAGGTTCTGCCAGAATGACATAGCAAGTCAATGTCACGAAATGAAATACTGTATATAGTTCCACGCATTTGCTCAGAATATCAAGTATTTCTACAACAACAACACAGCCCACTTTTCCTGAAACCTTAGATGTTGTGGAAGAGCTAAGATCTTATATTTATACAACTTATATTTAGAAGGCCCTTAATCTCATTTCCTGTTTCCTAGACTGTATATTTCAATATACCTTTGTAACAGATGTTCTTAAAAGGAAAAGGCCTTTCTGGAAGCTAAATTGGCCCCAGTTGTTCCACGACTGCTTACTCTGTATTATTTCTGAAGTGCATTCAGTTCTCAGCAAATAAATCCTCCTTTTCATGTTCAGAAACAAAAGATATGTAATAGGCAATGAAATACTGCGCATACATACTGATTCACTCTAAACCTATGCTTTCCTTCTATTTTGAGGCCGTTCAATATGTCTTTATTCCTCTCAGAACATTTAAGAAACATGTCTTCTTTTTCCCACTGTGCTCTAAGTGTTATCTTTAGGTGTGAAGATAGTAGTTTTCCCTCACATCTATTGACACAAAGCGCACACATCAATGATGGATGGCCGCTATTATAAGGCAAAGCCCCTGCTACCCCTCAGTACAGGCAGAGAGGCAGGGATTAATCTAGCCCATTACATTTGGGCGGTGGGGAGGTAGGCACATTGACTCTGATTAGGCACACTGAAGACTTCTGGAGCTCTAGGGCCCCGTTTACTCCTGGCATTAACATCCGTCTTGGGTGATCTGATCGGTGGACAGTGGTAAAACGAGGTCCAAAACGTTTTGTGATGGCATTTTGCGTTTTATCAACTTGTTTTAGTGCACTGATACGGCGCGTTTCATCCCCTTGATGAAATCTGATCACGAGTGATCACAGGAGATGCTTTTGAGTCACATGGTAATAGCATGTGTGAATGGTCTGTCTCACCTGATGACTTGTAAACGACTTACCTGAGAATGGTCTTAAAAATAAGTGTAAACAGGGCCTGTCACTGGTCTTGTCCTGTAACATTTAGACCTGTACATAGTTTAGTTGAACTTTGTGTGTGTGTGTTCAGTTTTCATGTACTGGTTTTTATATCCCCGTGGGGACCAATTGTCCCCACAAAGACAGGAATACTAGTAAATTTTGACCTCGTGG
>JAUMHR010000079.1:11653855-11669841 GCA_032361145.1 Enteromius fasciolatus
GGATTCAGGTGTCGTTGCAAATAGTGATTAATCATGATTAATCCACTGAAAATCCTGATTAATTTGATAAAAAATTTCAATCATTTGACAGCCCTAAAAACTACAAAAAGATTCAAAACTTAAAATGGAAAAAGTGGAAATAAAAATATAAATAAATTGGATTTCATAGGGCCCTATTTTAGTTAAGGATGCTAACATATTAAAGTTATGGTGTAGCAAAGTAATGACAAAAACTTTATTATTATTATTATTTTTTTTAAGTTTTTAAGTTTTTTTTTAGCATTATTGCTTTCGTGTGCATCAGCTGTTAATTAGATAAAGACAAATCTGAATTCAAGCTTGGGGTCGACTCCAAGAAAGGGGCGAGATTTAAGTGACCTAAATGACTGGAGAAATCTGGCATACGTCACCAAACAAAGGTCTGTTGTTTCACTGGAAAATTTGGTTATGGCATTTTGATTAAAATGATGGACCCAGAAACATAAGCATGTATAAATCATTCACAACAAAATCAACAAAGACAATAGTTATTTTTAAAATTAGTGTATGGAATTATTAAAAATCCATAGCTGTAATTTGAATTAACAAATAAAAAAAATCTAACAATCATGTTAAATGTCACAAATAAATTTGTGAATCACATTATATTGTAAAGTATAAGAAACTGATTTTGATACACACCTTCCATTTAACAGAGTAAAGGTAATCGAAACATATAAATAGAGAAAATGAGCATGCATGAATAAATATATATTATTGTTACCGAGAAAAAAAATTCTGGAAAACCTTTAGAATGAATGCTGCTGATATCAATATATTGAGCATCCCTTGTGTTTTCTGGCATCTGTTGGGCCAGTGCGTACTTTAGCTTTAATAATACTAGCTAATGTATATACAGTACTCAAATGGTCCATTTATACATATGACATTATTTTTGATCAAACCTGGGCCTAGTATCAAAATAAGCAAGTAGAACAGGGCAAAATAATCAAGACAAGTGAGCACTCAAAACACACACATACATACACACACACGTCTGTACAGGGTGACCCAGCCCGTGCTTTGCGACACACGACACTTTTCTTTTGCTTTTAAAGTAGAAAAGAGGGTGGATGCGGAGCAGCAGCAACCGAGGGAGAGCGAGAGAAAGAGAAAACCACAAAGCGTCCTTTATCTGCCTCTGGATTGTACAAACACTGCTTGCCCCCTCCGAGGCTCTACTCCTCTGGGGTGTGGTTAACCTCTCTGGGTTACCCACCGACCGACTCTCTAATAAGCATCTTACAAAAGCCTGGACTGTCCAAAGGGGAGGAGAAGAAAGAGCGAGAGAGGGAGAACAGGGGAAAGAGCTAAAGGGAGGGGTAGAGGGGCAGATGCCAGACACAGAGAGAGGAGCAGATGGGGCTTGATGAATCCTGAAAGGAAGGAATTGAAACCCGCTGAAGTTGCCAAAGCGGCCAGCCACAATTATCGCTGCGCCTTTGGGTTCATTGTCAATTAGAGTGGCGGTTGCGCCGAGCAGCAGCTGTGGCAGATGGCGAGCTTCCAGGAGGAGGAGGAGGCAGGGAGAGGAGATGGGACCCGGGCCATCCCCCTCGAGGCACTCGCTCTCGTACTCTTTCTCTCAGATAACAGTGCTGATTTTGAAGGCCTGTAGGCCTCATATCAGAGTTACAAGCTCTCTCGGCCTCCCCTCGAGACTGAAAACCCACTCCCTTTACCTGGCACCTGCTGGGGCACAGAGAGAGCCATATTTAAAATGGGCAAGCTATAGTTTGCGCTTTCACCACTGCGGCATTTTACAGTAGCTTATATGCAAGCAGTGCAAACATGCAATGTGACAAAACCAAGATTAAAGGGAACGTTCACTCAAAAAAGAAAACTGTTCTGAATCTGTATGCTGTTATTTCTTCCATGGAACAGAGAAGAAGAATTCAGAAGGCAAATAGCAAGAATATTAAATAGTGATTGAATGGCAAAGAGTGTGTAATTAGGAATAAATAAGCTTCAAATGAATAAATATCAAATACTCTGAAGCTGTACATCAGGAAGGTACTGAATTTGAAGTCATTGTGTGAATGAATCACTATAGACTATAAACTAGACTGAATCTGGATTAAATGGAAGGAATCAAACTGGATTCATTTATTCACTAAATCTAACCGAACTGGACCAGTTCACTGAATTGAAAAGAAATGGTTCACTGCATCAAATCGAAATGGATCAGTTGGTTCACTGAATCAAAGTGAACAGGGTTTATAGAATCAAGTAATACTGAATCTGCTGGTTCATGAATTGAACCAAAAAAGAGTAATTAATTCATTTAATTAAAAATTAATTAATCAAACTGAACTGGATTAAACAATTCAGTGTGAATTAAACAGAAACTGAATTGAACAAACTGAATCAACTAACGTGAATTGAATTAAATGATGCACTGGACTGAATAAATAACTGAATTATAACTAATCTGTATCAACTGCTCTAAAAAAAGATTTATTTCCAAATCAGATCAATTCAGTTGAAGAGTTTGACTGATCAAATCAGTGATCCAGAGCTCAAGTTGACAGCTAAAATTATAATTGTATATCTTAATATTTCAGTGGCCTTACAAGAGTTGAAATACAAACCACAATTCATATTTCTTTCTTTTATGTCTATTTGGAGCTTAGAGTTGTGGTCACTATGAACTGGGATTGTAAAGGAGGATGAAAGCAATGGGAAATTGCCCCTTTTGTGTTCCACAAAACAAAAAACAGCACACCTTCTGGAAGAGCATTAGGATGAGTACAGGTGAGAGAAAGTTTCATTTTGGATTAACAGTTCCTTAAAAAAAAAGGCCATTGTATAAACAAGCGCAATTGCTATGTATATGCTTTAACAACTAGAATGCAAAATCTATATTTTTAAAATTGCTGAAGATATTACATTTCTGCTTGATTACCTCCCATGAGTTTTTCGGGAACATCACAATATTATGTTATTATTCTTGGACACAGAGAACTGCTGAGACACTTTTTACAGCCAGCCACAAACTTCCAATTCGGTTATCTATAAATATACATTTTTTTAACTGCAGATGCAGCCATTTAATATTTTCCAGCAAACCGTCTCGGTCTCACAGCACAAGCACAGATTGTGCTTTCCTGCAGACCGGTGCGGCGGAAGGCGGTGGACTGAGGAGCATGTATTGTGCTGGGGTGGAATAAGGTTGAATCAGCTGAATTGGTAATGCATTGAATCAGCTTTGCTCTGCAGTGAGCCCTACTGTGGGGATTTGAGTCTTGACTCCCACAGAGTGAATGCTGAAGCACTGCTGCTCTCCCCTATAACCCTGCCACCTCTACGCTCTATAGCTCTTATTCATCACACACTCTGTGTGTGTGTGTGTGTGTGTGTGTTTGTGTGGGAGAAAGAGAAAAAGCAAGAGTTTGTACTTGCAGCTTTGCTGAAAGACTATGTTCATACTAGGGTGTAAATCAGTTAAAAATGTGAATTGATTACATCATATGCCAATTAATTACTTACAAGAATCATAATTAATCACAGATGTACAAGTGTTCAAATCTAGTTCATGTTTACATTGAAAAAACATGATAAAACAGCACTTTAGAAAGCAAAAACACACTTAAAATACAGCCCTTAAGGGCATCATTTATCACATCAATTTTTAAACGTTTATATATGTTCATGTTTATCTCTAAACACTACATGTTTAGATGTCTTTGAATCATCGTATATGCAGTTTAAAGCACAGGCTCCCACTCAGCTGGTATTAAGCCCCTCGGCCCCCGCCTGTAGATGGGAGTGTGCCCTGCTGCTGCTCGAGCCTGCAGGGGCCCATACAAACACACACACATGCACACCCTCCACTTCAAGTTTCCACAGTGACGCCTGCACAGCGCTCCCCCTCACCTCTCTCTCTTCCCCTGCTTTGTCATGCTGTTTCTTTGGGAGCAGGGCAGCTGATAGAGGGGAGGGTGCGTGGGTGACGGAGCAGCACTAAGGCTGGGTGGGGGTCAAACCCTCCATCTGCTCATGAGAAGCTCACAGGTCATGGCTCACAACAATGGCCATTAGCAATGCTGACAGGCGGGTCAGGAGGCCTCATCGCCATGGAGACCGGGGCAATGTGGGCTGAGGGGTCTCACTTTAGCCACTGCTATGCAGACATATGACTGGACTCTTTTCATTAGCACAAGAAAGTGAGGTGTAAATATTTCTTGGGACTTCTGTCTGAACGTCCTCTTCCTACTACAGCCAGATGGTCAAAACAAATTTAGTTTAGGATTCAAGTTTAAAGTCTGATGAAGAGAAATTACAGACCGTTTGACAGTTGATTAATATTGATGGTGCAAATGTTTGTCTGTATATAAATTGTGATGACTGAGGCTCCGATTTTAAATGAGGCCAAAAATAACAACAAAAAAACACTACGGCAGTGGCTCCAAACTGGATTTGAAAAAGAACACAGATTTAACTTTAGACGTAACATGAAACATAGCATGAAAATCAATCCAGGGGTCCAAAAATATGCTAAATTATTAAATGTCTGGTAAGTATGAGTGATCTCGTGTTCTTAACCAGTGTTGGGGGTAACGCATTACAAGTAACGCGAGTTACGTAATAATATTACTTTTTCCAAGTAACTAGTAAAGTTACGCATTACTGTTTAATTTTAGAGTAATATAACTGAGTTACTTTTTATTTCTCTTTATTTTGTTTTTTCATTTATTGACTGACAAGTCTCCTGACCCCTTGTTGGGAGAAATCAGAAATACAGAGGTATAGTGTGCGCTAGGGCTGGGCGATATATATCACCCGCGAAACTCAACGCGCAGCTTCTCGTTGATCTACGGCTCTGTTTATAAGCTGGCGTTCCTTTCAAAAACAGCTGATGGAGTTTTCCCGCTAATCAAAGAACCGTCTTTACTGATGAGATGCGCATAATACATCGTACGATATATATCGCCCAGCCTTAGTGTGCGCAGTGTGTAAATACAATTTCACTAGTTCGCACGTCCTCGTTAATATAACTATCTAGAATTTGCGTGTTTGTCCAGGGAGAGGGTCAGGGGCTCGGTGAACTCGAGGATAAACGGAAGTAAGCTCTATTTAAAGGGAGGACTTTAACTAGGATGATCGGATAATAAGCTGATGAGGAAACGAGCGTTAGCAGATCGTACGTGTTCCTCCCAAAAATTAGTTTCTCTCAACATCATGTAGTTCTAGACTGAATGTGAATGTGCATTAATTCATCTCAGAATATGACACAAACCTGCAATAATTAAATTAAACAAATGTATCTAATCTCATTTTATTTACTTTGTCTTTGCTGCTGATCTTTGATGATCCAGTTCAACCATACTTACAAGCAAAATTGACTGTGCTTTATAGTTTTTTTATTATTATTGCTGAACCTTTTCCTGTATTCTACATTCACACGACTTTTTCTTCAGCCTAAAATTTTGTTTGTGACACTTTTTGGTATGAAAGGGCTTTTACATTTGCTATAAATAAACGTCTTATATTTAAAACAACAACAACAACAACAACAAAAATAACACTTAAGCTTTGCCCATAGTTAAAAAGTAACGCAAAAGTAACGTAACGCATTACTTTCCATAAAAAGTAACTTAGTAACTTAATTAGTTGGGGGGTTTTTAAGAGAGTAACGCAATATTGTAATGCATTACTTTTAAAAGTAACTTTCTCCAACACTGCTTTTAACTTAACTTAATTATTGTTAATGAATGCTAAAAATGTAAAATAAATAAAGTAAAATAAAAATGATTGGAAAACATGACTGGAAACTTTTAAATAGTGTATTGGTATATGCATGATAGATTACAAAATATAAAACATTTATAACCTGTCTAAAACATTAAATTGTCACTAGATATTCAATCAGACTGTGCAGTGATATTTAATGCCGTTAAACAATTTTAAATAATACAGCTTGGCACATCTGCAAAATTAGGCATTTAAATTAAATTATTTGCATTTAAAAAACTGTAATTTTCCCCTGATTTCCATGACCAGTCCTATCAGAACAGATCTGTGACCTACTTCTGGGAAGTTGATTAAGCAATTATCTACACAAATATGCAATTGCACACATTGAAAGTATGAGTAGTACATACTCACACAGATTTTGTGTTACTGTACCCTCTGCATGTAAGAAGATAATAGTTGTTGAACTGAAACTGACTGTTGAAGAAGACAGATAATAATACATATCTCTTATAGCGCCCCTTGTGTCGAAGCTTATAATGCAACATATTAAATTGAGCTTATATTTGCGTTCATGCATTTAGCAATTACAAAGCAAAGCACTACTGGTGCTTGAGTTACAGTATTCAGAGCACAGCTTGATCACATGACCCCGAGTGTACCAAAACAATCAAACAGGAACCACAATCAGCACACTGGAAACTTGACAACATAGAATTATGAGGATGTGATCTACCTCCCATTGTCCAGATCTACGCTGACAGATGTTTCAATATACCCGGGGAGGTTTTACAGGATTCAAATCACCAGGACCACATGCTGCTTTATCCCACAGGATCTGAAAAACAACCTACAAATTCAGATCACAGATTCAAAACAGGTCATTTTCAGAAAGCAAACAACACCAACATCTAAGAACACTGATTACCTCTCTCTCCTGACTTTCTGGCTGTCCCTCCTTCTGTACACAAGCCCACCCTGCACGCTGGCTGTCTGTAAGTTATCATTCCAAATAAGTCAAAGTCAATCTCATCAGACATCATTTTTTCATATTCAGCATCCCTGCAGTAATTAGGTTCATGAGGAGTTCATTAAACAAAAGAGGCATTAATCTTGCACGCTGTAATCCCTCTGTTTATTTGTTTGTCCCTCCAGACGCTTTGTCTAGCTACAGACAGTTTGTTTACTGGGACACTCTGAGGAGTTTTGATGTCAGCGCGAGAATGTTTTCTTCGTCATCTCGCACATTAATATGAATTTGTCTGGTTGATGGCTCTGAAAATGAGTGAAAAGTTCACTCTATCACATTGTCACACAGTAAATTCTACTACCGCTCTCTCTATTTATCACCTTGTAAAAGTGTGTAAAACCCATTCCCTCTCTCTCTCCCAATGCCTCCCAGGTTTCTCTCCCTGATGTGAGAACTTATCTGCCCACTGGAGTTGAGTGGCAGGCAGCTTTCAGCGAGATAGAGCCGGATTCCTGTTCCTGCAGGACTTAATCGCTCAGACATAGAGGGAGCGAGTTGCCGTGGAGGTATCGATTTGCAGAGGAAAGCAGAAACACCCGTTTCCAGCTACTCCAGATAGCGCAGAGCTCAGGGAGAACTCTCTGTTGCACAAGACAACAGGCCACTGACCTATTTTAAAAGCTACTTGCTGGGAGCACTTAAAACTACGGGGCAGAAAACAACTTTATGGCCTGCGCTTTAGTGCAAAAGTCGATTGCTGCAAGTGTGCATTGCTTGTGTTTTCCAGCAACAGAGATGTTTAGTTTAACTTCTGCTTTTCATGTAGTGGAATAAACAATAAACCATCCCACTCTCTGTGTTTATTAGTGTATACTTCAACTCTACATATCTAAAAGCAGCTATGAAACATTACATAAAGTGTAAAAATAACATTATATCATTTTAATTAGGGCTGTCAATGACTAATATGTAAAGCACAAACAAAATAAAAGTATTTACAGCATATATGCATGTATATATATTACTTTATATGTAATATACGCAGTACACATACATTTATTAGGTAAACAAAAACTTTTATTTTGGATGCGATTAAATCACAGTTAATCATTTGACAGCACTAAACATAGTAATATAATATTTCTATCTTAAATATTGACGGGGATTTGGCTGGAAATCATTCCACCTGCAAGGAACAGTAAACGAAAATGTTCTGGAAAGTAATGGAGCTGCAAATTAAAATATTCTTAAATAATATTTAAAATATTATGTGTATTTTAATGCTTAAATATTATATATAATATACTGTTTAAAATATTATATTATCTTAATATTTTGAAACATCAATTTAAATGGAATTAATATGCGGCTGCTGTCTACGTTATCTTTAATTTTCACATTTGAGCCTCAGTAAAAATGCGTTAATGATTTGTGTTGACTTAATTAAGTGCCCTTCACAGAAGCCATTGTGCAGATTATCTGCTTTTTTTTTGGGGGGGGGACTGTCTTCTTCATAATAGTCTGACATCACCCAACGACTCCAAGCTTTCGCTCACTGGAGATTGGAAGATATAAACTAATTGGAAAATAACAAAAGGTACACGGCGGGGCAATTAATTCACCAATAATTTACTCCAAACATTCATATAACGTGGGCTAAAAATCATGGCCTTGCCAGAGGATACTTGCTTTCTTTGTTTTTTAACATCCATGCTCTGTTTGCTTTTGCATTGATTATTTCCCAGAACCAACAATGGTATTAAATTATCCAGTTATCTGCAAAAAGCATGAAGATACTCAGAAGATACCAAAACAAAACCCAGGGAGCAGCTGTTCTGACTTCAACAGAGCCTTTCAACCAATCTTTTTTTATTCTCTCTCTCTCTCTGTTGGCCATTACGCAGTTTTGCCAACTCTTCTGCAGTAGGATATGGAACCTGGGTAGGGTCATGGTTTGGTAATGATGAAGCTTCAGAAGCCCTGCTAAGTGCTAGGCTTCTTAACCTGATTACTGAGCTCATGCACACTGCCAGAGAGAAGAATATTCATTAGGGACCCACTGAGAGAGCTGATAAAACAGCAGACAGCTGCACCGCCGCGTCTGCACCCTCGCTACGTGCGTGAAATGCAGACATTAGCATGTGAAAGAGACAGCCTTCCTGGGCCCCTTAGCAATAATGCTAGGCTTTAGAATGCCGCTTATTCGCCCATTGCTCTGTTACAACATCTTTTTTGCCAGTCCTCCAGTCACAGTAAATGATCTACTTTTCAAGTTACGCCCTGAAATTGAAGAGGTCAGGGTAAGTGTGCAGTCTTTAAGACCCATAAATCTGTCCTGAGATTGTTTTCAGTTTTGGTGTAACAGGATTGCGCTTCCTTTCACTTCTGCTGAACGATTATATAAAGGGTACTGTCCCTGGTAATAAGAAATAATTATAGCTTTAATATTCTAACATCATTTTATTTTTTTATCAAAAATAAAATCAAACAATGTAAGATAAGATTTTATCAATGCAATAAATCATATTTTAGCAATATAAGATTGTTATAGTATAGAAGTAATTTTTTTTCAATAATTGTAGGTTTGAAGATTATTTTGTCATTTGGTGAAGGTTATTTATGAATTGATTTCACTTAAATGAAACAATAATGTTGTCTATCCAATAAAGAAAAGTTAGAAATAATTGCATAATAAAATAATAAATAATAAATTAAATAATAGAAAATAAGACAATTATTTTATCCATGAAAAAAATATCTTTTTCAGTTTTATCATTGTTTTATCTATTTTTAAGTTGAATAAGTTAAAAAAAAAGCTAAATACCATTTGATTTTATATTAAGGTTTAATCAAAAAAAAAAAAAAAAAGAACAAATCAATTATTCATTAAATTCAAATAACCTTTAGAACTATTTTAAATACCAGTTGCTTTAATATAAATATTAAATCATCTTAACATATAAAATGTGGCAAAAAAATGCAAGTAAATCCATACCAAAAAACTAAACAAAACAGAAAGTGGTAATATACCATGATTCAACTGCTCAGCACACTTCTCCCAGAGGATAGTTTTAGGTCTGGCTTAACACACATTTGTGAAAAAAAAAGCCTGTTTTCCTTAATTTCCCCTACATTTATATAGTCTCAGTCACCACAAAGGTAAGTGAATGTAAAGGCTTTTAATGGTAGACTGGGCCTCTATGGGTTGTTGATATTGCATTAATCATGCTCTTCTCCGACATGCCACACCAGTCTGTGTGGCATGTCAACTAGCATACATTTAAAGCAGCACCATGCTTGAGTTCTCTGCCTAACGCATCTGTAAATGTCATAAAACATCAATTATATCTGCCTGCTGCAAGAGGGTTCTTGACATTTCACGCTATTTTGAGTTCCAGGCAGAATCCATGACACCGGCTCCATTTTCTGTTTGTCTGCTGTATTGCAGCAGCCCTGTGGCTTAGTCTGCCTCTTTTTCTATACTTGTATCAATAAAACATATAAACAGATGGAAACCTTATCAAATTGGTCCATAAAATGTGCTCTTAGCTGTGCAGATGTAGAGCGCCAGATCAGATCTGCTGAGTATGAATCCAATTATCTGTCATGAATGTGGTTCTGTTCTGCTAAGACTTATTTTGTATTTATTCACATATATTTTTGCACTAATATAAGTGCATTAAAATAAATAACGTCCTATAGACTTGATTTGATTAAAGGAACACTTTAATTTGTTGCTGCTTAATAATCTAGTATACTCTACGTTTTATCATAGAAACTGGCAAAGGAGAAGACCAGGAAAAAATAATCATAAACAATTTATACCAATGATTTGTCTTATCAAATCTGTTTGTTAATTAAGAGTACCTTTAAATATCTATTCTGAAATAAATATTTCGTATTATTTGGTCAGGGGCATGAGTGGTTGAAGATTTGGCAGCCAAATGTAAAAATAAATCAACACACATGAAAGGAATTGCCTACATTCCCATAAAAACCAAATACATTTAAGGTTACTTTTTACATTATATTCCATCTTTTGCCATTAAGTTGTTCCAGTGTTGGAAACAAGCCACAAGATTAATTACATCTTCCCAATAGCTTGAAATCCAACAGCAGCAGACTCTAGAAAGTATGTCAAGTCACCAAAGGGTCATTATGTGTACTTTCTGTTGTGATGCTTTATTCTTTAGATTGGCAGGTCGTTTAAACAGAGAGCTAACCCAGCATTGGAGGCTCACGCTTTTAGTCTGGAGCGCACCTGTCCCTGCTGAGATATTTTACAATAGCTCAGATTCTCATTCTCATCGTGTTGCCATTTTTATGCTCTACAAACAGATATTTAACCTAGGCTCATTGGAAATTCGTTCCTCTACCTACATTTATTTGCAATTGCTGTTGTTTCTATCAACTGTTATTCCTTTTCACACAAGGTATCATTTGCAAGTCCACAGTTTTGATTAACAAAGCCTGATTTTTGTATAATTATTTGAGGAAAACTGTCATATACGTATCAGCTTCATACGCATGGGTTTTTCTATAACAGCTAAAATCCACATAAGAAAGTTAAAATAGCAGAACTGCATCAACAAATGCTTTTTGTTATATATCACTTTTGCATTTGTTAACACTATCACGGAGGTTTAGTGTTGGGTTTGGTGTAGAGGATATTTCCAAGAGGGTGGACTATTAACTTTTAGTGACACTTCTCGAATTTTTGAATGGTTAGTCACAATATGTACCTGAATGCAAACATGCAATACGCGCTCATATCAATGTAACAAATATGTGCCAGGGTCACGTCCTATATTCACGTTTTAGCACTACTTACTGAACCTTTCATTATGTAACTGCCACAAAACGTGCAATAAGGTACGTAATAATGCTGCTGCGGAAATGTATTTAGAGGCACGTATTTCCAATGAGCCTGATTTGCAGATATTACATTGTACATGATAAATGTCTTAGTTTTCACTTTTGATCCATTTTTATCTGTCCTTACCAAAAGATTGGTTTCTTAAAATTTTTTTTACTGGCACCAAACTTTTGAAGAGTTGCGTATATAAAGTTGAATGAAAAAAACAAGTTCATCACGTGTGGTGCTGTTTCTACAGCTCTGTGAAGCTGTTTTAAGTGGTTCATGATCATACAGGGATTACCAAAATTACTAAAATCACTGTTATTTAACACAGAAAGTTGGCAAAAAGGTGTGAATCCATAATGAAGGTGCCCTGGTCAGCACAATGAGACATTTTGCTTTAGTTACTATATTCCACAAAGGTCAAAATAAATGAGTTAGTAGTTAAAACTAATATACCAGTCACTCACATTCAGCATGATACTTTTCTGAGAATCTCTGCATTCTCAGAAAACAGTAAGTAACCTCATTTTTATGAGATAAACACACAGACTACATTTAGAATCAAAGCATTAAAGCACACTGAGATGACCTGCGCACACTACAGTGAAAAAAAAAAGGGATCAGAGTATGTTTAGAAGTAAGCCCAGTAACATTACTTTTTCTGTTTTTCCTGTTCTATTCACTAGAGCAGGAAACTGACCCTTGACTGAATACCCTAACCGAATGACAGAAGAAGAATGACACAGGGGGATGTGAGAGAGTTGCATAGAAAGAGTGATGAAGATGAAGAGGGAAAGCTAGGAAATGAGAAAGGGAAGACAGAATGTGAGAAGCAAAAGAAAAGAGTGAGTACTGGTCGTAAGGTGTAAGTGGGCCAGAGCGAGGGGCAGGAGGGAGGTTGAGTGACAGCTCTGTGATGGATTGTGGTCTGAATCACTGCTTATGCCCTCTTCACACTCACTCTAACTCACAGCGCTCTGACAGCCGTCCATCGCTTTCTTTGTAAACATACAGTCAGCCTTATATTCAGAGGTCAGGACCAGGACTTCGGAGAACCGCAATCATTTGGCCCCTTTATTTCACTCTTTCTCCCTCCTCTCTATTTCTTTGTTCGCCATTCATAATCCCTTTAATCATTTACAGCATGCTAATATTGGAACACTAGCAGCACCGCAATTAGTTTGAGAACGTTAATAAAAGGTTCAAAGATAAATAACAGTAGAAAAAGGAAAAAATCTTTGCAAAAAAAGTTCTTAAAAATGTTTTTGAATTTTGAAATCTTAAATACATTTGTGCACAACTTATTCACTACTGAAAAGTAAATACTAATAAATATAAATAATCAATATAATTAATAAATTATTAACATGATTCATTAATTTGAACACTAAAATAAATGTTTTGTACAATTTAACAAAAATGTAAAAACAACTTTCTTATAATACAATTATTATTTATTGTTCCAGATTTCCAAACTTATTTATATTATATTATTTTACATAATTATATATCATATAATTATATTTTATTCTATTACATGATATTATAACTCAAAATGTTATTTTTTCTTTAATTCACGTTTTTATTGAGGCCTTTCTTTATACAGTAATTATGTCAGTACAAGCATGTGCACAATTTCACCTTGATTTCAAAATGAATATTAATACATAAATTAAAAACATGTTTGTCAGAGGTGTATTTAAGTCACAATAAATTAGTATATCCAGACAGACAGACAAACAAACAAAAACATGAAAATTGCTTCATGTCACTGACCTGAGCTTATTAAAGCTGTTTTTCCTCTTTATTATACACAACATAAAGATCGGCTGTATAATGTATTCTCTTTTTTTTTATATCTTAGCTGCATTTTCAATTGTATTTCAAACACAATTAAAGCCAGCACTCACTCTAATTATTTAGTACGGGCATGTCTTTACAATTTGATCATTTCTTTCACCGCGGATTCTTCTCCATTAGCATATTTTCATTAACCTTGGAGAATGAATAATTTACAAGTCTCCGAAAGATGAGTTGTGGCGCTTTTGGGAGTGGATTTGCAAAAGCCAAGCTTTCTTATTTTGTCTGGTACAGTAAGACAGACCTGGGAGATGACAGGAATAATTAGCGACTCTACCCACACACACACAGAGGAGGAGGAGGCTGGAGGTGATGTGAGGTGCTGCAACCTGAAACCTGAGCTGATGGGAGACTCCCTGACCCCCCTAGGCTCTCCGAAGAAGCGCAAGGTGGGGTGAAGGGGGGCTCCTCATTAGTACAGTACGGCTGGTACAGTGGGGATGTCAAGGCGTCCGTGTTACCTCATCAGACCCCAGGGCGCTTAAACTGGAAACAAAGGCTCCCAGAGACTGGGAGGGGCTGCACAAAATCACATGAGCAGAAGTGTGTTTTATATTTTGACCAACTGGACATTTACAGTCAGAGGAATGCTTCAGCAGCTAGATTGGGTTAAAAGGAGTGTGAAAACACATAAAACACTCACTTCAGAGTGTTTACTCACTCCGTGCCCTCCTTTGGGGTTCTCTCATGTGTGGAGGTGGAAAAAGAGAGAGAGATTGTTTCAGTACCCCTTAAGATGCAAAATTTCATGGCTTTAAAATCATTTAATGTTGCAGCTGTCACATCAGATTATTGATACGCATGGATTCGCTTTTATCCTCCCGCGCTTCGGGGGCTGCGCTATACAGTGTCAATATATTTCTGCTGGGCAATTTATTACTTTTATTCCAGCTCTGTGTACATTTCAGCTGCTAAAAGAGAGAAAATAGCACGCCATACATTAGTGTCATCCTTAATCAATCTTAAACGGAATCTATTTGAAGATAAAGCAGAAAACAGGAGCCATACAAAAGTAATGAACCTCCATGTGGCTTCCTGGGGAATACATCCAATCTTGTATTTTCTGAGAACCCCCATCTCCCTCCCACACCTTTATTAGCATGCATGGAGCACAGCAAGAGCTTCAACTCTAGGGAGGAGCTCCAAAATTCATTTTCCTTTTTCTTTCTTTTCGTTTTTGTTTGATGAAGCTCACGGTGGAATAAAAACAACTAAAAGTCTCTTTCAATCTGACCGGCGGCACTAGCAGAGGCGCAGCTGAATATTAAAGTTTCGAAAGGAGCAAACATCCTCTCTTAGGTTTTCATGGCAACACATGAAAAGTAGTTTAGACTTTGCTTTGATTTATTGCATAATTTCACATGAAACGAACCAATTTTAAATGAAATTAGGCAATAAAAACACAATTCGGTTCTCCAAATTTGCACGTCCTGCTACAAAGTGCTATTTTCTAAATGGTTTCATTTTGTATATGCAAATGAGGCTGGTAATTAACAGTGCAAGTGTCAGAGACTTGGCAGTGTGATGTGATCTATTATGCTCTCCACACAGAAAAAGATTATGAATTCATAAATAACATCACACACAAGGTAATTAGTCTATAGTGGAGAAACCAGCAAAAAAAAACAAAAAAAAAAAACGGGGCAGATAAACATCATCAGTGCAGTAATTGCATTTTGAGTCCCATTTTCTATTAGGATCTCTCCAGTGTGCCTTTTAGCTTTCCAGAATTACAGTGTGCCCGAATAAATATTGTATAACACTTCTAGCTGTCTAATGTGGTCGTCTGTGGTGAGATTGCATCATCCACACAGGTGCATAATGTGATTACGTGACTGTGTTCAGTTAGATGCTAAACTACACTGAGATGATAAAACAGCACTGGAATATAAACTGCAACAGTGTTTTGGTGCTGAAATATAACAAAGCATAGAGAAGCAGTTCAGATTGAGGGGATTTGAGTGAGCCTCTTAGCATAATGTTAACAGGCCTAATGATGGAAGTTTACATCATGATCCGTACAGATAATAGAAGAATGAGTCATCCACATCTCAGACTCCAGCGCCCGTCTGTGGCTTCATATTCCATCAGGATGTGTTCGGCTAAACAAATCTCTGAGGGCTTTACAAGATGCTTTTAGCCTCATCTAGAGCTGAAGATGGCATATGCTGCCTTCAAGCGTATGCAGGAAGCTCCTATGACCGAGTTGGGCAGATGTTATTACGACACGCACAGGTCTAAAATAAATATGAAAGTGGCCAAAATAAAAACAAATTCACACTGCATGTTATGTTGTCCCTACGCATAAGCACTTTAGGACAGCTTCTATTATTAAATTATGAGTAACTTTTGAATTAGTAACATTTTATACAAACCTTCAGTTTGTTATTAATTGTTAAGTATCATGAAATAACCATAAACAACTATTTTCCAGTAATTGTTAGTTTTCATTTACAAAGATACTATTTTACATTGCTAACTCATGCATATATACACTATATTACCAAAAGTTTTCGCTCACCCATTCAAATGATCAGAATCAGGTGTGCTAATCACTTGGCC
>JAUMHR010000079.1:11675078-11692276 GCA_032361145.1 Enteromius fasciolatus
GTCCTGTGCAAGCACTGGACACGTATGTTTACAAGGCAGCCTTGTGGAGAAAGTCTGACCAGTTGCTAGTGTGTGTCAGTCCACCTAAGAGAGGTCAGCCTGCTACTAAGCAGACCATCAGTTGCTGGATTGTTGAGACAATCAGAACCTGTTATAATTCCTCTGATCTACCCTCGTCGATGGGAATCAGAGCTCACTCCACAAGGGGTATGGCGGCCTCAAAGGCCTAGCTGGCAGGTGTCTCAGTTTCGGACATCTGCAACGCTGCGGGATAGTCCACACTCTCCACTTTCGTCCAGTTTTACGGCCTGGACACTCATATGACCCCAGGGTCATCAGTCCTTACGACCTAGTGGTGTATGTTGAGACATAGACACAAGACAGGGACTTGGAGTCTGGCGGTGCTGGTATCTCATTCCCTTAGCTTTTCGATGCAGTTCGAGTTCCCGAAAAGGAACAACAGTAGGTTATCAATATAACCATTGTTCCTTGAGGGAACGAGACACTGCGTCTCGATGCCATACATCCGGCGCCCTCTGCCGGCGCAGTTCTTCATGGCTTTTGAAAGCTTGCACTGGCTAGGCAGCATGTGCCTTATATACTTCCTGGTCTGACATCACATGACGTCGTGCCCTTCCATTGGACAGATTATACAGCAGATTCAGAACGGTAACGCAGGAGGCATTCCCATAGCGTTTCGACGCAGTGTCTTGTTCCTTCAAGGAACCATGGTTATATTCCTAACCTGGAGACGTTCTTTTGAAATACCTATCTATGTTAATATAAATTTGAATTTAATATTAAGTGATTTGAAATGCTGATAATATTTCACAATATAAATGATTTTGCATTTTTGAGAAAACAAATGCAGCCTTAGTGAACATGCAAGAAACTTCTTTAAAACTTAAGAAAAAAGAAAATAACACCCCAAAATATAAGAATTATAAGGTATAAGAACTATATAGCCAGGCATTCTGTTTTATTTCTTTACCTCAGTTGATTTCTTTTTCACAAAACAAAACACCATAGCAATACAGCATTGGCTAAAGCAACAAGCATTTAAGTTCAGGTTTTGCAAAAGGAACAGACATTTGCTTTTTGACTCTGATTAATTAAGGCATCTGCGTGAGTTTCTGCGGGACATGCGTGATCACAAAATAAACATTAATTAACAGTGACGTTCCAGACACCCGAGGCTCCAAATCCATGTCTCAGAAAAAAAAACCTTGCCTATATCATTTAGCATTAACTAAGATCCCATCTACACAGAGATGCAGTACTTCTTGTATTAGGTGATTCTTAGAAGGCGGCCACACTGTCATGAAATGTTTCCTCATACAGCAAGTGTCACAAATAGTTTGCCACAAAAGCGTGAACTTCCAGCATGCATCGGCATGGCTTCAACATCACAGGATGATCAGGAGTGAGAGCTGTCATAACCTATTCTCCAGTCATCTCTCCAGTGACTGTCAAACTAACTGCATCTCTGCCAGTCCTCCTGAGTCACATGAAGACCATTCAATTCACGCAAATGCAAGATTACTGAAGGCTTGTTCACACTTAGCAGATTTGGTCAGATTAAAACGAACTCTGGTGTGATTGCTCTGTTAGTGTGGTGCATTTTAACCTATCGGTCTCATGGCATAAACATACCTTGGTGCACTTTTTAGCAAGATGCGAAATATGTACGAAATACTACGATATTAAAGTCTAAATGTTATGAGAATAAAGTCTAACATTTTTGAGAATTTAAAATTTTTGAAATTAAAGTTACAATATTTAGTATAGTGCACTTGCAAACGACCTGGATTAAGATAAGGCCACTGCCGTAGCTCTTTTATTTAACCCTTTTTAATACACTACAAAGGCATTTATGTAAGATTAGCTATTAGCAGAAATGATATAATGTGTAATATTTGTGGGGACAATATGCTTGGAAATAATATTTCATGTCTTCCATTGGATTCGTTATAGCGCGCCACCCAATAGCAGTAAGATTTGTCCCTTTAGTATTTTTAAAACAAAGTCTCAGCTTTCAGTTTTATAGCGAAACACAAATTGTCTTACAATAATGTGTTGTTCAAGCACTTTACTGATCAGATTGCTGTATTTATGTGAGTAAGTTCATTAAAGTATACTGTTGTGTTTGTGAAAAGTCCAAATTTGTTCAAACTAGTTCTGCAAAACGTCTGTGGTGTCCAAACGTTCATTCTTCACATGGGGCCAATTAATAAAACATTCTAAAGGTTGACGTGGACCATGACTATTGACAAGCCGTTTTATTCATGTTAGCCTATAATACAGTAAATGATTGGGTTTAATATTTAACATCTTAAATTCATTATTTGTAGCATTATTTGTTACAAAATTGTTCTGCTTTGCTGCTTTTGCTATAAAACCGCTCAGCCGCTCAGTGTTTTTCCTCTGTTTCAAGTGTATAGCAAGATATAAAAGTGAAGGAACCTCAGAAGGCATGGGAAAACAGGGTATAGACTAATTTATAATGAAGTCTCATTGTAACCAGGAAAATTATTGACTTACACTGCCGCTTAAACTAAAGCGATTTCAGCTATATGTCAGGATATAATATATATGTCATATATATATATATATATATATATATATGTGTGTACATTTTGTCTGGCAGATTTTGAAAGCTGAGACTTTTGTATGGAGTATGGAGACGTACTTGAAAGGTTGAGTCTTGTGTAAATATGGTTTAACAAAACAGTTCAAATCTGCATAAAAGGAAGCTGAAATGGCACAAACATGCAGTAAGGAATGTAAAAATGGTGTTGCACAAAAAGTGCACAGAGGTACATATTTTTCCAGGTTGATTTTAAATGTGAATGCTGCCACTTGCACCAAACAAGTGGGCTTTAGTTTGCTTTCAAACAAACTAAAAATTGTATTAACAGTTTAAAAGCAAGCCATGCTGTCAACATGAGCATTTCTGACTAAAAAGCATCGAATGACAGCACTTTCTAAGAATTATTGTGGAAAATCATTCAGTTTATGTCACTAAGAAAGGAACTACGTTTTTCTCAAACACAAAACCACTGCACATTATAATTTCACTATCAGCAATGACACATACGCACATTCTGCTGAAGGTTTAATGGTCACCTTTCATTTGCCGGATAACGCACAAACCAGCGGTACAGGGCGTGCAGACCAGTGACAGAAACCAATAAAATGTGCTCTCGGCTCACTCAACATGATGCATGTCAGACAAGCACAAATGCCAGTTACTGTTGCTCCCTACCACCTTTGTCACTAATAAAACGTGTCTCCTCATATTTCTTCAAATAAATAAATTTCCCGCTGACCTTTTTCAAATTAATGATGCTGTATAAAATACCACTTAATCTGCCATTTTCAAGTTTTATTACAGGCTATAATATATCTTTGATTGCAGCAGCTGTTGGTATTGTGTGGTTCTGAATGCTGATGAGCAACGTGTATATAAAATAAAAGATATAAAACTTTATGGCTTAAGCATCGAGGAGGTTGTTTAGGTTTGGAGGCACAGTTGAAGGACCTTGAAATTATGCAATTATTTGAATAGAATTAAAATTTTACATAAAATAACAATCTAGTTGTATAACAGAAATGATGAGCTTTAAAAATGACCGTAAATATATCAACTTGCTGTGAATGCATGAAAAAGGCAAATGGCTAATTAATGGTCATAATGTCCCATTATCTCATGTAATTATTTGTTATCACTACAGATCTTCACATAAAATACAGACATTCGCCTAAATGTTACTAGATACTGTCCTGTTTAAGGAAAGGTTGCACAATGAGTCAGTTAAGGAAAAGCAAAAACAGCTATAGTTCTATCGCCTGCAAACTTGAGCAATGTAATTTGCAGTAAGTAAGATAAATGAGTCGGCACACAACACTTCACTAAGTAAAACAATTAATTACAATTAATCACACTGGACGGATCTCAAGTGTAGCCTGTGATAGGCTTGTCTGTTTGATGCATTGCCTTTATGAGGGCCAGTGGCTACATTTCAATCCACGGCTAAGTAGCAGAGTTATTAAAATCAATCCATCTATGTATCCAGTCGTAATGGCATCCTGCATAATGGCTGCTACAAAGACAGAATCCAAAAGGAAAGTTACTCGATATTTCAAAGTGAATGTGCTCTCTCTGATTGCCTTTGTGCATAAACTAGAGAAACAAACAGAGAAAGAACAAAAAGTCATATAAAATAATATCAGGCATTACTGATCAAACTGACTACGTTATTTAAAATATATATAAAAAACACTCTTTGGCATTAAATTGTTACACTATCAAATATTGAGCTACTCATGGATTCTGGTCCTTTTTTGTGCAAGTCGCATGAGATGTGTCTAAATATATTTTACAGTACAATCACACATGGGATTTTGTCGCACCTGTTGGGGCTGTCTTTCTCTTTCTTAGCATGGCTGACTGAGGATTCACTCAATAGCTAAAGCTCATTGATATGGCAAAACCCATCTCATCCCTGCCACTCTCAGACAGACGGCAGCCGCCCCTGGATCTCTCGGCTCAGTCGCCAGTCAGTGACGGGCCTGAGGATGGAGAGAGGAATACAGATTCAACTGACAGATTTCTCTCTCTATTTCACCTCAACTAGGATTAAAACTGCATTTGTGATGAGCCTAAGGAGGTGATGGAATAAAGTATTTGGTAGTTTGATAAAATAAAAAAAAAAGTGATTGGAGAGAAAACATTATATAAGTAAATACAGTATGGTCCAAACAGAAGCCTCTTTCTGCCACAAAAAATAAATAAATAAAGTACATGATTTTATTTATTGTAATATGCACTACCATTCAAATGTATAGGGTATTTTTGGTTTATATCATGCTAATAATATATATACTACCTGGTCTCATGGCAAAAATGTACCCGGGCACACGTTTTTGCGAGACGTAAAATATGTACCACTGCAGTTTCCAAAAGTAATGGACACTAGAGGCAGTAAAACTCTGACACTAATTCCTTTCCACACTTTGGTTTGAATCCTGTGTAACTACACTAGTTCAGATCTGTACATAAGGAAGTTGAATGCACATTTCTTCAAGAAAAGTGCCTTTATATCAGTTTTGCATTTATTAACACTATCGGGTTTAGGTTTTAGTTTGGTGTAAGGCATGTTTCCAACATGATCGAGCACTAACTTTTAGCGACAGTCCCCGGATATTTGAATTCTGAACCATCACAATAGGTACCTGAAGCAACGTAACAAAAACACAACAATACATACCTAAATCAACTTTATAAAAATGTGCCAGGTTTCACATTTTGATCCCATGTTTTGTGCCTCTCAGCTGGCATTTCTTTATGAAACTGCTTTGTGAAATATTATAACTAAAAAACAGTTTTCTATTTTTATATAATTTAAAATGTAATGCCTGTGATAGTAAAGTCAAATTAAAGTCACATAATCTTTCAGAAATCATTCTAATAGGCCTTATTTTTCAGATGAGATCAGACTCAAAATGTACAAATCAAGTCAAATCTACTAGCAAACAAAGATTTTTTTTACTTACAGATCAAATGCTATGACATTCTGAAATCATTTTTTCAACTTTTTTTCAATTCAACTTTTCACCTACCAGCTGCTTAAAATATAATTTGTAATAAATAAAAAGCATCAATCAGCTGCATTTTTCACATTGTAAATCCTCAGAAGAGCAGCTTTCATGAATAACTCAAGATACAATGCTGTGAATTACACCTATTAACCTTTAAAAACCATCCTTAAGAACTCAGGATTACAGATGCGCTCAATCTTTTTATGCTCATATGAATCATTCATGACACTGTATCAGCACTTTATCACTTAATAGAATTATTCTCATCTGTGAGTGTGAATATAGGTTACCCAGTTGAGGTCAAACTAAAAAAAAAGTGTCATTCAGCTCAGTCTGGAAAACCATGATGTCATTACTGACTTCCAGGAAGCATTTTAGCATCAGCATAACAAATTCGGATGCTCCCACAGCGCACTACAGGTGAATAGGTGAAGCTGAGGGGTGGAAACTAATCTACTTTCGTCTTCTGGAAAACCTGGTGATGTCACATATAAAGAGCTTTTGTGAGACTTCCAGTTTACAGATTATAGTTCCTGCACATTCCTTTGACCAGCCTGCCAATGTGTCATGTGTATTTAAAGAGCTTTACTCTAAAAAGCTGATTAATATCCTAATTGATGGACAGTGTCATCATTACAGAAAGTCTAATAATCCTCAGTAGAAAATTAACCGTGTCAGCATTTTTGCCATCCAAATTAGCAAACCGTTTTGTCACTAAAATGGGAAACAAATGACAAGAATTAATACCAATACATTTCAAGGTAGGTGACACAAACTATAGTCATGCTCCTTCAAGGCCTGATGAAATCACATACTGACTTTATGTCTTCATGTCGTGTGACTGGTGATGTCACCAGTCACAGAAAGAGAGTTGGTGAACCACAGCAAATTCTCTTGAGCTCTTTTTTTAATATTTATACTTATATTCAGCAAGGATTCACTAACATCTTATCTTATTTTATATATTTTACAATATTGATTGTATTTTTGATTCAATAAATTCAGCCTTAGTGAGCTCTCATTCAAGGAAATTAACAAAATATATAATAAATGTCAGTTTTTTTTAAAGAATACTCAAGAAAAGTAACTGAATGTGTTAAGCTTATAGCAAATTTCTCTTTGACCTGGAAAGAAGTTCTTATTCCTATTTTTTGTTTATCTTCCCTTGAAACCTTTAGCTTGTGGGGCTCCATCTGCTGTTCAAACACACAATATACAATCTTTAAACTCATTGTGTAAACATTTGCTTATATTCCAATATATCTGTTTGAATGCAGTGTTAGGGAAAGATATGTATAGAAACACTACTACTAAATATACTAAATCAAATATCATTACACATACAGTATCCACTTGCACTTTACTAAACTCAACTGACATGCAGATAAAGCCTTAAAATGCATGTCTGAAGCCCTGAGTTCTGAAGGAAAGTAGACTGTGATCGGCTATCAGATAGAGATGAATAGGAACATGTCTCAGTCTGATCCCTGGACAGCTGTAATATTCTAAAAGACCTATTGCTATCGATTCCCTCAGGCCTTTGTGGAACAGTAACTATGGCCTTCTTGGCCAGATCAAAAGAGGTCAGGTGGAGCTGAACCTCTTCAACACATTTCATCCTTCAGATGGAGGCATAATCCAACAAGCAGGTCAATTTATGAGCAGCGACATGAAATGATCCATTTATAGGACCCAATGTTGACACTGAGCAGATGTCAGTTTAAGAAATATAGGAAGTATAGGAAGACACAAAACATCTTACTTAACAGTACACAACAAAGGAATGCTAACTAAATTTGAAGTTTAAAAATAATTATTAAGGATTACATACAAATATTGTACACAAAAACACAATTGCATGTGACTATGTGGTAAGCCTACAATAATGACTGTAGATTTCAGGTTCGATTTGACAGGGAATTTCAGGCTAATGTCTGTAAACATGGTCTGGCTACCCTCAAAGAACATCTAGCTAGCATTCCAATTAACTTATAAACAACCAATAAAAAACGGTTCCTCTTCCAGAAACTTGTAATTTTGGTTCAACAATGTCAATAAAAAGCAGTGCACCTATTAATATAAAAACCCACATAAAATTCAATAAACACAGAGAAAGTAAGCCAGTGTGCTAAAGAGGGTCGGTTTATGTTTCTCATGCATGCAGTTTCCAGATGTATTTATAATTGCAGCCATATTAGTAAGACTCATTTATGAGCAAAGAAAATAAAACAAATACCCTGAAAAGTCTTTGGAGAGGCTAAAAGTAAAACATCTTGTTATTTCTGTTTGTGCCACAGCTAAATGAATAAGTAATATTTCCAAGAAGCCAGGAGATATTTTTGACCTATGTCTGCAATGTTTTTTTCCCGTGCTGACTCTCTCTCTCCTTCTCTCCTCCTGTCCCTGAGTTTCTGCAGTTATAATCAAGGTTAACAGATTCAAGTGTTAAATCTTATAAACGGATATACTTTGAATAATACAGCTTGTTAATTCTAAGTTCTGGACAAGATATCACAGTGGAATAGAACGGGAGGAAGGAGAACGTGAGGCGCTGGTTTATGAGGTTGAGCTAAAGCTAATACTATATTTAGACATGCTGATGTGCATTGTAATTGCTCCAGGGCCATGCTAACATGGGGTCTGGACCAACTATATAATAGTGGCTATCAGCAGATGATTAGGCACATGATGGTGAAGTGTTTCTCACTGATTTGATTTCACTCCTTTAATAATGTCAGTGTGTGAAATTATATATGCAAGTGCCTGCTGTGAAGACCAGACCCCCCCCCACAAGTAGAAACGATACAAAATGCTTTGTTTCTTTTGTTTCTTGATCGTGTAAGGATCCTTGCTATCTATGGGAGGGTCAGAGAGCTCTCAGAACTCATCCTAAATATCTTAATTTGTGTTCTGAAGATGAACGGAGGCCTTATGGGTTTGGAACAACATGAGAGGGAGTAATAATGACAGCAATTCAATTTTTGGGTGAACTATATCTTAAAAGACCAAACTGAAGCTTTTTCCTAAAACATTAATAATTTTGACAAAAGTGACAATTCTGTTATTGCTATTCTTACCATGATGTATTGTTAATTAATTATTCATCAGGTACACTGTTAAAAAGGCAACAATTATTAGAGTATGTTTCACAAGTAAATTCAATTCCAATTTTTAATTCAATAACTGGATAGAGAAAATATACTATTTCTGAGTGAAAAATGTTTTGAGCATGGGATTACTTGTCCAATTGAATATTAATTACCTGAAGCCATATAATTAATATTCATGAAGCAAGCTGAAATGATTTATTATAATTGTGCATCACCTACAGTGTGTTCTCCACAGGAGAACAAAGGCTTTATAAACCATAGTAAGTAATATCTTCAAAGGGCATACCACCTAATTTTTACTTTATTAGCAAAAAAATAAACAAACATTAAGATCAGATTACAATGAAAGAATTACAATTATTATCTGAACTACCCATTTAATAAAAAACAAACTGTTAGATTTGTCTTTGTGTCATCACACAATGTTTCTCTGCATCTTTTAACTGAAAATAAAACAGCACACACTTTACCTTGCCCTCCCTCTTTTTCATTAATAGGCCACAAAGATGCATCCCAATGCACGCCTTCTACCCTGGATCAATACAGAGGCCTTACTGCACTATTAGCCTATTTCTCTTCATTCATTGCAGCTATTCATCAGCATACTCCATGCTCTAGAAGCTCCAGTTATCAGAGGAGAGCACTGCTGATGCTCAGTAGCTACAGTGCAAATGCTGGAAATACAACTCAAGTGCTAAATTGTTTTAGGTTTTTAAGAGATATTTTTCTCTTTTTTTGGTTCAAGATGATTATTGGAATCATGTTGGAAGCGTAAATTGCCTTCTAGCAAATGTATGACAGAAAAACAAGTATTGGATCATCAACAACATTACAAACATCTCTGGCTACCTAATGGTTAGCGCAGCATTTAGATATCGATTTCCCTATTGATCATGGATGTCTGCAGCCTGCTTGACATTAACACAAAAGCAACGTGCAAGGAGCATATTGATATGTGCTGTCTGAAGGTTGACGAGATGGTGCATTTTAGCATACCAACTACAACAAATGCGATCAAAAACACAATACCATCATCGATGATAAAGCAGTCAAAACCCTGTGTAATATTCAACACTGATAGAGCCCCTCCTGTAAGGAAAGCACTAAGATTTATGCAAAAGAGACTGGGGCTAGTTGTCACAAGGGCTGTTTGGTCCAGTTGCATAAATCCAGAAGCATTTATTAATCCTAGTTCATTTTAATTCAACATTTACAAATATACTGTTACAATTTAGAGTAGTAAAATGTAGCTTGAGCTAAAATGAACATTTAACATTAAAAAAGGTTAATAAATACTGTAACAAATGTATTGCTCATTATTATTGGATAGTTAATGCATTAACTTAAGCTGACTAATAAGACCTTATTGTAAAATGTTATCATATTTTGCCATTTTATACAATTCATTATATTACAAAAGGCCAATGCACATTATACATAATAAATACATTTTACGGTTATTTTTGAACAATAATACTAAAAACATTCAATAGCTTCTTCTGTAGTCAAGACTTTAAGGTATGTGTTTATACAGAAACTGACATTCAAAAATAAACCTACTCTAACAAATTTTCACTTGAGTAAAAAAAGTGTGACAACCAGCCCCAGACTACACTCTATTTATGTTTGTTTACATGAGATAGAGTCTGCAAATGAGAAGTATATGCGAGGAGGCCGCATTCCCAGCATGTCTGTTTGAATATATTGTTAGGCAAACGTTACTGTAATGCAAATTACGAGATCGGCTTGTGACAAGCTGTAATTGATAGAAATCCCTCGTGCTTGCATGTGTGTGGTAGACCGCTCAGTCTAGCTTTCCAGTGCCTGCATGCGGAGAGCTCATATTTCCTGCTGTGACGGCTCTTTTTCATCGGCTCTCTGGATTGTTTAGACTCCTCTTTTCTTTTATGGCTCTCTGCCAGCAGCCCGGCACACCTGGGTAATCCTGCATGGCACCGGAGCCCTGTTGGGACTACACAAGAACATATTATCCAACCCTGGCTAAGGCAGATAAGTGCCTGTGAGTGGCAACTGCGGACGTGGGGGGGAAATGAACGGCAGAGCAGCGGGGAGGAAACTGGCGGGAATACTGATGAAGTTTGAGGGAAATTCAAGAGCCCTGCAAAAGATGTAATGCATAGACTTTACAGTATTACGGCGAGGAGATTGTGTTTGTATAGATCACGGTTTGTCTATAATGCTTTGAGCCCGAGTGCTGGAGGTCTTTAGTGTAAAATTCAGGTATTTAGGATTGGTAGGTAATCTCAGACATGGTGATGCTGTTAGTTTGTGTCTCAGGGGTCTAGTCTCTTGCTCTCTTAACCCCCCTAAAAGAGCTGATAAGAACTCCTGATTGGATTTCTTGGAAATGCAAGATCTTCATGGAAGCGTTTCTTAGAATACAGTACCTATCCAATTTAGAAGAATTGGTGTTATTGCACTGACGGCTCCTCTGTAACTCTTTCACACCCCTTAAACACCTTTCAAACATAAATCTCAGTAAGAAACAGATTCTCTGAGCTCGCAAAAAGTCCTGCAAATCACTGCAGTTTGCGTTCACACATTCACTACAGTAGCACATCATACAGAGATTCTGCTCGGCGCCCAGCTTATGAATCCATTTTTAATTACCAAAAACGGAGCGCCTGCTGGAGTTCACAGAAGTTCACTTCGTTTGATGTTTCTATTACAGACTCACTTTCCTGTGTGAAGTAATGTTCATTGAGATGTCAGATAACTTGCTTTCAAATCTGGCACAATAGTTTCTTCACTCCTTTTTCTTAAGGTTAAGTAATAGTTTCCATTTAATGTAGGTTGAGACTGTAATTATAGGGTGTTTCATGATATATATATATATATATATATATATATATATACACACACTAGTGTTCAAAAGAAATTAATACTTTTAATATTTCAAAGAATATATTACTTTTATTCAGCAAGGAATTGCATTGAATGGATCAAAAGTGAAAGCAGGCATTTATAAATGTTACAAAACACGTCTACTTCATATCAGTGTTGTACTTTTGAATGTTTTATTCAAAGAATATTAATCGTGTGACACTAGATTGGAGTTTTAGCTGCAGAAAATTCAACTTTGGGATCTCAGGAGTAAAATTTAATGTTTAAATATATTAAAACAATAAATATTTGTTTTAAATTGTAATATATATTTAAGGTTTTGCTGTACAAAATAAATGCAACCTTGGTGAGCATAATGCTTCATTCAAAAAACATTGAAAAATATTATCAATCCCAAACTTTTAAAGGTCGACATAAAGAGTTTAAAGTTTTAGTCTATATTGCAATAAAAGGCAGAGATGTAGCTTAAATATAATGAAAGAAGAACTTTAACATGAATCAGTTTTGCTTTAAAAAATTTTGATTTTTTTTTTTTTACAAGAAACAAAGTGGCCTTTTCGTACCACAATGGACCTAAATGTGAGTTTGATAGTATTTAACACTAATAGCACTAAATAGCAGTGTGGAAAAAAAAATGCATGTTTCAAATAACATACCAAAATGAATCCTTCAAAGTAAGCATACTGTATCTCTTTTACACTGAATGCTAACTGTGTCCAAAACCATAAAGGGGTTTTCTGAGATACAGGAACTATAAAACAGCAATCAGTGTTTCAGATGTCAGTCCTAGTACAGTATATATTTGTATATTGCAAGTTTGAAATCAGGATGCATCCATCTCAAATTTCCTCCATTTCTCAAATATCACTATGAGGGGATATCTGTGAGTGAGGAGAAACATTTAATATGTGGCTGTCTTTTCCATTTGCTGTGTAAAGTTTAATGAGAGGCTCTAGGGTTGGCACCGCATGAATTATGTATACATTATTCTATTTTAAAGCCCACACCAGGCATCTATCTTTTGGATGGACCGGAACCAATGTGATGGACTGGTTGAAAATGAAAGGCCCGGGGCAGATGCGCTAGAGACATCACACAGAAACACATTACCAGGAGAGTGAACCTATGTGTGTGTGCGTGTTTATGTTGCTAAGTCCCAAGAGAACTTTATATTAAAAATAATGTATAGGAACAAGGGTTCATCCCTCAGGACCTACCAGAGGAAATACAGAGATGAGACAGCAGGAAAAAACAGAGGGAGAAGAAACCTGTATGCACTGAACTGCACAAGAAAGCAGAACCTGAGAATAAGAACCTGAAGTAAGTATGGATGGATCTTGAAGTATCAGTACTTCAAAAACGGATAAATCTATGCTGCCATTGCTTAATCTTAAGTTACATATCTTAAGTTTAAAAAAGAAATGCATACCTGATTTATGAATGCAAATTTGGATCTGTAAGGTTTTGGTTACACTATGTTGAGGCCATAGTCAATTTTATATTAAAATCAAGAGATGAACAATGAAGTACCAAATTAAAACCAAATACTATTACAAGATAATGCATATACCCAACAATATTAATAATGCTTAGTTTGATATTGGCTAAACTCAAGTGTATCTTTAAATGTAACAATAACAGTGGAAATGTGATCTAATACACTGCCCTCCAAAAGTTTGGAAACACCCCTGGCAAAGCATGGTTTTGGATGATATCAGCATAAATCCTTATCAATTTTTGGTGCAAATACTTTACATTAAAGAAACGTGACATTATCATTGAAGACCAGCAATAATAATTTTGCATAATAATGGCAATATATACATGTCAAAGTTGAGCTACTCTGGGAGGAACTGGACCGTGATGTCCGTAAGACATGTCCAACCAGTGTGAATCATCTTTGGGCAATCCTTCAGGAGACTTAGAGTAATATATCAAGTCAATGTTCGAATAAACTGACAGCTCGGATTCCCACATTATACAGAGCTGTCATAGCTGCTAGTGATGGATATTTTGCTAAATCATTATTTAAAAAATAATTTAATATTTTCTGTATATAAATTGTTTATGTAATAATATGTGTTTTTGAAGTTTGTGTTGTCCCTTATCACTGCAAAATTATCACAATTTAAAATGGAATAGAATTGAGAAAAAGCTTTGAGAAGTCTGCAGCCTGTGAATCGAGACCCAGAAATTCACAGCAAATCAAAACCCATTTGACTTTAAAGAGCTTGGACATTTAAAGCTTACCGTAAACTTAAAATTACCTTCTGTCGGTGTGGATGTTGATATAGTTTTAGTTTTAAAGTGTATGGAGTCAATTTAATGCTGCTTGCACATGCAAAAGAATAAAGTTTTGCAAACGAAAAATGAAAGTATATTGAGAAAAAATACATGTGTTTTTGCAACAGAAATAAAGAATTGCAAAAGAAAACTATGCGTTAAGAGAGAAAAAGAAGTTCTGCAAACAAAAATAGCACTTCAGACATTCTATAAATATAAATAACTTTGTTACTACAGTACATGTCAAACATATGTCAACTAATTCTTATTAATTTGCAACTACATATCTACTTACTCTCAGAGTAGACTGTTAGGGTAGGTTTAGTGTTAGTTGAATAAGTTGACATATACTTTGCTAGACTTTGTTGATGTAGGACAATATTTGGCCGAGATACAACTATTTGAAAATCTGAGGGTGCAAAAATCAACTTGTTGTCCAAATTAAGTTCTTAGCAATGCATATGACTTAATCAAAAATTAAGTTATATTAATAGTAGGAAATAATATATTTACAGTAGGAAATTTAAATGGAACATGATCTTTACTTAATATCCTAATGATTCTTGGCTATTGCTACAAACGAACCCCAGCGACTGTTCTGTTGCTGTTAATCCTTTTACTCAAAGAATCCATAAAAAGGTATATTAAGTATATTAGAAAACAGTTCATTTCAATTTTAATAATATTTCACAATAACACATTTTTTCAGTATTTTTGATCAAATAAATGCAGCCTTATTGATAAGAGGCTTCTTTAAAAAACACGGCAATGTATATATTTATTTTTTGTAGGTTCATTTAAAGTTAATATTTATATTTACAAAAAAAGCTTTCGAATGTTACATTTCTATAACTACCGATTCCATCCTTATTAAAAAGTATCACATCGGCCTTGATAGTACTTTGTGTCGGACTGAGGCACAGAGGGAAGGAAAAAGCTGTAATGAAGCGTTCTGATAACGTGTTTCTCTCTGCACAGATGGGTTCAGCTGGAGTCTGCTTCGCCTGGGGGAACCTCGATGGGCACAAATCCTAAATCACATATGTCCCCTCAGGCGTATCTCTGCTGTTTGCCTGCAGACACCGCAGCATCTAGAAATTCTGAATAAGGACTTGAATAATATTCTCTCTCACACACAGACGAATACCACCTCATGACTATTCCCTCATGCAGGAACTAAATTCCTTAGTTTATTCAATACATACACAAGATCAATACTTTTAAGGCATAAATGCCAAGGTCAATGGCTAGGGGACACAGGGTCCTCCTGGTTGTCATAGAGACCTGCCTCAGTCTCCATAGTGAGCTGCCCCTGTCTTAACTGACCTCCTGTGGCTCATCAATTTAGTGACCCAAAGACATGACTCAGATTGTCTATTAGTCGATCAGTTCTGTGCAATCAATAACATTGCCACGGCTGGACTCTTCTTCATTTAATCAAAGACCAAGACTATTCTACCACTGCCATTTGTGAATGATACTGCTCATTACATATGTCTCTGCACCAAGGATGGGCTGAGCTGAGCGTTGTTGGGACTTTTCCCAGTGGGACAGTTGATCTCTGGGACAGCTGCCGAAACCAAATCCAGACACAAAATAAATAAAGATTTGAAAGGAAGAATAATGCTCCCACTTTATATTAGGCTCCTTAACTACTATGCTTTTTTTAATTTAATTTTATACGATGCAATTATTGGGTACATACATGTACACATCTGTAAAAAAACAATAATAATAATAATAATAATAATAATAAATAAAATCTATCTACACTATACTGTTGTTTGGAGTTGGTTCTTTTTCACAAGTCTGCATTTATGTATTTGAAAATACAGTAAAAGAAATATTTTACTGTATAGCACTACTTTAATATTATTATTAAGTATTATTTAATATTTAACAGGAGCAGTAAAAAAAATTTAGTTACGTCCCAACCACTGATCTATATAATAACTGGATTGCTCATTGAGTTCTAAACTGGCGACAGCCAGTGAAGCCACCGAAATTGTTCGATCCAATATTTATTTCATGCTAAGATCACACAAATTTACTAATATTACCGTCTACATGCAAACTGTTATAATTTATTGAACAAACATTTAAATCATCACCTGCTTCAATGCTGTTGATGAAATCATTGTTGAAACATTTACAGTTAGCTTATATCATGAATAAAAGCAAACCTATACAAAATTATAAACAGTGAATAAAAGTACAAGGTGAATAAAGGTACATTTATAAACAAAGCATAAATCTTTCTTCAGATTTAAGAGTGAGCACTTTGTAATTTGATATCATGCTCATCTGATGTTTTCTCATTGAACTCATACGATTTCCTATCAATTCAATCGAATGTATAGAAACAGTGAAAAATACCAATATGGCGGCGCGGCAGCTTCCCTTGACATCATGAGCAATCCAGTTCTCTATTACAGATCAGTGGTCCCAACCTTGTTTTTTGTCCCCGTCCATCCCACCTCTGTCACAGATCATTCAGACTTAGTACTTGGTAGTTTGCGTGTTGACGAAAAGCAATTTCAATAATACATTTGCTAAAGCTCAATTCCTCTTTTTGCAGCTGTCTGAAAAGGTCAAATGCTGCATTGGGCAGCTTTTTGAGCAGCTTGGAATGAAATCCACTTAAAATATTTATAATAGTCAAGAAAACATTGTTGTTGTCTTTTTATTTACGTACTGCGTCTTAGCTTGTTTTGTGTGCTATTATACATGGGAAAAAAATGTTTATTTTCATCTCAATGGCAGCTGCCTTGCTGGAGCATTACTCTACCATTACTTTTTCTATTTATGACGTATTGACACAAGTTTCAAATGATTTTCAACAGCCACTTTGTCGTGTCCAGTGACAAGACTTTTGCTGTTACAGCGCAGTGCAACAGTCTCGTTCAGTGTAAACATGGTGTTAGTTAATCATTTACAATCAAAATTGCCTATATGAAAATTTGAGTGCACCTAACTTTTGTCCTGGGGCACCTAAAAAGAAAGAATTAGGTGCACCAGTGCATCTGAAGCCCTGATATAGGAAAAGTGCACTAAATTGTATTATATAAAGGTGCTATACAAAGGCACTTCACACCAGAGTATGTGAGCGGAGTGGAGCGGCAAAAATTTTCATGAGCATTTCATGATCACTCCGCTCCGGGTTTTCCATTTCCTGCTCCTCCCTCCCTCCTCGCTCCCTCCTTACTTGATCCTCGCTCCATGAAAAAAATGTCTCTAATTAAAACACCACTGTAATTTTTCATTATTTATTTTTATATCGAACCTCTGTGCATTCAGTGAAAAACAAATACACAATACTCTGAGAAAAACATCAACGTG
>JAUMHR010000079.1:11733516-11744664 GCA_032361145.1 Enteromius fasciolatus
GTCTTGAGGTGTGGCAACCGTAGTATAAGCGGAATAATTGACTCCGGACCGTTAAATTATTAGAAAAATAATGCACAGGTGTGCATGGTGGTGATGCGGTCACGACGCGAAGCGTTATTTTTCTAATAATTCAACGGCCCGTCGTCAATTATTCCTTACATATTTGTATATATGTATATATTACAACAAACATTATTTTTGTCGTTAATTGTACAAATGCAGTGACATTATTGTCTGCACAAGGAGTCTGACAACATCCAGTGCTCCACACAGATCTGATCTGATCATCATCCGGTCTATCTGGAGTGACATGAAGTAACTGAACTGAGACAGACTCAATCATGAAAAACTGTGGCAACGTCTCCAAGAAGAAGAAAAAACCTACCTGATTAATAAAGTTATAAAGAACAGCATTCATCAAAAATATAAGTATTTTCTAACAATATAACTATTTGCAATTACTTATCAATCCTGAATAAAAGTTTTAATTTCTTTTAAATTAAAAAAGAACAAAAATGTACTGACTGAAACATTTGAATGGTAGTGTATATTGTTAGAAAAGATTTAACAGTCTAACAATTTATTTTATTAAACACTGGGGAGACTTTTTGAATCATTATAGGACTACAATTACCACAAGTAGTAGACCAACGGTTGTATACCTTAAAGGTGTCATGAACGCTTGTTTAAACTGTCCTTAACAGTGCTTTAACATCTACACTCATCTATTACATAGATTTTTTAGAACAGAGAATGTGAAGCTACATCATTTACTTATTAAACCTACCCAATGTAAACTTTTAGGTTGGTTTACAATCGATGTCATGAATCAGTTCTATAAAATTAGTCCCTTTTGGTAGAACTGTTGAACTGGTTAAATATATAATACACATATCAATTGCTGATTAAATATTTTAACCCCTTTTTTGATTAACCTAAATAACATTCATTTTAATTCTAAAGCTAATAGAGGGCGTTGACCAACATACTTTCTGAATTTGAAATTAATGTAGTATTAATGTTGGTCTTAATATAGTCCCAATCTTGCCTGCCGGATGACCTGGTTTATATCATGTCTCAAACCATATCCTGGGGGAGTCATGATCAGAACAGAGATTAGTTTAAAGACTAGTGGGGCATTTCCAAGATATGGATTAGATTAAGCCAGGACTTGTCCTTTGTTAAAGAACACAAAGTAGTTTTAATAAACATGCCTTGGAAAAAAGCATTACTTGCAATGGCACCAACGTATTTTTAGAAGGGTCGATGAAAGTATTTTTTCAGTTTAGAAAGCTCCGTTTTTCAATCTAGGACTAGTAATTAAACCCTGTTCTGGAAACCTCCTGTAAAGGATGGTTTACTAGTCATTATGACTTCTATAATAACAGGGTCAAAACATGGGCCACTGTCCAGAATGGATCTTTAACTTGAATACTTAAGTCAGTTGGAAAACAAAGCATAAACAAACGTAAAAGAATATAACCTTATACCTTTTTTAGAATATTATTAACGCAATACTGTTTTATGCGGTCATATATTTGAGTGATAGCTCATTAATGTAAGAAGTGACTTAGTAAAACACAGAAAAACAGACGGGGAACATGACAGTAAACAAATTTATTTTGTCATCTGCGCTTTACAGTTGGAATTCTGGGAACTCAAATATCACATCCTTGCCTGTGAGCTTCTTGTAGACACCAGAGAAGGTCTCAACCTGAAATAAAAACCAGATTAGCTTGGTTACTGAAATGTCCAGTTTGAGAATTTTTTTTGTAAATCTTATTAGACGACTGAATTTAAGCATCTCAAAACAAGTTAATGCATACTGTAAGTTTTCAAAAGGACAACATTAAGTCAACGTTAACAAAACAAATTAGGATTGCCTGATAATACAAACCCACTCCTTTTTTAAAAAACAACCCCACTGACAATAATGTGCACTGCATGGTTTACCTCCCCAGTAACGGCCCAGAAGGGCTCTGGGAAGATGTAGGAATATACAGAACGCCATCCACACCAGCCAGAGGCCGGGGACTAGCTTGTTATCCAACGTCGTGGAACGGGACTGTACGTCATGACACCGAAAGTGCTGCGCTCCCTTACGCCACACGGACAGAGCCACATGAGAGCCATCTCACAGGATGTCCACGTTGGGTGATTATTTTTTTTTTTTAATTTTAAAAAGTTACTCACTTTGTGTTCAACATTGTTTTGCTGTGCCTTGTCAAGGTGGACCTTGATGAGCCTGCTGCTGTCCAGTTTTACGCGAATCCTTTTGCCAACTATCTCGCTGGGAAAGACCAGGTCCTCGAGGATAGCGTCATGCACGTTAGTCAGAGTTCGGCTGAAAGGGAAAACAGGTTAAGTGGGTTAACTTTGCCACTAAACAGAACTTCATGTGACCCCAAAATAAAGCATCTTTAACATAACTGTTTTGGCTGTGCACTGCATGGTTTACCTCCCCAGTAACGGCCCAAAGGGCTCTGGGAAGATGTAGGAATATACAGGACGCCGTCCACACCAGCCAGAGGCCGGGGACCAGCTTGTTATCCAACGTCGTGGAACGGGACTGTACGTCATGGCACCGAAGTGCTGCGCTCCCTTACGCCACACGGACAGAGCCACATGAGAGCCATCTCACAGGATGTCCACGTTGGTTTTATATATGCTAACACTGCTGTTGTAGGCACATTCACTCTGAAAAAAGCAAGCACTAACCCTGACGTCGCAAACACAGCTTCCAAAATGCAACAAGACGACATTTACCTCCTGGGGCGCTTCTGCTTGTTTTTTGTGCGGCTTTTCCTTGTGGGCTTAGGCAGGATTCTTCTCTGGAAGACAAGATCAAACGCATTATTTTGGTGGTCAACATGCTAATTGTTTAATAAAACACCACAACACTGTTGCTCTAAAAAGCATGTGCACTGCATGGTTTACCTCCCCAGTAACGGCCCAAAGGGCTCTGGGAAGATGTAGGAATATACAGGACGCAGTCCACACCAGCCAGAGGCCGGGGACCAGCTTGTTATCCAACGTCGTGGAACGGGACTGTACGTCATGGCACCGAAGTGCTGCGCTCCCTTACGCCACACGGACAGAGCCACATGAGAGCCATCTCACAGGATGTCCACGTTGAGAAAAATCAGGGATAAACCAAGGCTAAAAGTTCAAGGACCTCATGAAATCTTCTGTACCCAGTACAAACAAGATTCTAATATAGGATAATTTAGTTGGGCAAAGAGAAACAAAAACAAAGCCAAAATGCAGTGAATGCCAGTTGGGTTGCAGATAAAATGTAGGAACATTCACATAAACCATGGCCTCAGTCAAATTAAACATCACAGTTTAAAATAGGATTTTGTAAGGCATTTAAAAAAATACCACCTAAACGAATTAAAAAACACTTCCAACCATTATTAAAAACATTAAAAAAAGACAAGCCTTACCTGTGCAATGAACACCACATGCTTGCCGCTGAATTTCTTTTCCAGCTCACGCACGAGCCTCACCTGGATCTTCTGGAAGGACTTCAGCTGGGGCACAGGGACAAAGATGATGATGGCTTTCCTGCTACCACCAACCTCGATTTCCTGAAAGAGAGAGGGGGAATGAATGGTATGAAATTACAAGCGCACAAGTATATGAATCACTTAGCCCAGCACTCAGCAAGCACCAGTACAGTTAAGGGCATGTGCACTGCATGGTTTACCTCCCCAGTAACGGCCCAAAGGGCTCTGGGAAGATGTAGGAATATACAGGACGCCGTCCACACCAGCCAGAGGCCGGGGACCAGCTTGTTATCCAACGTCGTGGAACGGGACTGTACGTCATGGCACCGAAGTGCTGCGCTCCCTTACGCCACACGGACAGAGCCACATGAGAGCCATCTCACAGGATGTCCACGTTGGTTGTCTATCAGTTCCAACAGCTGCTTATTCTCAAGCAGCTATAGCGGAGTTACTGATGTGACGGCAGTCATTCAAAATGAAGGAACCAGCAGGGCTTTTACCTTAGCAGCAGTGATGTGAAGCTCCCTGAGCTGAGCCTTCAAATCAGAGTTCATCTCCAGCTCAAGAAGAGCCTGCATAAGACAAACAGCTTATCATTAGAGGCTACAGATACACAATCACATTTAAAAATATATATATATATATATATGAGATCATATTATACCTGGGAAATGCCAGACTCAAATTCATCTGGCTTTTCGCCATTTTGCTTCACTATTTTCGCGCTGGTACTGAACATGGCCTGTGTCTGAAATGCAAAAACAAACTTATTAGAATATATAAAAAACCCTACACATCAGAAACAGTTCACCTTTAAAGTGTTAAATGTCTAATTTTTTCATTCCCAAGTTCCCAACCTAAAAGCTCAACCTGATAACACAAATGAAAGCTGGAAACTGACAGCCTCTGTCTACTTTCAATTTATGGAGGAAAAAGACGTAATGAAAGTGAATGTAGACTTAAAAGAGTCAGCATTAACATCTTTTGTGGTCTCCAGAAGACACTAAGATTTAAACATCAGGGTGAGTAAATTAAAACTAAACCATGTTTCACAAATGACATTCAACCGAAGTTACTGTATCTGCAGGTGAGCACGGTGACATACTAAACATTAGAATCCGTAATGGCAGTTCCAGAGATTATTACATAACTCGGGATTGGATGAAATCTCCGAGTTGGATCTCCGATTTACTATCCTAACTTAATTCTCCAGCTAAATTACCGTTAAGCAGACTAGTATATCGGCTAACTCCAAGCATGTTCTTAGCATGTCATTAGCACTACTAGCTAGTACAGAAGGACTACATTTACATTACAATCTTAACTATGCCACAAATTTGGGCCATCGAGATACAATATTTTAGTACTTTAGTTTTAGACCATCTCAGAGCAGCACATGGGGCCCAGTAATAATGTAGTACAGACACGTCTGCTAGCACATCTTAACTATACTAACTATATTCTAAAACAGCCATCCATTCTCTAATGCACTAGCATCTAACGCATCCTTGTCTAAACATCACACAAAGCTCTTTCGTGGACACAAATATGACTTTTTCAGACATTATAATTTGATATCTTTTCAGCTGGGCACATTCAGTAGTCTCACCTCATTCAACGACGGCCTGGGAAGAGGCCGTATTCTCGCGAGAGGCCGGTAAAAGCGCGTTGGTGTGTTGCATGATGGGAAAAGTAATCACCATCCAGGGCCGCAAGGGGCGCAACGCACCCGCTCTTTTACTTATATGTTGTGTAAAGGAATAAAAGCATTTTTTTAAATTTGCATATACATAGCTTTTGTCACTCATGAAATAGGTTTACCTGTTACTAAAAATGGTGACTTGCAATCTATGAAGAAGTTTAAATTGTATTTAATACGTTTAATGTGTTTAAGACGTTTGACCAGTAAAGGATTTCTTTGATAGAAGATCCTATGTTCAAAAGAGTCATTCGTTCGCAAACAAGGCAGGTTAATTTACTAAAAAAAGATCCGATTCATAGGAGTAATTCTTTTGGACTACGTTGGTCGCGCGATATGTTAACTAAAAGATTCGGTTCATAAGAATCATATGCTGAGGAATCGGATTGCCCTTTTCGCTCTGTAGGTTTTCGCTAAATAAAACATCTTTCTTAACGCCACCGAATTAAATATGATCGAGGCATTGTGACTCAATGCTTTCATTTTAATCGTATTATTATTATTTTATACTTTCAAGTTTGTCTCGTGCTTGCAGTCATACTCCGCTTCAGTTGGTGGCGGTAAAGCTCTGTAAACCGGCTTGAAAAAGGACATAGGAAGAAGAAGCGTTTGATCAGCTGACCGCTAAAGTAAAGCCAGTACGCATGCATCGGAGACAGTCAAAATAATTGAATCCATAAGTATTTTGTAAAAGATTTCTTCTTTGCCAGGTTATTTTTTATGGCCATTGTCTTTTAAAAATGCTAGCATTAACGTATATAGTCGTGTTTAACGTTACTCTGCTCTAAGCAGAGGCTATGTTGAGACTGCCTGGCTTTTTTAATGTTGTACGCAGGGCTTTCTGTGACGCCGCAGAAGAGATGGGCAAGAAGGGAAACTTTTTCTACGCTGTGAGAAAAGGATTTAGACCAGGAGTATACCAAACATGGTGAGCAACTATGCGATATCTATTCTTTGTAATTGTGAGCGCTTTTTGCATTGCGTTGCTTAAATGCATGTTCTCTCCTAAAGGGATGAATGTAAACATCAGGTGGATAAGTTTCCCTCCGCGATTTATAAGAAGTTTGCTTCTGAACAGGATGCTTGGGCCTTTGTGAGGAGCCAGGCAGCAGCAGCCTCATCTTCTGGAAAACCAAACGGTGATTTAAAAGTTTATTTAAGATGGCAGATGTTTCATAAAAATCCACCATGTTATGCGTCATCCAGTTTTTAGGTGTGTAAAGAAAAGTAGAGGATTAAGATTAGGCAAACTATAAATTAATACAGAATCAGTGCTTTATTTCTGTCTTTTGCCAATAAATTATTTTAATATAGAAGTCTTTAAGTGTTTTTACCTTGAATATGTGGTATCTGGATCATATTTACATGACTTGCGTTATAGAAGTTTAGTTGATGTTTCTTTAATGATATTGATTTGCCTAGAGGATAATTAAAGTAAAAATTGATACAGCTTACCCAACTTGTTCCAGTACGGTGACTGAGAGGTGCAAAACAATTCTGAAACAAAATAACAAATTACAAACGCAACTCTAAAGAACAATTCAGAAAACATAATAACATTTAGAAAATAAAATGTCAAATTTGAAAACAAAATGAGAAGTCAGAAAACACAATGACGATTAAATGAGATAAAGCCCTCTGCTCAGAACGAACACACATTTTTAAAAAAAAATAATAATAATATACCATTAATAAAAGTTAATTTCCATATTTGATTGCGTTTATGTCAGCAGCGAACCGTACCCTGCAGGATTTCTTCCGAGGGTACAAGCTAATGAATTTTTTCTTTTCTTTTGTGGCCAGCCGCAGGAAGTTGATCATTCAATGTTTGAATAGTTTAGCTTTCTCAAATCATCTCGACTTGCCTAAAATAAAATTTATAGACATAAAACGGGTGAAGCATACCACAATGTCACGTGTGCGCTGTAGACCCATCCAACAGAAGCTGAAGCACGCTCTGCAGGACACGGAGGCGCCATCACTTGCATATTATTATTTTTGTTTACTTTGGGATAAAAAAAATAAATGCATAAATAATGGCATGGTTGGTTCAGTAGTTAGAAATACAGTTGGTCTGAGTGCTGGTACAGTGTGTACAGTCATACACCAGCAGGCACGACTCTTTACACAGACACTGGTATGGTTTGCGAGTGCGCATGCTAGGTCAACGTTGCTACAACGTTCATCATCCAAAGGAACTGAACTTTAACACCAGAACCCGAGTGCGCACCAAAAGTGCTAGTGTGAAAGAACCCTCAATGCTGTTTGATATAACTCGGTTGTAGTTTAATTTTCCCAATAAAGACTGTTTGACTGTGATATTAATAGACTAATATTTTGTATTCTCCCCACTCCACAAAAATCCCAATTTAACACATCTGCCTTTTTCCCCCCATTTTCTGAAATAGCAAAAGAAAAATGCCACAATAATGTTTTCATGACTTAACCAAAAGACTCAAAGGTAATATAAGTAGTTATAATAATGCAAATGTAAATTTTTATTACATAATAAGGGTTATTCGTACAATATATTTAAATTGTTACTTCAAGACTTTCTAGAGGTCTTGTCCAGTCAGCGGTGAGTGGCGCGATCTTAAACAATACCTACCTCTTCCGGTTTATCTGATTTGTTGTTCTGTTCCTGACTTGTTATAATGTTTTCTGAATTGTTAAAGTTTTTAGAGTTTCGTGCTTTAGTGCTTTGTTTTGCTCCTCTCGGCCACCGTAGTCCTGCCTTATGAGTTATCTCCTATAACAGATCACAATTTCCTTTCACCTTTTTCTTTCACTGGTTTACTAAATGGCCCTGGCTGTAACTAACGAATCATCTTAATTATTAAAGATTATAAAATCCAACTTCACTGTAATAAAAAAAGAAATGATGAAATGCTTTTTAGATGGATTGTAGCAAGTCATGTCACTGCAGGAATTGTAGATGAAGCATACTGTAATGCAATTGATTAACACTGACATTTGTTTCCATTTAAGGATGTGACTATGAGGTCCTGCCTTCTAGAAATGTGCCTGATGCCTCAGGGGCTGTTCCCCTTGGACGTAAAAGGACATATGAGGACTCTGATGATGTTATTAAGGGACCATCCTATCCAAAACGAGTGAAACTCATTGAGGTCCCACATCCAAAGACCGATGCAGCCAGTAGTGATGGATTTACATATATGGGTAATTGTTACATATATGGTCTATAATAGTCCTACAGTAGATAATGGTTATGCATATACAGTAGTCAACATTTGAAGTGGTTCAAAAAAAGCTAATCAAAGTTGTTCTATATAAATTTAAATAAATATAAATTATATTTATGTATTCATTAAACGCATTGGATTACTTTTCGGAACACTTTATAATCTAAAATTACATTTATTTACTACTTATTTAATATTTTCTCAAAGCCGCCTTGTATATAAAGACAAGCACCTGCAATTCCACCCAAATTAAAGATATTTTGTGCTTGCATGTTATAATTTAAGAATCATTAATTACCCCCTATGTTTGGGAAAAAAAAAAAAAAGCCAGATTGATTAGTGAAATTAAATAAGGATTTCATTAAATATAAATAGAATTATTGTATCTCTAACTGGTCTGCTTTGCTAAAAGCACTTTTTTTTTTTTACAGGTTCTATGTTGCAAGATTTGTAGATTAGCTAGATTTAATAGTTTACACTTTGCAAAAATGTTTGCAGTTAGTTTTTAATATTGCAGTATTAAGGACTTAGGAGCACTAGTGGTCCTACTTAAAAAGAAAAAAGAAAAAAAAAAAAAAATTTACAGAATATAACTGAACCAGCCAGTTGGTGGCAGTAAGTCACTGTTTTTGTCACGGATTTATCCATTAAAACAATTCAGTTAAACGGTTGATTTGTTTAGTGATGAAGCAATTGACTCTCTTTTTGAATGGGTCATTGAATCGTCAACTCGCTAGATTTGTTCAAAAGCAAATATTCATAAACTAAACATAAACTGCATTTAGAAATTAATCATTAGTAAAATATTTTGTTACAGGTGATGCTGTAGTAGTATACACTGATGGCTGCTGCACAGCCAATGGGAGAGCAGGAGCACGTGCAGGAATCGGTGTATATTGGGGCCGTGATCATCCACTGTAATTCATCTTTGATCAATAGTTGTTGTTTTTTTACATTTAAGTGTTGAAATGGCTTTAAATTATTTTAAATGCTTTGTTTCATCAGTAATGTGGCTGAGAGGCTTCCAGGAAGACAGACCAACCAAAGAGCAGAACTGCAGGTAAGAACAGTGAAATGCTCACAAGCAGTGTTCCTTCTTATACCCTTTTATCGATAACCGCATCATTAAACATCTCTTCACAGGCTGCTTGCAAGGCACTCGAGCAAGCCAGAGAAAAGAATATTAAAAAGGTTGTGCTGTACACAGACAGCAAGTTCACCATTAATGGTATGTGCTCCTTGCTTTTCTGTTCAAATACTTGAATTAGAAAAAATTGAATTTGATTATCATGCGCATCTTGTCAGTAAAGACACTTATTTGATTGGTAGTAAACCGCTATCGCCGGTTTTCTGTTGGATCTTAAAGGAACACTCCACTTTTTTTGGAAATAGGCTCATTTTCCAACATCCCTAGAGTAATACAGATGAAAATCACAACTTTGCATTTTCCGCCAGTCTTAGTACACGATGTGACTACAGAAGAGTCAAGTTTTAAACAGGTTTAAATAAATGTAAAAATATAAAAACTCTTTAGTCATTTTATAGTGCGACGCTAACTGGTCTAATCGGATTCAATGATTTATGCTAAGCTATGCTAATTTTGTTACCACCAGACCCGGCGATTGGCTGAATGGATTAAAAAGCAGTAAAACACATCTGTATTACTCTAGGGATGTTGGAAAATGAGAATATTTCCAAAAAAAAGTAGAGTGTTCCTTTAAATATGTACATCCATGTGTGTACTTGCATATACATAATAAAGTACACACACACTATGTTAACAATCTTGTACATACAATCTAGTGTTTGACAGCACAATGTATTTGTGTACTGCTATCTTTTTTTTTTTTTTTGCTTTCTAAAGGCGTTACAAGTTGGGTTAAGACTTGGAAGTCTAATGGCTGGAGGCTTAAAGGTGGTGGGGCCATTGTCAACAAGGATGACTTCCAAAAGTTGGATAAACTAAATGCAGAACTTGATGTCGTATGGGTATGTTTTATATGTACTATCGGTAATGTACAATATAGCATCTGCTCATCAGTTTGTGCATTTCAAGCGTTATGTCCCAACCTTTGTGTGCAAACATTCTTTTGGGCTGTAAATGTGCAGTTGTAGACCTTTACCCTATTATTTTTAATAAAACGCACAAAGAGAGATGTCTTGCATATCTACATAATTTTCATTGATGCAGGCGATTAAGGGGGGGAAAGTAATATCAGAGCAGCAGATCTATTAAAATGCTGTGATTTATAGCCATTATATTGTCTGGAAGCAATCTTTAACTTACCATTTGGAATGTAGGATAGTGAATATACTACACTCCTTGTTCAAAATTAGGCTTTGATGTAAACTGGCTGGATAACTATTGTTACTAGCACTTCACAATCAAACATGGCACGGTGTCAGAAAATAAATGAATAAATTCCTTTACAGAGTCCAGCTTCAACAATATTAAATCAGTATCCAAGTATTAAATCTAATATTTATGTATTGAAGACTATGCCAGAACTTGAGAGATACCTTCAGGCTACAATAGCCATTTATTGAATGAGGCATATAGCACTTTGTGTATTGCTGTACACCTAACATGAATGTGTAATGTTTCATATTCACATTAATATTTAGCTTTTTGAAGAAATTGCATTTTGTAGAAGTTAGAAGTTTGCATTTTTTACAGTTTTTTGAGAACCATGTCTTCATGTCAGAACCGCGTTGCTCACTTTCAGATGTTCTCATG
>JAUMHR010000079.1:11760120-11778075 GCA_032361145.1 Enteromius fasciolatus
GCCAAGTGATTAGCACACCTGATTCTGATCATTTGAATGGGTGAGCGAAAACTTTTGGTAATATAGTGTATATACATGAATGTTTGCATTTATATATACATAATAAGTATACACACATATGTACACAAAGGTTTTAATGGAATTAATCACAAGTAATCATTGCCCAGCACTATAATAAATGTTACTGAACCCCATAATTTTTTACAGAAATGCATATATAATATACAACATTTATATTTAAAAATAATAATATAATATTTATTTTTGTATCCAAATAGGTTTCACAAATACTGCAAATGCCTCTTCAGTCCAGTGTTTGGAGAAAAAATGCATGCATGTTAAATTATTATATAAAAAATAACGTACTTCCCCTTTAATTTAAATTTACATTTAATCTGCTTTCAGATTGTTATAAACATCCTCATATACACCAGAAAAACAGACAGACCCTTTAGCACTCTTGGCTTCAGACGGATGACGCGGGTCATTTTGAGCTCTTTAACCTTGCATTCATTCACCTCTAAACACCGTAGGCAAGAATCTCACACACAATCAACAGACTGAGTCAGCGGCATTAACACAATTATCCAATTAGCCACCGCATGTATTAGTCAGTGTGCACCTACAGCTTTTGAGCACATATGGCTATTGAATGAGACTCCATGGTGCTGCTTAAACCTTCTTCACACATAGCAGACAAACACAGGGAGGGGCTCGAGAGCTTAGGGTTAAATTAAATATATGCTCCAGGCTTTATGCAAAATGCTTTCCTTTTTTTCTGTACATTTTGCAAAACAGGTTGACTGTAGCTAGCACTTGAAACTAGCACAAGCGATAAGAGAGTGTTGTCTTTCTTACTCCAGATCTTCTGAAACGACTGGCATGTGTTTTGGATAGTGGACAGGGTTTAGAAATGAGACGCCCAGAAAAGGCATGTTCTTGACCTGAAGATTGTTACAAAAATCTCATGATAGCCACCCGTGCTATTTGTATATGGAGTTGTTGCCTATGCAGGTCTAAAAATGTCACCAAGATGGCTGAGATTGTGGTGTGCCTTGGTCAATCATCTTCATCAGAAAGGTAATGCTGGTGGACCTGCTTTACCAACAAAACGAACAACATAGCTATGACAGTCCAACAGCAAGACCAGCCTTGAAATTCATACTAGTCTATGCAGGTCTTTACAGTAGAGAACTTATAGAGGAATTCGTGTTACAAAGGTGACAAGGAGGAGCTGGATAAAGCAGCAATCGTGTGGATGCTTGCGAACCATCTGCGCCCCCCTCCCTTCCTCTCCAGCTAAGCGGCTGCACTGCAGACTGTTAAAGACCTGGGCTTTCTTCTCATATCTGAACCCTGCACTAACGCCCTTTCTTTCTCTCCCTACCTCATTCTCTCTTTCTCGCTCTTTCCAGCTTTGCTTTTAACTCCACACTGGTGGAGACTGTTTGTTGACACTGAGGCATATCGACAGAGATGTGTGAATGACAAACTGTGCTGTGGGTTTCTCTGCTTTCCTCCTCCTCTCCCTCTCTCTCTCACTCTCTTTTTCACGCTCTTTTTCTCCCTCTTTCTCGCACTCATTTTACTCTCTCTCTCACGCCTCTTAGCCCCCTCTTCGCTATCTCTGTCTCTCTCTCTCTCGCTCAGTCTCCGCGAGATACATTATTCAAGCCAGGCAGTTAAAGTAGGTCACACCGCCATAGCCTTCAAACACGCCTGGATCGGGGAGGTAGCAGAGGCATGTACACACACACAAATATACACACACACAACACGATCTCTCACACACAGAGGTGTTGTCTTCTCCAACTCCCTTGTTCTGAATCTTCACCAAACCACCGATTGATGTGTGAAGTTCAGTAGCATAAAAACAGGGCAATAGTGCAGGTATGAGAGACAGAGAGAGAGTGAGAGTGTGTGTGTGTGTGTGTGTGTGTGTATGTTTATGTGGTTTATAAGGACACAAATTTGTATAATGATATGGGTATGACATAGGTATTACAATATGAAGGTGATTTATGAGGACATTTTCGGTGTGTCCATAATTCAAAAGGCTTAAAAGGCAAAAGGCAAAAGGATTTTTTTTGGAAATCTAAAGATGCACACAGTTTCTTGTAAGGGTTAGGTTTAAGTGTAGGGTCAGTGTAGGGCACATACAGTTTGTACAGTAAAAAAACCATTGCACCTACGGAGAGTCCCCATAAATCACAGAAACCAACATGTGTGTGTGTGTGTGTGTGTGTGTATCTATCTATCCATCCATCCAGCATGTCTATCTATTGCTCTGTCTTTCTATCCATCCATGTCTATCTTTTACTTTGCTCATTCATTCACCTATCCATCCATGTCTATACAGTGATCTACCCATCCATCCATCATTCATCCACCCACTCATCCAAGCATCCATCTATACATTTCTATGTACTGCTCTTCCATCCACCCATCCCTGTCTATCTAATGTTCTCTTCCCATCCATCCATCCATCCCTGTCTATCTATTGCTCTACCTATCCATCCATCCATCCATCCATCCATGTATTCATTAATTCATCTAGCCATCCATCCATCCATTTGTCTATCCACCTACCATTTGCTCTGCCATTGACATTGTGTCAGTCTGTGTACATATACACATACTTTATGTGTGTATATATACTTATATATAATGTATGTGGGTGTACATTTCATATGCATTATGTACACTTAAAATAAGAACACAGACTGAAAGAAAAACTTTCCATTCTTCCACAAAGAAGACAACAATTTGTTCTGTCTAACATTCACTTCCTGTTTACAAAGCTTCATATGCTTTCTCCAATACCATTCACAGTATAACCGAGCCAACGCAAGCTATAATCGTAAGAAAAACGCAATATGGTGGATGAAACAGACATAGGAAGACACTCACACACATTTCCGAACACGCGCACACACAATGGAATGCTAAGACCAGCACCTGTCACTGTCACATGGTATCCGAACCCAAAGCTGATGATGGCAGTTCGGTGAATGAATCTGAACCACCCTGCCTCAGCCAACCCCTCACACCTCTGACACACTCTACCCTTTCTCTCCACCTCTCTGCAGCAAATGAGTGTGAGAAACGCTCCCTCCTCTCTCCTCCATCATCATCTCTCCAGCAGGCCATCTGTCAGCGCTAATGAATGCACACTCATTTGCATGGCTGATGAGCGCTCCTCGTTTGGCGCAGCCTGAACGGAAGGTCGCGTTCTGTCGCTTCTGCAACAGCAAATTTTGGCAGCGAGCGAGGAGAGAGAGCGAGAAAGCGAGGCAGAGACCTACAGAGAGATTAATGATGAAGGAGATGGCGAGAGGAAAGAGAAAGAATCGTGAAAACAGATCCGTAGAAAGATCTACATCTTTGTTACAGACCGGTTTTTATACGCCTCCGATAATTTATATCCGTTATGCGAATGTTGTTTTCCCATATTCTTCATATATGTATTTTTATGCATGTGGCGCTGCGAGGAGGCCCATGTGTATGTGTGTGTCTGTGCATGAGTGTGTCACAGCCCTACACACCGTCTGTGGAAATAAATCAGCTCCTATGAGGCTTCCCAGCCTATCACAATGCATTTGTCTCTTCCACTAGGGAAGACATGTCTGCACCCCTCCGTTCCTCTCCCTCGCTGCCTCAGCTCTTTCCCTTAGCGTGTATGTGTGTGTGCGTGTGTACATGTCTCCTCCAGTCTCCTCTCCTCCCAGCCTCCCCTGCCTTTCTCCTTTAATTACCGCTCTTTCCTCCCTCCACCCACCCCGACCCCCCCCTCCACCCCCAAATCCCTTGCTCTCCGTGGCAGAGGCTGCTCTCGTTCCCCCTGCCTCTTTCCGCCTGTCTCCTCATTTCCCACCACAAAGCCTGTTTCTCCTGGTCTTAGAGCAGTTTTTTTTTCATTTTCTCTGGTTTAGGATTAAGAATTTGATTTCTGATTCCATCTCCTGCAGAACGTCAAGATCTGTTGGATCGGAGGGTCCAGACAGGCTCCTCAAAGCACTGCGGCTACGAGAGCCTCGTTATTGGTGTGATTCGCATGTGCGTGTGTGCGTGAGTTTGTGTGTACACTCACGACTGCGTTCGGAGTCTATCGATCGGTCTGTTTTTCCAGGCAGACAAGGCGTAGGCCATTCTAAGAAACCCACTATGGCACGTGCACATTGCACGACGCGTGTCGCATGTTCCCCGCTTTTGAGAAAGCCGGCTACATGCATTCATAGTCACAATGGTTAGCCTTGCTCGTGAATACTCAAAGAGCAGACATGAGTTCTGGGATATCAGCCAAGTACATATGCATTTCGTCTAATGGGAGTCTGCTCTCATATGCGTAATTGCCACAGGGTTGCGTTTCACGGCAGCCCCACTCGAGCAATGCCCATGAGGAACAGCACCCTTCACGCCTGTCCCCAGCACCGGCATTTTAGACACTCTCCCTTTTCATTAATTAGCTTCTCCATTTTCTGTTGGCCACTCTGACATTTTCCTGCTGCTAATTCACTGATTAAACCTATTAACGTGATTAGGGAGGCATTTCCAAGACAGCTGCCATTATATGCGCCACGCCGTCGAGAGGCAACCAGGCTGCCTTGTTTTTGTGGGGTTTACTTGCATGGGTAGAGAGAAGACTGGGAGGGAAAAAAATTCTGAGATGAACTGCAATCTCTGCTTTATTTCAGCACCAGGAGCTGTCCAGGATGCTGTCATTTCAGCACCAGGAGCTGTCCGGTGTTCCCCCTTGTTTCAGCACCAGGCACTGTCCGCTTGTGCTTCAGCACTCGGGGATCTCCAGATTCTGCAAAAAGAGAGCTATAACAATGTTGGTTGTCCTAAAATGCTTTTAAAATCCTGTCAAAGTGGTTGAGCGGTTTTGAAAAGCACTGGAATTTCACACTCATCCTTTTTGTCTTGGTTTTTGATTAAAAATAGAACTCCGCTAAATCAGTTGAGATTTTATTGAAAGTGTTCGTAAATGAAGCCATTGTCAGCAGGGATTTAAAGCAGACGTAGCCGTTGTATACCACAGTGTTTGCTTAATTTTCAATGAGGCACATTTTACTGGCACATAATTCATATTCTATATCAAACACAGACACCCACACTGCTGCACACGCTAGTGCACTCATATGGCTTTGTAGACTCTGTAGTCAGTGGGGAGAGAAGAGCAGGGAGTGACTAGAAACAGACTGTCTACGGCTGAATTAATATGGGAGACACTGATTAAGGTTATACATTTCCAACCTGCCCTTTGTTCTCTAGCTTCGGGCAGACAGGGTTTATTTATTTTGCGATACAGTTCCTTCTTCCTTTTGTGTTTTGGCCCAGCAGCCTGTGCGTCTCCTGAGCCAAGGGTCCATGCTGTCTGTTTGTCTGTCTGTCGGTCAGAAGAGGTGGGTAAGTCTGGCTCTGCATGCTCTACACTCGCTGCTGCTGCAGTGTCGCGTCGCTTCTGGAGACCGGCTCACACGCTTCTCTCTCTACCGCCTCACACATTCTGCTCACAGCTCCCTCCCTACGCTCCAACTCTCTCACTCCCCTCCTCCCTGTCTGTCTGTGTCTCTCCCTCCCTTCCACTCTCTCTCTCGCTCTCCCGCTCTTTCTACTGCCTCTCCAGAGCGGCTGCAGTTCCCTGCTTCTCCACTCTCTCTCCCTCCATCTCTCCAAGTGCTGGCGGAATACCGAGCTCAGACAAAGAAAGCTCAGGAGAACAGAGGAGAGAAGTGAAAGAGTGTGCGTTGAGGGACAAATAAAGCGTTTTAAAGAGAAAAAGAGAAAGACGGGTGCAGACTTTCAGACCTACGGTGTGTGAGGAGACAGAGAGAGGGAGAGAGAAAGACAGTGTCGCCATTTCAGTAGGTTTCACTTTGTTTACTTCTTGTTCTTCTTGTTTTGCCATGCTGGCATGTCGTGGCCTCATAATCTATGTTCCTTTACGAACAAGGAGTGTGCATGTTTGTCTGCTTGTGTGTGTGTGTTTGAGAGAAGAAGACATTCTAATGTGTTCATGAAGACATCACTTTTGCATTCCAACACACAGGGCTGCAGAGTAGCTGTCTGACAAAGTAAGCTCCGCTACCTCTTTGCCTTTCGAACTGCAATGCTATAGCTATCTGACCGACTAGTGGTTGTTCCCAACTCCATATATGCATGACACTCAATAATTAGCGTCCAAAAAATTGATTTTTCACCCAAGCCTGACAGTTTACTCTTATGTAATACTTTCAAGCAAATCGTGATTTGGAATGCTGTTCCATTTTGGCTAATTGTGCATGTTTATTAGCTTACACATTTTCACCTCGGCAGAATGACTGTGTGACTCTGAAAGTTGAGTGATTATGAAGTTGAATGTGAGTTGCGGCAGGGCTTTGCTGGATGGGGCTGTTGTAGATTTACCTGTGGAACAAAGAGAAGAGAAGTGTTGCTTGTACAGTTGGGACTCATTAAACGCTTATAATGCAGCCTATAGGTGTGAATATATTATACACAGTATAATATATTATATGATGTCAAACAGTGACATGCCATAAGGAGATTTAATTAGGCATGCACTTGACTTCCATTATGAAGAGTTAGTTTTTTTCTGTTTCTGGTATTCAAAAATGTTATAATAATAATAATTATTATTATTTATATTATCGACTTTCAACCTGGAAAGTTAATATTTGTTTCCTGGTATAAAATATTGTCAAAAATTATTGACAAATTATTATTATTATTATAGCTGCTATTTGTTATTTATAATGATTAACTTTATTTATTACAATTATTATTAACACTATAATCAATAAAAAAGTTTGAATAATGTATAGGACCAAAACATATTGTTTTTATTACTTAAATATAATAATTAAGCATAATGTTTATCATAATAAACAATATTTTCATGTTATGTTTAATTATTATTATTATAAAGCCAATTAATATTACAATTAAATATAATAATTAAAATAATAATAATCTTAGTAATTATATAGTAATTCTTCTTAGGTGGTTGTAAGAGTTCCTAATGATACTAATTAAAACATTTAAGCTGTCTTGCATAGGTTGTAAGTCACTTTAGATACAGTAAAAGCACCTGCTAATTGCATGAATGTAAATGAATGTAGATTATCTGGTGTGCAAATCCCACACACAATGATAGGCAGCAGCGCATATCTGCATCAGTGATGGAGTATAGTTTTAGAGAAGACTTTGTGCATTATTCATATGTACAAGCATCTGAACACATGTTTATGCAATGAAGGGTGATATTGTTGACTGGGGGTGTTGTTGCACTTGCCCTTTTCAACTGATCAGAAAGCAGTCATATCTAGTCATAATAATAGCTCAGGAGAAGTTCAAGTGGGAGGTTCTGATCCTGGATCAGCAGTGAGACGTCTCAGCAGGAGTTCAGGAGAGAGCTGTCACACTTACGAATACTGTATATGATCTCACGACTCTATAGATAACGATGCTTGTTGGTTAAGTTAACCTTGTCTTAGCAATATTTTTTGAAATGCTTATACGACTTGTATACTGCGTTCCTGCATTTCTTCTTTGCATTCTTGTTTTTCTTCTAGCTCCCGGGTTGGTTTGGGGAACTAACTGGCTAACTACCAGAGATGACATTAGATCGGTAGAGAAATTCCCATTGAAAGCAGCCTTACTTGTGCGCATTCCTTTTTGCAAAGTGCCGCATTTAGGATCAGAACCTGAGCAGGCTGATGGTAAGCTTGGGTTTGAGGAGAGGAAAGAGTCCTCAGGAGAAGATGTGATTTGTCTGGCTAGAAGCTCCATGACCCCAGAGGGATTCCTTGCTTCGGTGAGCCATTTACACACTGGGAAAGAGAAAGACAGTGAGAAAAGCAGAGGGAAAGGGAAACAGAGAGAGAAACCTTGCCCATTTCACAATCTTACAGGTTTAATGAGTCGCCAACCAACCCCCACCACCCCTTAACCCCCCCCCCCACACACACACACACAAACATTAACCACTCTGTGATGTGTGGCAATGGCTCAGATAAAAATAGCATCATTGGTGAAAGCAGCTTGGGAAAGAACTAAAGTGGATAGATTTCATTTACGTGGATATTACATTTAATGTACATGCACATTAACCTGACAGCATTTATTTATGCTTGTATGTTTTGATCATTTGTCTGTGGCTTTTTTACTGAGTTTGTGTTTTGAGAAATGATTGAGTAGATTTAATATTTTTAAAGTGATCCGTCAATAGCACCTGCACTGATTTTTGTGTTGCATTCATTGGAATGCTAAAGCCGCCCGTGCGGGAATCACATTCTAGTCATAATAATGTCATCGCAATTCCAACAATGCACAGCGTGTTTATATGTACATGGTTATAAAAACCAGATAACATTTAGGTGGCACTTTTTAGCTTTTTTTTTTGGATATTAGAAAGTAAACAGATATGAGTACATTAAATATGAATTGAAATGTATAATGCAAAAATATAGGCTATGTATTTAGCATAATTGGCATAAGATTGTGTATGCAAATACTCTCTTTTGTATACATAGTCTTATACCAACAGTGCTAGTCAGTGCTTATGCTATCAGCGTGAGTCAGATTTTCTCATTCTTACCTATCAAACTCATGCCATGGTCTGCCAAACTCTTTTCAGTTTCCCTCTGGTTCCCGCAGATGTTACTTCAAGCTGGAGTGAAACTCCTGGGCTTCTTGGTGTTAGCATGACACTAATCAAGCCGCTTAATAATACATTCATAATCTACTGTGTTCAGTACCAAAAAGTTTACAGAAAGGTTAAGTAGCTCTGATTAATGGTGGAGTTTTGCTGAATCGTGTGGTGCTACAGGAATGTTGTCAGCCTGACAGACAGGCTTTTATTGGCTGATGAGCATGGACACACACATACACACGCAGCGGGCCATTCAGTGTTCATGCCATGCTCATTAAGACTGAAGAACCACAATATCTCAATTGCTTTTTTTTCCCAGTTTATGAATATTAATATGGGAACTTTTGGCTGAATCAATGAATGTGATGCTAGTGAGCACATGATTCACTCTGCAGTGGTTTGTGATGATGACATAACAACACAAAAGGATATAAGATACTTTTTGACCTCCTCATTCATCGTTTGTATGCAAATGTATTTCTGCATATACAAAAATGCAACAAAAAATGAAGTAAATGTAATTAAAAGTATAATTGAATTTCAAATATATTTCATATTCAGCCAATGTACATATCAGTGTCTCGTATATTTGCTTTCTGAATACTTTAAACTGACGTGAAACTAAAGATTCAACACCTATCCTTGGCAGACTGCAGCAGTGAATGGCAAAGTATCATTATACTGAATGCTTGAAAATAAGCATTAGTAATAGTCCGCTTGAATTGAAAAATATTTTTTATTCTAAGAGCAGAAATTCAATTTTACATTTTCCAACTTTTTCACTAGTAAATTGTCTCTGTGTACAATGCCCAACACTATTAAATACAGAAGAGATGGAAGGAACGATGCAGGCACTGAGAAAGTGTACTGTAGCTTTGAATCAACAGTTGTATTATGAATAAAGGTGGATTATATATATAAATAGGTCACGGTGTAGAGGTTATTTGTTATTTATCGGAAACTTACCATTCTTAAGAGAGTTCATCGTATTCAAACAAGTTATTGTATATGAAGGCTACCACTCTCCTTTAGATTATTCTGTTGCCATTTTCATGGGAAGCCCTGATCTACATTAGATGCTGCTGTGACCTAGTTGAGTTGAGAGAGTGAGGGAGAGGGAGGAAAATAGATAGAGAGAGAGAAAGAGAGAGAGAGAGAGAGAAAGAAAGAAACGAAGACTGAGACAGTCTGAGAATGAGAGATTTCTATGGAGGTGAATAAAACATTTAGGGGCAGCCCAGGTTAGATCCCAGGATTCAGGATCAGCAGGCATGCAGAGTAAACAAATCCAGCCTTACCTCTCACCCCTTGTAAACATCTGAAGCCCAGCAGTGTCTCAGGCTAAATTAGGACTGTAGTAGTTTTAAATCACATAATATTGTTGCAAAAATTAAATTTTCTTTAAAAAATAAAATAAAATAAAATGAAACGAAACACGTATAGAATACCAAAATGTTTAAGGCTACTCAAAAAATCGAAAACTTAAAAAAATTAAAAACTATAATTGAACCGTCTCGTCCTACACAGAAATGCTGACTCAACCAGTGGCATGAGTTGGGGATGGGATGCAAGATTGTGCGTAATCCATTTGTATTTATATTCCACAAGAGATGATACGAGAGTACTGTAATGCCAGGTTCAGTTATCCAAATGAATATTTTAATATTGCTACGGATGTCAGAGAATATTAGGAAATATCTGACCCTTGATGCCATGATTCACCAATCAGAATCAAGTATTCTAAAGCCTAATAGGTTTATAAACCTTTCAAAGGAAAACAAACATTTCCTATCTTGTTGTCAAAGGCCCAACATTCAATCAAACAGTATTTTGCCTAAAGTTCTGTCCAAATTTTCTCAGACAGCCAAATTATGTGTTGTTTAGTGTGCACAGATGACCTCGTGGGCAGCCCAATGACGTCCCTTGACGTCCCAGCTTGTGGACCTTTCCCAATCCTGCCCCCATCACTTTCCCAAAAATACATAAAAAAAAGAAAAAAATAGAATTATAACTACTACATAGGGTAAATGAAAATTATATCTAGATTATATTAAACATTAAAGCTGAAGTCCGTAACTTTTTTGTGTTCAAAATTCAGAAGAATTATATAATAAGCGAGTACACCATGAATCCATTTACTAAACCGTGTTATTTTGTGTTCCAAATGTACAAAAATTATATAATAAGCGAGAACACCATGAATCCGTTTTCCAAACTGTGTTCTTAGCTTGTCCTGAATCACTACGGTACACCTATAATAAGTGTTTATATATAGACTATTTAGACAGGTTCAGGTAGTAGCCCAGTACCTGTGTGATTCACCACAGACCGAGAAAGAAGTAGCATTGCCTACAATATTCTTCTGCAAGATGCAAGATAACTGAGTTCTGTTTATTAACCGCTAGAGCGCCAAAAGTTACGAACTGCAGCTTTAAATATAGGACAGTGCTGGGTGTCTAATTTAAAACTTATCCAGCATGATTTGCAAAGAGGTGACATATATTGATAGCAGTATTTATCTGAAAAAAACAAAGGGAGAGAAGGACGTTTTATAATTGAGATTCACTTCGAATTACGTAATATGCACTCTATGTACTCTAACTCTAGTTTTTGAGGATCTGTCTGTTGCATGCAGGAATTGACCATTGTTCCACACTTTCTTTTTCAATTAAATGTCTATCATCTGTGTACGTGAAATGTAAAATCTATAGGGAACACACTATTTGTACTAGAAAATGGCACTGAATAGTGAAAATTGTACTGCACGTTTGTTCTCCATACAAATGCATGGTCAGTCCAGGAGTCCTTGAATCATTCAATTCAATTCTACAAGAGAATCTGATCGCCAAGAATTGCGGACTGGTAGCGGCCGTTGACAAGAAGCATTGGTATATAAACTCCCTATAGATCCGTATCACCACAGACCGCATCCACTCTCCAAATCAGTTCTGACCTGATTCGCCCATATATGCACAGTGACTCAGGAAAGCTATCGAGTCTGTGTGTTGAAAGCGCAACGCATACACACGGCTATCCGATAATGGCGATGATTCACTCCAATCGGTGAGAGCATCTCACAACATGAGCTGGGGCCACATATGGAGGCCTATTTCCTGTTGCATTTGCAGACCCGTGGAAGGGAGGGGGGAGTAAATGGAGGGGCCTCATCATCTTTCTTTTTGAATGTGAAAAGGATTCCTTTTGTGTGTGTGTTTGTGCAGCGGGGGCATTTTCCTTAATAACTAATCTGGGGTGATTACACGAGTTCAGCTCTTCAGAGATCATCATCTGGTTTCTGCGCAGTCTTTTTACTTTATGTGTTGTTCTAAAAAGAAAGGAGGATGGAGTACATTAGAGAGCTCAAATGGGCATGAGTGGGTATTTTGCGTCTGCAGACATAGACACGGGTTGCCGGGGTTGTTGTTGCAGGAGTGTGTTAACAGAATACAAAGCATTCTAAAGAGGTGAACAGGTTCTGCTGCCTTGGCATCGGATGAAGATACGGCTCTCGAATTTCCAGAAGATGACAGAAGGGTGTATTTTTGTGAAAGCGCTGTCTTAATTGCTTTTTAATGTTTATATAATCAGTCACGCTTCCTATTGTGCACAGCAAAAAAAATCACTGCGCTCAATCAATCAGCATTTTTGTCTCGGTTTCCTGGAAAAATATCTAAACATCCTTAAAACAAGATCAAATTACTTTTAACAAAATCGCATGGGATATTAAAAAGTATTTTCTAGATTTGCAAATCTTTTTTGTTGCTTTTCCCTTACAAAAAATATACTGGTTTAGTTAAATTTATGCTTAAAACAATTTGCCAATGCGGTAATTGAACTCGACTTAAAGTGAAAATTCAGCTTATTTACTTTCTAAATGCATGTGAATGATTCATCTCTTTTAATGTTTTTGCCTTATTTTTAATTCCAATGTGCTAAATCGATTTTGGGGAAACTTCACATAACGTATGTCGGACTTCTCTCCGCTTAAATCCTTTCTTCTAATCACCTGCAAACCCACATTCAGACTGTCCTCCATCCAATTAGCAAGCGATGGATAGAACCACGTCCAAAAACGAAGCTTTTAGAATCCGTTTCACGATCAACATCGAAAAAGATTACATTTTGAGGTTAATAAGATGGTTTTTCATCACGTGTGTGCATTTAATGACGCCCAGGATCAATAGGGCTGCTTTCTTCATCTCCGATATTTTACAAACAGGTCTGAAATTATGGATTTTAGCAGTTTTGCTAGTCTGCCACAGTCGGTCCGGTCTCTAGTCTGACTAAATCATGTACGCACTGGTGGCATCTGTGTTCCATCTGTCGTTCTCACCTTCGGTTGTCATTGTCAACCAGCCCTGTGAAAAGTTACATAACAACATCATATAACAGGGCTGGCACGAAGCTTTAGTGGAGCATCGTATCTTGCATATACCAGCTCACTATAGGGATATTTATATAGAACGTACAGCAGCGAGCACACGCATAACGATGGTAAGGAATGACCAGTCAGTAAATTAAGGAGTTGGCTCTAGGGTTTCTTTCCAGACACTGTTTGGGAGTGTCGGACAGAGAGCTCATAGAATGAGTCATGAAGTGGGAGAGCTGTTATTTTTAACACGCGCGTGCTCACGCACACACTCCGCCGTGCCTCACACAGGCTGCTATGCAATTGGCTCACTAGGGACAGTCCTGTGATGGAAGACGTGAGGCAACACCTCCATTAGAGTCCAGTGCAGGCCCTCCAGCACAGTGACTCAGCTAAAACACACTGCTAATTATTCATTAGGGCCAAATGTGCCTACAGTACACAGCCTGCGCACGGCTCGAAGCACAACGAACAACATCATATTCCCTTTTCCCTCATACACGTTGCGGTAGATATGGGTTTTTAACAAGATGAGTAATTTTTGTCTTCCTTTGGTAAAGGAGAGCTAGATGAAAATGGCTCATTATTGCAATTATTCATTTTAGGGAAGCGGGAGAGAGAGAGAGGGAGAAGGAAAGGGAGAGATAGAGAGAGAAAGGGAGCCTTGGCTGGTGGTAATTAAAGCACGTCCTTCTCGATAGGACGCAGCGGAGGTCTGGCTGATTGCTCCATGGTTTCTCCGTCTCTGAATGTGTTGTGAATGAGACAGACAGGAGCACGAGCGCTGCATGCTGATTAAAATCATATTTCCTCTCCATCTCGGCTCAATCCGCGCTGATTTGCCTCACTGATTAGAATTCGCTGGTGACAAAGCTGGAGACAGAACCCAATGCAACATATAACTAATCACATTCCGCCACTGCACCGAGCTCATAAAGATGGGAGAATTAGTACCCGTACGCTTTTGGATAGATGTGCGCTGAACCGAGTCTGGAAAGACTCATTAGTTGACAAAGAGCGCTTTGGACAGCCGTATGGGTTTGGTTATAGATGTCAAGTTCTCGTGTGGTTCGGTTCGTTGTAAGCTGATAAAAGCTCAAGCGCAGCTCCAAAACCTACTCACTGCCTATTGCTTAACTTTAGGCAACACCATGTAGGAAGCAAAGAATGCACCACATAGATGGCGCTATATACACAGATTCAACTGTACAAGAGGCTAGTCTCACGGCTGATTTTAACACAGGCAACGCTAATGAACAATCTAAAAAAATTAGGCAAAATCGTGACTTTTGGTTTGGAATCACTTCAATTTATAATCAAAATATGTCGTTTTCCATTGGAGTCAGGGAAATTCTATTTTTGAGTTTCCAGCATTTGATCGATTAAGGGAAGTCATATTAGGAAATACTCGAAAAATGATTCCAGAGTTGCAGAGTGGAATGATGTGTCGATGTGAAAATGGCTTTGTGACTTTAAATAAATGTGTTTTTTTGTATGCATTTATGTGTGAATGTTTATTTATGGAAGCTATTATAACCAACTTTAGTAAAAATTTAATATATTTAAAACACATTTATTTCATATTAAATATAGATCAAATCGTTAAACATATTTACTGACATATTGCTTGAGACTTGATATAAAAATAATAATTTTTATTTGGAGTACTACTCGTGCACAATGCATTTTTCTTAATATTAAGCCTGAGATTTTGTGTTTTAATGTCACTGTCTTCAAATGCAAGATATTTGAAGGTTACCTAACCTTAAGTATACTAAAGCAAGTAATAGTAGTAGTAACACTTTCAAATATATATATTTAGTTAAACTTCAGCACTATTTTTGCATAATTTAATTTAGCAGACCTTATATGTAAATGTATTTATAGTATACTTGTATATATTTATAGTATTTTGAATACATTTAGTATATTAAGTATAGTCTATATATATATATATATATATATATATATATCAGTTACTTTCCGAAATCATACTTACAGTAAAACTAAATATATTTGGTCTTCTTCATCACCAGTACACAAAATACACAATTGTGCAATTAATATCCGCAAATTCATCTTAATGTAACACATACCAATTTTGTCTCGCAGTAATTGGCATGACCCCAGTTGTCTTGTTAAGTCTGAAGTCACGCATCATGGTGTTTGGGTCTTAAACAGATTCAGAAGTCTGGGCTCTTAGAAAGTAACTAAGTAAATATGGCTAATTTTTAAGGACTCATAAATGCAGTCGTTCTGGCATGACTTTCTACATAAGCTTGTCACAATGCATTACGGGATTGCTCCTGCAAAATGTGGTGAAAATAAATCTACTTTTTGGAATGCGTCTAGGATTAAAATGCAGCCTTCGTAGGCAGCAATAGGTTTTGGAAGCGTTTGCCTTGAATTGTCAGTGGCTTTAGAAATCGAATGGCGCATTTAGCTTCACAAACCTCTTTGGAATAGTTTCTTATTTAAAAGACGTGGGTTTCCAGGCTCTCTGTGCACGACTCCATGTGTTTGTGTGCGAAAGACACCTATCTACGTGTAAGAACTGGCTGGGTTCTGCGCTATCCCAAAAGCACATGAGAACACACCAGCTGCAGAGGTAAGGCGTGGTGGAGCCCAGTGGGCTGCTGAAGTGTAGAGGAGGAGATGTAATTAGCAGGTATGGTGTGAAAGCGGCCAGATCAAGCTGCAAGGTGCCCCGCATTGTGAACAAGCTAAGCGCTGCAAAGTTCATCATGACATTTTCACCTCCGTTATGTGTCATGGGATGGCATTTGTGCTTTATTTAATCAAGGTTTGTGCTTTAATTTGGGAAAATGCTTAGACTACTGTATCTGATTTTTCAGTTTCGGTGTAATTATTAAATAGACCTTAAATAAAAGCGACAGAAATTCAGGGGTGAAATTAGGACACATCTTCTGCAAATCCTGGAATAAGAGTTACTGGAAAAACCGAATGCATCCATTAGCTCTCAGCTAGTCATTGCTGGTATAATCTGATGGGTAACATGCGATTTCTTCCTGTCAGACGATTCTGGCAGTCTGGGTGCCCACGTCTCCTCCGGGCCTGGCACCAACTTAGGATGTCGAATGAGGGGCCAAAAGCTATTTTCCGCTGAACTGCTCCTCACTCTCTGAGGACGTGAAGTCTCAGGAAGCCTTCGCCTTTCCCGTCGCTGGGAGAGAGGACTTCTGGTGCCTCCGTTGCCATTGACGACGTGTTGGTTGGATCCCACGCGGTTGCCAGACATCATTAAGACCTGATGGCACGGGTTTCTTTCTCCATAAGCTAGCCTAGAGAATGGCAGGGGCAATTAAAGCTCTTCTCTGCCTGATGGAAAAGAATGAGGCCCCAGGAGAGAGAGAGAGAGAGAGTCAGGAGTCAGAGAGGTAAAGAGAGAGAGAGATAGAGAAGATGGAGAGGGAGGCATTGTTCTCCAGCCTTACCTTTGATGAGGATGCGATAGAGTGCATCAGGGTGGAAGATGGGTTTGTTTCATTGTTTAGCGCCGAGTGTCTTTGTGGATCACATCCATGCCATGCACTATATGGGTTGAGTCAGACTCTGAGAGCCCTCAACGCAAGGCCATTTGTAGATTAGCTGCATCTGGCAGATCGAGAGCGTTTCCATTAGTACTTAAATTACGAGAAACGTCCTTAGAGCTCGGGTGCCGTCTCAAAACGGGAAATGTGCCAGTCTGTGTTTTGAACGCAAGGAAACGTTCTTCTCTAAATACCCGCAATTAGGGGCTGCTGATGTTGTTGTGATTTCAGGCTGATCCAGTTTTCTCGCTCGCATTTTGCTTATAACCTATGGCTTCGTGGCTAGTCATGTAGCTTATAATGAAGAGCTCTACTGTGCATGTGCTCTGATTCTAAATGAGGACTGGAAAATGCGAGCAGCCCACACTCTCCACTCTGTGCAGTGATTGGAATTCTGGCTAGACTCTTTGCAGGCATCTGCATTACATGTGCACACACATACACGCACAAATTTGCATTACCGTCGCATTCACACCGAGTGAGTCACGCCGACTGATAAGGTAGAGCAGAAGTCTAGACTCTTTGAAGCTCTTGACTAAATATACCACCGTATTGAGCGGCCAAACATTTTCGAACACTGACCATCGGATTTTATTCTCCAGCAGACAATAGGATGCCTTAAAACACAATGGATGTAGAATACTAACATGCTGCTCTCACTGTTTCTTTAATATAGTGTGTATGCTCTGCTTAGCTTGCATAGGAAATACATATGTATTACTACAAGAAATATGCGAAAATTAGTAGAATGCAACAATACATGTGTGGATGATAGTATCCCACAATGGTTGTGATTAAAGAATCGGAAGACATATACAATACCATTCAAGCAAGGGCTTGTAGATTGTTACAAAAGATTTATGATTTTTTACAAATCTTGCTTTTTCCACTTTTTATTCATTAAAGAATCCAAATAAATTGTATCAGAGTTACCACAAAAATTATAAAGCAGCACAATTGTTTGTGGGATTAATAATAATAGTAAATGTTTCTTGAGCTGCAGTTCAGCATTACAGAATGATTTCTCAAGGTTCATGTCACACTGAAGACTGGGTTAATGATGCTGAAATTCAGCTTTTTCATCACAAGAATAAATTAAATGTTTTAAAATATACTTAAACTTATTATTTCTTTCTTATTTTAAATTATAATAATATTTTACAATGTTGCTCTTGCTATTACTGTACTTTGGATCTAATAAATGCTGAGCATAGGAGGTAACTTTCAAAACTAAACTTTTGAACAGTAGTGTAGGTAATAGGGCTGTAACATTCGCGATATGAAACCGTGTCGCGGTGTGATAAGGGAGAATCGCGACACACCCCGTGACTACCTTTCCAATCATGTGACACCTCCCTGCAAAAGTTGAGCTAGTTGAAGAA
>JAUMHR010000079.1:11778175-11840260 GCA_032361145.1 Enteromius fasciolatus
GGGGGGGGGGGGGGGGGGGGGGGCGTTCTTTCTGTCGTACTTTTTTACCTATGCGTGTTTCACACAGATGCACACAAATTGGTGTATCGTTACAGCCCTAGTAGGTAACAATTTTAATTATTATAATTATTTAATTATTAAATCAAACTCTAAATGTTAAGAATTTTATATTAATTATGTATCATACTTTTACATTTAAGAGCTGATAACAACGACAAAAAATAGAATGAACTACTGTTTCTCTTTCTATTTGGTGCATCATTGTAAGCAAAGTATCCCATACTAAACATAGCCAACATTTTTTAACATCAGAGAATGTGAAATGAATAATGTCTCATGACGTGATTGTTTCAGGGCTCTTGTAGACATGATGCTATCTGAATTGGGGCCAAGCAACAACCAGCCAAGCAAATCTGACCGGTCACACCACATAAATCCGCACCAATCTCAGGGTCACTGACACCAGAGCTCTAACGTAACAGACAAACATGTGTCATGAATCGACAGTAAATATGATTTCGGATTTGTACATGCAGTGTTTTTTTTTTGGACTGTCCGGTGGGGTGAGGTTAGGCAGGGTTGAGGGGAAATTAGCTGGAGACATTGCATGCCGAGCCTTGAGGGTTGTAGGGTCATGTCTCTCTGACTAGGTCACTCTGTTCCTGATGACTGGGCGTGATGCACACTCACACAAACACACATGCACACTCTCATGGGGGTGGAGAGGCTCACAGTGGTGCTGTGCATCTGGAGATGAATGATGAATGGGATGTGACAACAGCCCTGCCAGGCGAATTTTTTTTTTTGGGAAGAGTTCGGTTGGATGCTAAAATAGTGAAGATTCTCTACTCTACACAGTGATTGCGGTCTGCAAAATGATTTTGACATCCTGATAATTTATACTGTAAAAAAAAAAAGGTAATTTCCGTAAAATTAATGTTTCAGCAGAAAATGTTTTTTGAAGTCACTGTTGTTTTTTTTTCTTGTTTTTGTAAATTTCAACAGTTTTGAAATGTAAAATGTACTAGTTGTTTCGTAAAGTTGTTTATATTTTCACTTTTTTATTTTTTGTTTAGTTTTACATAATTATTCTATATTTGGAGTGTGGTAGCCACACATTTCCATGCAATTAAATGCTTGTAAGATTTACAACAGATGGACCATAACCATAAAAATATCAAAAAGTGGTCTATATTACTATACTTACAGTGTTCCAATTTATACAGTATAATAGTTTTGTGTGGAAAAGACAGTATTTAAGTTAATTTATTGACATTTTCTCTCCAATGAGCTCTTAATGCTGTGAGCAAATCATTGAGTTAACAAGCTGAACTTTCAAACCGATTCCGCCCGATTCGTGAACTGATCATTCAGGCTTGCTTTGTGAACTACTTTAAATGATTCAATGAAAGATCTTACTAAAAAATAGGTGTAACTACTTTTTTCCTAAACAAGAAAACTGATTTTCAGCAATTAAAGTCACATGCACCACTTTTTTCCCTGTTGATGTTCTTTATAAGAAAAAAAGGAATGCCTCAGTGGCTCAGAACAACTTTAGGGTGAGTAAATGACGTCAGTATTTTCATTTTGGCTGAACTACTCCTTGAAAATCAAAACCTCAGATAAACCTGAGGCTATCTGCTGTCATAACTGAAACTGTGTAACGTGTGCAATGCAGCCAACAGGTATGCAGGGTTCACATGGGGAAATGTTACTTTTGGATAGTACATGCAGATCTCGGAGACTGCAGACTCTTCTAAAAGAGCCCATATTTCTCCTCTCAAAAGACAGAGAGAGAGAGAGAATTAGATTTTGAAGCTTTATGTCCCACTTTATGTGAGACAGAAGGGTGTTGGGCATGAATACTAAACAGTGTTTTCCCCCAATTACAAGCAAGCTGGGCCAGATCGCTGCCACTGGGGGACAGCTGGAGCTCATATGCTTTGATTTGACCAAGTGAAGTTCAGATGAGAGCTTCCCATATTGCCCCAGTGTGAGTGATTGAGCGATCTATCAGCGGAAAGAGGGGCAGCGTGAGAGCGATTTTTGTGTGTGTGTTAGGCAGACGTGAGAAGGTGTTACGCACAAAGATCCTTCTTTCTAAGGAAATTCGTTTAAGTCTGTATTTCTGTCATTGAAAGGTTTTCAATAGACATCTCCAGCATTTGGAGAGCACCCTTTGTGTCACTGGCCTTGGAGCTGACAAATACTTGCATGCACATGCGAATCTGTATCTGTTCCTCTCTCTTTTCTCTCTCTCTCTCTCTCTCACACACACACACACACACACCAAGTGCACCAACAGCACACACATTAACAGGATTTGCAAGGAGCATGAGATAGAAGTGTTAGCTTGTTGACAGAGGACTGGAGCACTCAATATGTTAGAGTGTGTGTGGCTGAAAAACAGTTTTCTGAAAGAAAAGACATTGTTTGTATTATATTACGCTATACTATTATATATTATATTATAATTAAGCACCTCGGAAAATAATAGTGACTGTGTTTTTTTATTTTAAAAAGTTAAAAAAATAAAAACTCCCCAGCGATTTAGCTTTTGTACACAAAGACATAAAGACCCTCATATTTCTCTCAAAACAGAAAAAACAAATACAGGTGACTTTATTCCTTATGAACGGAGCATGTCCCTGTTCCTAAACTTTAAAAAGCTGCTCCTGTCACTTATTATATTATAAAACAAAAGCAGAATGACAGATTTTTGCTTGTTTTTTTCCTCGCTGTGATACTGTGATAATGGAGGCCCTGAATAGCTTCAGACATCTGTACGTCTTTTCTTATAAGAGTACCGCATATCAGTTTGCAGATTTAACACGACTGCAGTTCATGACAAATGATGGCACATTCTTTTCCTTTAACAGAAAATGAGTTTTGAGGAACAGCTTTGAGGGACACACAGCGGACGATCCTGCCTAATCGCACCACACAGGAGGCGCTCCTCACAAAACACATCTGTCCCACCATCAACCAGTAAATATCAGGTAATACGCTGTACTTTTAAAGCTGCGCTTTGCATTACTGTTCAAAAGTTTGGAATCAGTACTTTTTTTTTTTAGGAAAGAAATTAATACTTTTATTCAGCAAAAATGAACGCATTTCTCAAAAGTAAATGTGAAGACGTGTAACAAAAGATTTCAAACAAGCGCTATTATAACTTTCTATTCCGTCATGGGTTCTAGTCTCAGCCTCAGACATCACGTCCACGGACCGCTGGCTAAACGTCAAATGCATATGGCACATTTATCTGGAAACACTTCAGGAGTTTTGAAGTTGTCGTCGAATTTGCTTCAATTTTACAGGATTTCCAGAAAAAGTGTGTGTCGTGTTCTTTAACGTTCCACCTAAATGAAGATGCCGGGGCGCTAAACTTCCTCACAAAGGAAGGAAGCCGCTGTGTTTACAACTGTGACAACGAGCGCTTATCGGGATTAACTTAACACTGGATTTTACATTTGTTAAATATTTGAAGTTCACGGTGTAGAATCTTTAAAATACATCAGAGAGTTTTCCACGCCCCTAAACATGATGCGCCACAAAACGAACTGCGGATCCTGTCAGTGAGATGCCCCTTGGGTGGGTCTTGGCAAACCAAAGCAGACAAAGTTCCCATACCTTCTCCTGTTACTCTGAAGGTCTGGCTTTGCAAGACTACATGGGTTCCATAAAAATATAAACCACTTATATTAACATTAATAGATGATAATAATATAAAATGTTTCCTAAGCAATTAACAAATTAGCATATTAGAATGATTTCTGAAGGATCACTGAAGACCGCTAAATATTCAGCTTTGCCTTCACAGGAACAGACTGCATTTTAAAATAACTGTTAAAATAGAAAACAGTTGGTATTAATTATTAATAATGTGTTTACAATATTAATGTTTTTATTTCAAAAACAGTTAAAAATCTTACTGACTTCAAACTTTTAAATGATGTGCATGTTAAAGCCTACTTTGTTGGCTTTGTCCTGCTTTGTTTCCTGAACAATACAAAACAAATAAACCTTATATATAAATATAATATAATATAATATAAATTTTATATAAATAAATATTCTAGCCACTAGTGTCTCATTGGGACCGTACTAAATCCAGTACACTAACCAGGGAATTGTTTTTTCTGTCCTATTGTCAAAATCTCTCCAGGGCACATTCATTCCCAGAACGCACCTAGCATCAAATGCTTACTATATTCATGTGTTCCCAAGCTAAGAAAGTCATAAGAAAACACAGCCTTATTTCTTGCTTTTAATTATCCTTCATCCCTAATGAGCAAGAGAAGCAATCTTTAAAGTATTACAGAAGAAGTATAGTACTTACAAGATTTGTTTTCGTTTATGTGTTTTAATGTCTTAATGCATGTAAATATTTATTTTTAAATATTTATTGATAAAAAAAAAACAAGACAAGTGCATACAGTATTTTTAACATTTACAACAAAAAGGTAAAATTATGTTTTCTATCATCCAGTGGATCAAATCCCATGCAAATGCCCAAATTTGTTTAATTATAAACTGATTCACAACTAGGGAGCAGAAAAAAGAGGAAGAAAATCTTTATAGCATACAATATAAACAGTGATGCATTATGGCCACATGTACTGCATGACCAATAGTTCATTCACAGACTGTATTTTTCATAATAAACATATTCTTTTATCATCTATGATCTGACTCTCATGCAGTTCAGTGCATTTCATAACCATGCTTGCTGCAGACATGATTGCCCTTTTACACTTGCTTTCACAGTTGCTAGTAGATGGAGGTCAGGCTAATTGCTGCTTCTTTTCTCTAGATGGAGGTGGATGCAGCCGAGAAGCGTCATCGAACACGATCTAAAGGTGTGGGAGGTACAACGCACTCACATGGTATTAGCTATAGTCTCGACCTACAGTCAAATCCATTTCCCCACTTTCAATCCATAACTATTATTGCCTTTCACGAATTATCACTGACGTCAGTAGTGGACTATCGATTAGACAGTTTACCCGAAGAGCTCAGAAAATTAGTCCGCTCATAATAATATGATTTCATTGTGTGGTGAAGCACATGTTGAAATGTTTTTATTGTTTTTGCAGTTGCTGTGGAGACTGCACAAGAGCTGTTCAGGTCAGTCTGCATACATTCACCTAAAGGCAACAGTTTGCTACCATTTTACTTTCAATATGTGATGCATTTATGAGCTAAACATGATGTTTAACTGGGAAAAAAAACTCAAATGTCATTTAAAAAATGAGGCAAGTTTGATATACGCTACTGGTTAAATGGTTTGGGTCTGTAATGTTTTCGAAAGAAATCTTTTATGTTCATCAAAAAAAAAAATTAAAAATACAATAAAATAATACAGTAATATTGTGAAATATATAATTAAATGCAATTCATTCCTGGGATAGCAAAGCTTTCTGAAATTATTCTATTGTGCTGATTTACTGCTCAAGAAACGATTCTTATTATTATTAATGTTTTTTAATGGATTTTTTTGCATTCTTTGTTAAAGAACAGCATTTATGTGAAACAGAAATATTTTGTAACATTACACATTTATTTTTCTGTCACCTTTAATCAATTTAATAATAAAATATTCTTTTTTTTTTATTTTACTACCCCAAACTTTTAAGTAAGTTTAATGCATTTTGTTTTATAAATCTTTATAGAAATGTAATTTTTATTAATTCAGAGCATGTGTGGCAGATGAGCTTGATTTTGATATCATGTTGCTTTAAAAGAAGCACAGGATTGTTTTTACATGTCTAGTTTATAGTTACCTACTACAAGTGCCAACTTAAAAAAAAGCTGGAATTTTATCGTTCGCTCACAGATGCTTTCTCACCATGCAGTTTCTGTTTTTAAAGACTGAAACAGGTGTATGTGCATTTCTGTTCAAGATGGCATCTAAGTATAATTTTGCTAATAGATATTTTTCGATTTTGATTTATCCAATATGGCAGGTACTACAGGCAGAACCTATAAATAGACCTTTCAGACTAATTGCCTTCAGTGAGAACATATGATTCTCCCAATTAGTATTAGTAAATATCCCTGCACTCCTAATGAAATCATGCATCATGATGAGAGTGAATGGCCTGTTTTTCCTTCAGGGCAGTGAGTCGTTTTACTCAAATCTGCCCGTCACTTTTTCCCCTGCAGATCTTTCCCTTAAGCACAATTTACAGGCCTCCTAAATGGCAGCATTTTCCTCATTAAGAATGGTTTAACACCCACGCTGTTGTTAAAAAAGACTCTTTTTTTATATTTCCTGGCTGCGTGTCCAATTACAATGACAGAAGCAAGGACACAAGGGTGTGTGACTGTGGGAGTGTGCTATGACCGCTTTCCAGAGGCGACTCTCTACTATGTCATCTTTATTATGGTTTCAGACTGAGAGGAGAAGTGAAATTCCCTCAATTTTCTCTCTCTCTCTCCTTCCCAATCATCGGGGCAATCTGCTTCATCAGCAGGTCCAGGCCTGTAGCTGCAGGCATCTTTAACACCAGTTACACTCACTGATGGGTCACCAGCTTGATCAGACACAGATCCCTAGCCAACATGATCAAGGGAAGATGCAACTCTTGTGCTAGGCTAGACATGTTCCCACTCAATTACGTTCTCTTTTGCTAAATTTTAAGCTTAAAATAGCTTCAGGTTTAAAACATGCACCATTGACTTCAATTTCAGTTTTGGGGAAGCTACTCGAAAGCTTGCTTTCCAAACTATAAGCGAATCAAAAAGTAAGAGTAACATTGTTTTCAATATATAGCCTCAGATTATATTATTTATTACTTGATATTTTCAAAAAAACAATAATACAGACACATTTAATATGATTTTATTATAATGAGAAAATGTCTTTTTTCTGTCACTTTTCATGCTGAAAATGTTGCTGCTTTTATTTTTTAGAACATGTGATGGAAAATCCAAAAGAAATCTGATGAAACGTAATTATTTTTCTGTGTCCTTGCTAAATAAAATATTTTAAAAAATGTTACTGACCCCAAACCATTGAATGGTAGTGTATAAATGCTTCCATTAAATAATATAAATATTACAAAAATGTATGTTTTTAAAAAGTTTATTTTGTGTGAATGCACAATTCAACTTAAGCTGCTGCTCACAAATGTTACTTTTGATAAATACCACTGCCAATAAAAGTAACTGCTTAATGATTACTTTAGGTTATCAGTGACACTGTAACTAATGTGGGTAGTATTATGTTAATGACTAGGATACCGGTATGCTTTGACCCTGAGCTCGAGCAGGGCAGGAGTTCTAAAATTGGATGTTTTTCCTCATGGCTTTTAACTGGCTGCGGAGCTAAAAGGAGCAGCCAGAGAAAGATATACAATATGAAATATGGAGCCTGGTGAGTCATCGGCCTGGAGGACACTGGGAGCTCACTAAATCTGTAATGAAGGCTGATGTGCCACGGTTCGAACATAGTCAGCAAGAACGAGCGTTCGTGTTTGTCTCTGTGCGCATGTCTGACGTCAGTCTTGTATTAATTATTTCTCTCGTCTGCAGCTGTCCCACACCTGGATGTGATGGCAGTGGACATGTCAGCGGCAAATACGCCAGACACAGGAGGTAAGAACCAACCTCTCATTCATATGAATGTGTGCCCAGCCATGAAAGTGTCTTTAAGACAGCGAGAAAGAAAGCTCTTAGCCACTTACAGAAAAGCTCAAGACCCATAGCGAAATTAAGTCAATTGAATTTGAATAAGGCCTACTTTCTTTTCTTCATATACACCCTTTTACCAGCCAAAAGTTGTGAAAGTGCCATTAAAAGATGTGCAACTGCAATGAAACAGAGCTGGCATTTACTGAAGTGAAGCGTTTTAACAAAGTATGATATGTTTTCTTGATCGTAAAGAATTAAATAATTTAAAGGAATGGTTTACTTCAGTACTTACAGTCTGAAGTAAAGTGTGGAAGTAAGGAGTGCATGGAAGGAGTAAATTAAGTTTTCGTTTTTGGGTGAACTGTCCCTTTAAAAACAGATATAAATGGACAATGCGTCAGTTGCTTCCTCTCATTAGCATACATCAGGATTACATGGAGGCTATCTGATAGGCATGACATCATTAATTTTGTAATCAGCTTGCCAAGTGTCTAGCAAGATTGTGTTGTTTGTTTCTTTGACAAAAAACCTTTTTGAGGACAGATCGTGGAAGCAATACAAAAGGCACCGTATCGTATTGTAAGGCAACTTAAATTAATCAGTGTGCATACTTTAACACTGATATAAGTTGAGCCGTTTAACTATTTAGCTTTTTATTGCGCTGACACCAGTTTCTTCGCATATGAAGGTAATAACCTCTGATTTGACAACTGCTGTCGAGGTCACTCTCAGTCTGTTCAACTTCCGTGTTTAACAGTCTCTGTTTTTGATGCTATTTACTGTACCTCAAAAGAAAGATACAAAACAAGAAAGGCATAAAAGATTGATGGATACGTCTACTGTGTCACCTCATCAGCCAAGCCCTGTGAACCACCAACCAGAATTGCATTTCTGCAACAGACAAATGGTACCTCCAGCAGACCTCTCACTGAAAAGGCAGAGAGAGGGCGAGAGAGTGATGAATTACCCCCAAATGAGAGGGTGGGGAGAGAACGGCGTTCCGACTGTGCTGTCAGAGCATGCTAACATTTGGGGGGCATTTGTGGGAACATTGTGAGAATGGCAGGGTTGTAATGAGGACACTGCGTTACCTGTGCAGGCTACACAGCGTCTGCCGCCCTTTACCACTCCATTAAAAAGTAATAATGACAAAACAACAACAGCGTTTGTCTCCTGTGGCATACATTGTGTTATATCACAGCAGAGGCTCACACCCCTAATGTATAGCTGCTCTGATGGGGGGGATGAACTGATGTAATGCATACATTGTAAGTTTATGTATTGTGATGACCTCTCAGGGCAAAACATTATAGAAAACTGATGTGTACATCAGCCTTTTGCGCTTCATAACACACATACAATGTGCAAATATTCTTGCAAAATGGCTTCTTACTGGGGTAGTACTCTTAAAGGGATGATTGTGTACAGTTTTTACCCCTATAGGTTCATGGGAGTACCTTAAGGGTGCACATTACTATACTATAAGTTACTAATATGCACCATTTAAGGGTAGATAAGGTACAAAGTTGTTGCTTCAAAGATACTGTCCTACTGACAAGCTGTTGTACCCTTGAAGGTAAAAATGTTTGCATATTTTTCTGCGTAAGGGATTTATTTAGTAATAAATCACTGGCTTATTATAAGAGTCTCACAAAATATGATATGAATATTCCTTTGAATAAAATTATTCCTGTATATTATTGTAATGCTTTTGTGAATTAAAAATAGTACAAAACAACTGGCCTAGCAATAAGACAAAAACCCTGACAATATTATAGTTATAGATATATATTGCATTCGAGTGTCTGCAGAGAGATATGAAAAACCAAGATTATTGACCTAACGTGCGCAATGCTATAGACAACATTAGTAAACAAAAGTGTTTGCAGTGTTTAATTAAAACCGTAAGATTGCTAAAAGTGCACAGCAGCAAAATTTCGACGTAATTTCAGAGGTCTGTTGTTAATAGTGTGCAATGCATGAAGCACAGATCACAAAAAATCTGTGCTGCTGCTGTGGCCAGTGGTGTTGCATTCATGCTAAAATAACAAGAGGTCTCAAAAATCACCTAAAATACCCACTTTTACATCCTCAGTGTTGCATACTCTTCCTAAAAACACACTATCTGCACATTCTGCTTTTAAACGTATCCCTTTTAGCAAACGTAGAGACTCATAATAGGAAGATGTGTCAGTACAGGTGTGACTGCTATGATTTTAACAGGGTTTAGTAATTGCTTTGTGCAAATCATGTTTAGTGCCCCTTTTTTCTCTCTTTCTCTTTCTTTCTTTCTGTCCTCCTCCTCTCCATCTGTGACTCTCTCTCTCGTTCCACTTTCCTATTTTCTATTCCTCTCCGCGCTCCTCCTTCTTTTTATCTTCCCCACATCCTGGCTCTTTGTTCCTCTACCTTTCCCTTACTCCTTCTGCGGCTCTCTTTCCATCCCTCTTTCCAGTCTTCTTTCTCCTCCTCCCTTTCTGATGGATGACTCACGTAGGCTGAAGCCCAGGGCTGTATAATTCAGGGCTTGACAGGTAGCACTCACTAAAAGAATGGGAACTGAGCCAAGAGCTGGTGGCAGCGGCCAGAGAATGGTATAGCCGTATGCTCGCTCTTGCTCTTGCTCTCGCTCTCTCCCTTGTTTTTTTTTTCTTTTCTCTCCATCAATATAACACCCTGCCTCCTTTCCCTGCTCTACACAAGTCTGGTCTCTCCTCCTTTGTGGTAGCCACAGTGCACTGATTTTAATGCCAGCCTCTTTCATCCACCATTGTATTTTCTCCCACCAGAAAAACAAAGAGACAATGTAGATGCAGTGTTTTGTAAAGGAATATGTGAAGTGTGAAAGGCCAATATGTGGCTTAGGACGGAAAAAGCATGTTGTACTAAAGCTTGTGGGAGAGATCACGAAAACCTGCACAATCTATGCATTCAAATGAAGCATAAGCATATATTTCTGATATTAAACTACATACCTTTAGGAGTCAGTTCTTTCTTTTTTAGAAATGAGGCCATTAGGAAAAATAAAACAGCTCTCAAAGCATAAAGTTTGATTCAGCTGGGGCACTGCTGTATGTTTTCATTGAGAAATGGTCTGAATGACTGTTGGAAAGGAACATTAAATACTTACGCAGTTCAACTTTGCTCTCAAACAGCTGTTTGGTTTGTGCCACAAATTGTCATTCATAAAAATTCACAACAGTTAAAACCAAACAGATGTGTTTAAATGCCAAAAGAGGTTTGAATCGAAGAAGGGACCGCCTAAACAGCTTCGAAATGATCAGAGTACATCAAATGTCTGCTGTTTTTGAAAATACCATAGCATATTTTTAGAGCTGCCATCTCCATTTTTAGTTGTTGTTTTTTTTAGTACTGGGAATAGTGCCGCTTTCAAAAATTTGAAACAAAGTATTCTGAGGTCAAAAAAATAAAGAGTCTCTGCAATGGTTACTTAAGAGCCACTCACATGTAATATGCTATTTGCACTAATGGAGTGTTTTATCAACATTAATGTCTTCTGGCTTGAATGGAAGTCAATGGAAGTACGACCACAGCCATTCGATTGTTGAGACAGAGCTGCTGATGGATTCCTTTGTCTTTTCCCTTCTCAAGAGTTTACTGAGATGTAGCATGATCGACGCTTGCAGACGGTGTTCATTTATAGCCTTAGGCCATAATTTACACCTTCATTCTATGTAGCATGGAGAAATCATATTTGTGTGCCGGTAACTCACCAGCAGTATGCAAACAGATGGGCTCTGGACTGTGTGGGCGGCACATGCAGTTTTGTCCTCTGTCTTCTCTTCTCACTCACTCGCTTTTTTGATGGGTCTTAGGGATGCAGTCTATGCGGTCTGTTGGCTTCATGCTCGTCAAGTCATTCTAAATTATCTGAGCTATACATGCCGAGGGCTTGTTTGTTATCTGTGAGGGGTTTGTAATTCGCCCAAACTGTTAATTCAACTGTGAGGCTGAGCCAGATGTCTCTTTCATATACTGTATTTAGACAGTGCTAAACAATATACAACAGGATATTTCCAACTTTTTTAAACCATGGGACCTTTCATAACCTCAAAGTGTAAAATTGTACCACAGCTGTTGTGTTGGAATGTTTCATATTTAAATATTTGTGTAACTTCTAATATTATTTCATATTGTGGTCAGTTCTGGTTCTGAAATTTAATTGTCTGATCGTGATGTCCATTGATTCACTGTTTGTATCACTGCACTTGTCTGCTTTTGCATGTGAGTCATTGGTTTATTTGGTTGATCTGTTAACTACACTAATTAGTTTAAAGTGGCTGAATTTATAAGTGAGTCATTGAATCATGCATTCAAACGATTCATTCATTAAAACTGATGAGAACACAAGAAGTGACTGGTATGCTAGCATAACGGTCGAAATTCAGTGATTGTCTTTGTGAGTCATTAACTGATTCAGACATTAAAAAACACAGGTTAATTCTGAATTCAAGCAACTGAATGGCTGTATTTTAACCAAATGCTACTCGTCTTAATTCTGCTTTCATACAGCAGAAATAATAAGGACAGTACTTTATCATGCTCTTCTAAATTGAGCCACATTATGAGAAAAGTCATTGAATCAGTCACTGAGTGATTCATAGTGAATGGTTGTTTGTGTATGCCTTTATAACAGTGTCTGGAATTTTGGTCAGGTATTTTGTGCTTTCAATATAATGGCTTTGGTTTGTGAAGAAACTTCACAAATCACTCAAAAACCCAGTTTCTCTCAACTGTTACTAGCACTGCAATTTTTGACATTTTCCCTGGCTATTTTAGACTGAGTCGAGTTTGCTATACACACATAAGTTTCTGATGTGTGTATCCGTGCATCTGTGTGATGTTTACCCATGCAACGCATCTTTATTACTATCAGAGCTGCTTTTCCCGTTGGATAAATCCTGTAGTCAACACAAAAGTACAGAGTTTCCCTCTGTCTGCATTACATCTGAAATCTTGCGTAAATCCGAACCTGTGTGAATGGCAGACTTATGCCTCCAAAGACCACGGTGAGATGTAAAAACCCCGCTCCAGGGTCAGACTTGACGAGCCTCTGCGGTAAATTGAACCGCCAAGGACATAATCACCACAAACAGCCTCTCGGTGTGTGTGTGTGTGTGATTGCACGGCGTGTTTTTAGGCAGAGGGGGACTGAGCTCCGCAGTGACAGAGAAGGCAACTGAGCTGCAGAGACAGAAAGAGCCCTGCAGAATGCACAACACCAGCACCTCCTTTGTTCTGCTTTTTGGGAGGGCGCAGAATGAAGGGAGGTTAGCAGGGAGATGTCTGTCAGGCTCAGAATCACTGATCTCTCTCTCTTTCTCTCTCTCTCTCTTTCTCTCTCACTCTGTCTGACTGCTCAAATGGCAAATCCCACTCCTGAGGGGGAGATCACCATGGTGACAGCGCCTTGCCACGCATGCCTGTGGATGCTGCAGTGTAGGAGCGCAGAGGAACCAAACGCTCCTATGGCAACTCGAACACGATCAGCCAGCTGAATTCGCCTCCATGGCCCTATAGTGTCACACTCTGCGAGAACGTACCTGGTGCCACGACAGACCTCAGCCTGAACGTGCTCTTGGTATTCAGGCCAATTAAAACCAAAGAGCATTTCTGCTGGCTAATCTGAGGCCCCGCATTGTAACAGAACGACTATTTGAAGACTTTTAATTAAAAAATAATCGCATGTTTTTAGAAACAGACAAATTATTCTCGTTCATCATTCCGCCACTTTGAGAGCAATATTTGCAGCGTTATTATGACCGTTGCTGTGGAAATGATCAAACTGAGCAGGTCTGGGCTAATATTCTGGCCATTGCTGGTATAAGTCAAGTTCATCAGAGGATTTGTCCACCAGGAGCTGTCTGACTGAAGTCATTATTTCTCCCGGGCACTTCTGAAAGGCTCGCAGATCTCTCTCTCTCACAGTCTCTCTCTCTCTCTCTCTCGGCCATAATTACCTTAGTCCCACTCAAAGCCTGCCTCCGCCGCTCCCGTATTCAAATGTGGTTTAATTACCTGTGGAATTTTAATTGGCATGGCCTGCCAGTGGGAAACGTGAAGGTGTCCAAGGTCATTCCGAGTCGTTCGCGAAACGCTCTCACCCACACAGACGACGCTGGCTGCCTGCCCGCACAACACACCATCGCATAGAAGCACAGCCTCTATAACCAGCACCTGCTTCAAACAATAAAACATTAAAGAGAAAATGGGCACCTCACACCAACAGGCTGACTGATGCATTGCAGGGGTATGAGGTTAAAAAATGGGATTTTATAGACTCTTTTAGGACAGAGTAGAGAATGTGTAATTGTTACCACAGTTATTATTACTACTGTAAAAGAGTAATTAATAGGGCTGGTTTTTGACACACATTTCATGATTCGATTTGATTGTAATGCACAAGCTTTCAATATAATTTGCATTCTGAATCTATTTGGCTCAATACAATATCGATTATTCTGGATATATATATCAGGTACAGTAAATGCCAAATTTACTCACAGGAAAAAAATTCTTAAATAATACTGTAAAATATACACAAGAATCAGTTGGTACTGACTATAATACTAAATGCTCTGCTCTGGAGTTATTTTTTCAGATGACTAACAACTTTATGGTCACCGCATATGTTTGTTTCTGAGGTAAATGACCTTTTGTGGCATTGTTTACAAGATGTTGTAAACACAAATCTATTAAATACATGATAGGATACAGATTGCAGTTTTTGAATACTGAAATAAAATGGTAAGAATTTCAAATCTGTGGCTTGTTTTGTAAAAATGAGAATTGATAAAAAATGAGAAATCAATTTTTTTTTTACCCAGCGCGTTAATTACTATTACAGTGCAGGGTTTAATAATTGGATATTACACCATATTTTTACATCTTGGTTATAATACTGAAATTTGAATAATAGTGTTTTAACCAAATTAACTTCCATAATGTGACTGATAGGTTTATTTTTTTTCAGGCCAAATCCAGCGGCCCTCGCTCCACATTTTCTGGCTTGTGCCATTAAGGCAGTATCTGAGAATAAGAAAGATAACTGTCTGCAAAAGGATCTGAATTTAAAACATTTCACAGTCCGATGAGTCCTGACCAAGCACAAGAGCCACAAGAACAGGTTATAAAAACACAGCTCACGTTTTGATTGTCCTCTCGTCATTCAAAATGTGTGTGAGTGTGTGTGATGGCTTGTTTTTTTCTAGGCAACCTAGTTTATCTACAAAACCTCACTCTACGGTGAATCTCAACTCCCAGTTGTTAACTGAGCTGAAGGTTTAAGGCTAAGACCTAAAGGAATGAACGAATAAAAGTATTAGCAATCAGAAATACAGTTTAAAAAAAGATCTTCAATGTTCTTTCATCCTTGTAATACCTAAAAATCACAACATCAGATATGAATATATGTAAATATATAGTAGAATTTTTTTGAGATTAATGGCAAATTAAAAAAATAGACAACACTATGCATTAAAGATTTTTTTTTGTTTTGGGTATTTTGCAGTTCAGTAATAATTGTCCCCAGGAGCCAGATTAAGTTCAGCAACACAGCACTTTTCATTCTTCTCACATATTACACATTATTATAGATTATACATCATTGAATCAGTCAAAAAAACTCCTCAAATTTCTCAAATGTATTGTTCAGGTATATAAGCCTGGGGGTTAACCTTCATCATAAAGCCACAGATAAACCTATTTTGTATGAAAACTGAATAATTGATTCAAAGGATGCCACATTTAAACCAAATATAATTGCACATGCTGTTTTAGTGCAATTAAAGTGGAATTTCTGAAAATCTAATGATTATTATGGGATTTGTATAATTGAGGGCTAAGGCTAGAATGAGTTTTGCCTTGTTTATATTTTGGAGGATGAGTCTCATAAACGAGTCTTGGCGGTTTAGGAATAGCACTGTCTTGTGGGACCAGAGTTCAAGCAGCACACGCATTTACATGAATAAATGTGCCAGTGGTTATTAATGCTTTGTTATGTCTTAAACAATTCTACTACTTCTTATCTCTGAGGGCTAAGCTTTGGCACAGACCCTCTTCGCAGATTCAAGGTAATTTTTCAGCACTGTTGCACATAATTCTCTTGGTTTTTGTTTTCTTTTTGTTGTGCAGTGTGTATGGATGCCCCTTGGCTAAGAAAAGAAAAACCCAAGAGAAACCTCCGCAGGAGCCAGCTTCCAAACGCCGTCCGTTTCTAAGCATGGCTGATGGAGAGCCCACAATGTATGAAAGCTATGAGGCCATGGAGGAGGGAGAGGAGAGGGAACAGGAAGAAGTAGAGGAAGTGGAAGAAGAGGAGGAGGAAGGGGATGATGAAGAAGAGGAATGCTCGGATGACAATGAGGAACCGGGAGAGGAAGAAGAGGATGAGGAAGAGGAAGATGGAGAGGTCGAGAGAGAGGAGGTAGAGGAGATAGAGCAAATGGAGGAGGAGGTAGAAGAAGATGAGGAAGTTGTGGAGGAGGATGGGGATGACGAAGAGCAGGAAGATGATGAAGATGAGGATGATGAAGATGAGCGTGAAGAAGAGGACTATTATGAAAATCAGAATCATCAGCAAGGTAAGGCTTTTTAGATTGATTTCATATCCTGCTAACATTTTCCAGAATGTTTGTGTAGTTAGAAAGTTTATGTTCTTATAACATGAAATAAATAATGAAACTATTTTTTTAACCATATTCTGAAGACATTTCTCACTTGATTCATTAACTCATGGATATGTTTATTTAAAAAAAAAATTTGAATGGTAAAGTCTGATATTGTTAAAAAATATTTTATTTATGCACACGATTTTTCAGAGGAGCTTTAAATGTTTTTCATTGGTTATACAAACATACTGGAAAAGGTCAGTAGGAAATGTAATGTTTAGAATCTACAGAAAGACATACAGTTGTGCTGACACACAGAATGCCTCATGAAATATGAATCAAGGGCAGCTTATTGCAGGTTAGCCGACATTTCCGGGTATAACTGACAGAATATGCAGTCATTAAAGTCAATGTTTTATTTCTTAAATTGCCTGTTTTAGTTTCAAGTCATACAGTATGTGTAATTTGCTGAATCAGAATGAAATCTACATACACCCTGCCGAGAATGGCCGGCCTTCGCCATCCTAATTAATGTGAATTTTTACAGCATGGAACAATCCAACTCCCCTTTCGAAACTGAGGGAAAGCAGATGTGACTGCTTCCTTAGTATGCATCTCACCCTCATTCTCTGGTGTCCTCAATCGCTTGTGACAGTGCTTCCAGAGAAATAGAGAGAGGAGGCTCTCTGAGTTATTAACTTTGGCCCCCCTCCACACACGCACAACGCCGTTCCAGGAGGTGTCAAATACACTCAGCCCCCCACCCCTCCCTCGTGAAAATGGGCTCCTCCTGAGGATATTTCTGGCTCCAGAAACAGAGCACCTCATCCGCTGCTTATCCCTGCAGTCTCATCCGCCTCTGTCCCAAATACTAGCAACACTAAAATCTTTTCAGTACAATTGAGAGGCTTTCAGAGCAGCCTGTGCTGCTTACATGTTACTGAACACGAATATGTTTGGTGAAACATTTAAAGGCTGCCTGATGATTCATGTACCATATTGCAGTTTCTCTAAAATTCATCTGTTTCTTTTGCTGAATACTCATATATATTTTAGCAGCATAGTGGCAGTTACCATCCTGCTAAATTGCATTTGATTATTTAAATCAATTTGTACCTGTGTCATCGATCTGTACGTGAAACCCTCGCATGACATTTGTCTTAGATTTGCTGCATCGACGCCATCGTTCATGAGATGTTACATTTTCATAATGATAGTATTCAAGCCGCTTCAGATTATAGAGACGACTGACATTTCGTTTGTGAATTTATCATGCTGCACAAGCCGCTTGCTGTTAACAGGGTGGAAGGCCCTAGTGCGCAACACATTTGAGGAAGGGGTTTTGAAAATCTTAAAGGGTTTGTGCACTTCAAGAATAAAAAACATTCCAGGATTTTTCTCCAATTAGTGGACTTCAATTGGGTGAAATGGGGTGAAGATTCAAATTGCCTGTTTAATGCATGTTTCAAAGGGCTCTACATGAACCCAAACGAGGAGCAAGAGTATTATCTAGGTAAACGAACTGTCCAAAATAATATATATATAAAGTACAGGCCACCTTCTCATTCAATGTGTTTTCTTATTTTCATGACCATTTACATTGGTAGATTCTCACTGAAGGCATCAAAACTATGAATGAACACATGTGGAGTTAAAAGGTGAAATAACTGAAAACATCTTTTATTATATATGTTTCTTAAAAATAGCCACCCTTTGCTCTGATTACTGCTTTGTACACTCTTGGCATTCTCTTGATGAGCTATAAGAGGTAGTCACCTGAAATGGTTTTCCAAAAGTCTTGAAGGAGTTCCCAGAGGTGTTTAGCAGTTGTTGGCCCCTTTGCCTTCACTCTGCGGTCCAGCTTACCCCAAACCATCTCGATTGGGTTCAGGTCCGGTGACTGTGGAGGCCAGGTCATCTGCAGCAGCACTCCATCACTCTCCTTCTTGGTCAAATACTTATACATGCTGTAGATGTGTTTGGGATCATTGGGGTCCTGTTGAAAAATAAATGATCGTCCGACTAAACGAAAACCGGATGGGATGGCATGTCACTGCAGGATGCTGTGGTAGCCATGCTGGTTGAGTGTGCCTTCAATTTTTAATAAATCCCCAACAGTGTCACCAGCAAAACACCCCCACACCATCACACCTCCTCCTCCATGCTTCACAGTGGGAACCAGGCATGTGGAATCCATCCCTTCACCTTTTCTGTGTCTCACAAAGACACTGCGGTTGGAACCAAAGATCTCAAATTTGAACTCATCAGACCAAAGCACAGATTTCCTATTCTGCTTGTTGCCTCTTCTTAGCAGTGGTTTCCTGGCAGCTATTTGACCATCAAGGCCTGATTCGCGCAGTCTCCTCTTAACAGTTGTTCTAGAGATGGGACTGCTGCTAGAACTCTGTGTGGCATTTATCTGGTCTCTGATCTGAGCTGCTGTTAACTTGCATTTTCTGAGGCTGGTGACTCGGATGAACTTGTCTTCAGAAACAGAAGTTACTCTTGGTCTTCCTTTCCTGGGTCCTGTGTGCCAGTTTCGTTGTAGCGTTGAAGCTCATTGAGAGAATGCCAAGAGTGTGCAAAGCAGTAATCAGATCAAAGGGTGGCTATATTTTAACTAGAATATAAAAGATGTTAAGGACATAACTCCACATGTGTTCATACATAGTTTTGATGCCTTCAGTGAGAATCTACCAATGTAAATGGTCATGAAAATAAAGAAAACACATTGAATGAGAAGGTGTGTCCAAACTTTTGGCCTGTACTGTATATATAAATATATACTGAACCACAAATGCTCGTCTTGCACTAGCTCAACTCATGCATTACATAGTAATGTTGGATAGGTTATGCGTGATGTAGATGGAAGTACTGACCCAGTGTTTACAAAGCGAACATGCATTTACAGTCGAACGCCCTTTACAAAAAAAAGGTAAAACGATGATGTCAGATGACTTTGAAGTTGGAGGATAAAATGAGATAGAGTTTTTTACCCTACTTTACCTTTTATAAGTGAAGTACACAGTAGAAGAACTGCTGTGCTGTGACCTTTCCAACATTACTATGTAATACGTGAAGTCAGGGACATTCATTGCAGAGCTAGGGCAAGATGAGCATTTGTGGTAAAAAAAAAAAAGCATATAAAGAGATAAGACCTATTGGTCTCCAAGTCTATGATATGGAATGTTTTCCACAAAAACTTTTTGACTGAAGATAGAAAGACATGAACATCTAGGATATGACATGGGGGCGAGTAAATGATCAGAAAAATGTAATTCTGTAAATTAACTAATCCTTTAAGGTTACACTTTATCTCTTCTCAAATACCCCAAAGGTTGGAATTTGACATAGTTGCAAAGTTATTCACAGTCAGCAGAATAAAATGCATCCAAATAAAGTGTTATAAAATTCCTTGTATTTTTTGCATTTAACCAACAAATTGTTCTCTTTTCTCTTCAGACAACAATTATTCTAGTGGTGGACAATCAAAATCCAATCAAATAGTTGAGAAGGACAATAACAATAACAACAGCATTAACAATGAGTATGAGAATTATGACGAGCTGGTGGCCAAGTCTCTTCTCAACCTTGGTAAAATCGCAGAGGATGCCGCCTACCAGGCCATGACTGAGTCAGAGATGAACAGCAATTCTTCCAACAGTGCAGGTGAGGATGACGATGAGGATGAAGATGAAGGAAGCGAACAAGGAGGCCATAAGGGAGAGTTGAGCGTCGATTTGGATAGCGATGTGGTACGCGAGACCGTGGACTCCTTGAAGCTTCTGGCCCAGGGACATGGAGCTGTGCTTCCCGACGAGGGATACGCAGACGCTGGGGATCCTTGCTCTGCTGGCCACGCTAACGGACGGGGCCAGACGGAGGAGAGCGAGGAGGAAGTCTGTCTCAGTAGTTTGGAGTGTCTGCGTAACCAGTGCTTCGACTTGGCCAGAAAACTCAGTGAGACCCAAACGTCCGAGCGGTCCACAATGGAGGACCAAGTGCACCACCAGGTTGATCAGCAGCATCTGCAGCATCAGCAGCATCAGCTTCCAATGCATCACATGCCCAGGTATGACAGCTGCCATATGGACCAGCACAGACCCCTTGAGAGGAACTACTCAGACATGGTCAATCTGATGAAATTGGAGGAGCAGCTCAGTCCTGCTTCAAGAGGCTACCCCTCTAGCTGCACCCAGGATGGGGATGAGGACACTACGTCAGTGGCCTCCGAACGTTCAGATGAAGCTTTCGACATGACTAAAGGCAACCTGTCGCTGCTGGAAAAGGCCATTGCTCTGGAATCCGAGCGTGCCAAGGTTATGCGAGACAGAATGGCATCAGAACAGATGGTGGCTCGAAGGGACAATCAGCGCCTTCATGGAGAGCACAGCCCAAGGCAGAGCAGCAGTGCAGAAGAACGCAAGGCCCGACTCCATCATGATGGCGCAAAAAGAGCATATTACCCTAAAGGTAAAAATAAAACTTCTAATGAGATTTTGCATTTCGGCAGAGATTTCAGTAAAATGTTCCCCTTCATTATACAGAATATGTAAGCCATATTCTGCCACTGAGGACACAAATAAAAAAGGTTATTTTGGTAATTTCTCACAATTGTTAGATATAAAGTCACAACTGTGAGATAAAAGGACAAAATGTCTTTATTTTATTCCTTTATTTTGGTAAATGTGACTTTATGTGATATTAAATTTCATTATTGTGACTTTATTTCTCCTAATTGTGACATTATATCTCACAGTTTGACTTTATGTCTCACAATATGGCTTCATATCTCACAAATGCAACTTTTCCTAATTGTGATATTATATCTTACAGTGTGACTTTTTTCTCACAAATGTGACTTTATATATTCCGGTGTGACGTTTTATTTCTTATTCTGAAAGATTTTCTCACAACTACCAGTTTTATTTTTTACTCTTTGTCATACTTCTGATATATATAGTCAGTTCTACCCTAAGTACTATTTTTGGTAGTTGTGATTTTACATCTCACTATTTCTGGCATTATATCTCACAAATTCTGCTTTATTAATTCTGCTTGTGTTTTTTTTTTTTTGCAGTAAAAATCACAATTTGAATTTATTTCTGCTAAATGCCACTTTAATGTATTCCAGTGTGACTTTACTCGTTTCTTACTTTAAACATTTTGCTAAGTTCCTCTGAGGTGGAATCAAGTTTCCATAAAGAAGCATACTTGCACAAACAGAGATCTTTTGAATATGAATATAATTTTCTCGTCTTGAAAGCTGTTGCGGCATTTGTTCCCTGGTGTCTTGGGTCACTTAACATTCCGTCACACATTGCACCGATGACATTGATGACTATGGGGTCACTTTGGTGAGAGGGAAACATTTTTGGGGCTTGTTTTAAATACTCAGGTCACCCTGGTAGCGACTTCCATAATGACAACAGCTTATGCTACTAAAATAGGCTGACATGGTAACATCAGAGACTTACCTTGTCAGGCATGAGTAATGGCAATCTGCACGGCCCGTTAAGAAAGCAAATCTCATCCCTTGGATCCCATACATGGTTTATTACCTCAAATCCTTCCCAATCCACACCCACTACTTTTGGGAATGAGCCATCTCCTCTGATATATCCAGATATTAGCAATCAGAAACTACAGAAGCATATCAATATCACATTTAACAAATGTACGTTACAGTGCTAAGGATCCTCAGATCACCTCTGGTTACCCAACCTAACATCCCCTCCTATCCGGTACTTTAAAAGGTTCATCATTTGTCTCTGCTCAGATGGAACTGCTTTGTATGTTTCATTTCCTTCCATTTGCTCAATTTGCACTATGTTTTCCATTAAAGAGAGCATTTCTGCGCTTCCTATTGTAGAAGAGTATGCTGTTGTTTTTAGTGCACGACCACAGCAAGTCAGAGGGTCGTGTAATTATAGAATTACACCATAATTTCACACCTCGTCTCCAGAAACTATTCTTGGCGCTAATTATTGGAGCATCGTTATTAAACATGTTGAGTGATCTCACTGTTCTGACTGACAGTGAGCATTATTATTGCATGCTTGTGGAGTAATACAGCAGTTATTTTTGGCTAATAAAAGAGGAAAAATAATACAAATGTGTGCACTTAGCTAAACCGGATTGAATAAGAGAGAATGCATGTACTGATAAATTCATCCACGATTTTAGAAGAAACTGCCGTTTGCTGATGATCACTTTCTGGTCTCGTGGTAGACGCTATGCGTGCCACGTACCAAAACCATTAAAAGCTAAACATATTTTTCTTGTGGGTTTTCATTTGCAAGATAAAATTGGGGAACAGTTCTAGTTGAAACGTTAATTTAACAGCAGGAATCTGAAATGGTTGCATGTATTTAATATCAATAGCACGCATTAACACAGTAACTTGGAGTAAAATGTCTTTGTAGAATAAAATAGCATGAGATTAAATCATTGATCCATTTATATGTATATTCTTTCTCAGTGCTTAAAGTAGTTCATCAGCTTTCGAGTGGTGGAGATTGTTACAATAATCACCCATAGATATATACATATGTTGGAAGTGCTATTATATTATATTATTCATTAGCTGCCATTATATCTACCATTGTCACTATTTCAAAAATTATTAACTATAAAATGTTTTCTTTATTCATCTGTGGTGACTGTAGTATAAGTGGAATTATTGACTTCAATGAATTTGAGTAAATTATTCCTTATGGACTTACATTTTATATAAGAATATATATATACCAGGGAATAAATAGACAAATTATTGATATTAATAATGTAAATCTAATATTTTTATATTCCGACGAAATTTCTCTGTGCCGTAACTGTAAAATTTTTGTGAATCACAGTCTCAGCCACAGGTCTCATTCAATTTTATCCTTTATCCAGTGTCCAATTTCAAAGCAAACAGACAGTGTTTGAAAATAGCCGTAACCGGAGCATAAATGTTATCACAAAGAATCCAGCAGGTTAATGGGATTTGCTTACTGTGCCTGTAACAGGATATGCCAATAACTGTCTTTGCTTACAGACTCAAGGGGAGAGAAAAAAGAAAGCAAGTGTCCAACCCCTGGTTGCGATGGCACGGGGCACGTCACAGGACTCTACCCTCACCATCGAAGCTTGTCGGGCTGCCCTCACAAAGACCGTGTGCCACCAGAAAGTAAGCCGAATACATTTGCACATTGTTTGCTATGTGCTGTTTATGCTGTGGGCATGTTTCACCTCTCTTTTCTGTAATGCATATGACTGCATTTCCTCCTCCACCCATAGCGGTGGCGCACTTTCTCATACGACCAAGCACTGCTTGTCTGGATGTGTTGATTGGTGCTTATGAGTAATTTTAGCCTGTTTCTCAATATGGCTGCCCTGATCTCTGAGACCCAAAGCAGCTTTTTCATCACTACCTCCAGTCACACCTCTAATTGGATGAGGATCATGTCACAGGCGGGTTCTGATGAGTCAGTACTGCAGGCCCAGAGACGTAGCGCTGCAGGATGTGTCATAGACAACCTAATGGCTAGACTCATTTAATTCACCCAAAATAAATCCGTTTTTATTGAAGAGAGCTTTCTTTTCCTCGTACGCCAATGCTTTCACACAACGTGCATGCCATTAACACATTGCATGCCTAGAATCTTCTTTCACCATATGGTGTGGCCGTGATTAACTTTATGATTAACTGATTTCAGCTGGAACATTTCTTAGGAGCATGTGCATGCTGTTGTCACTGAGCCCGTTCAGCTTAATAGAACACAAGGCTTTCATACTCACTCTGGATCCTCCTAACCTTCTCTCGCCCTCTCCTCTCTGTTTGTCCAAGTTCTTGCAATGTATGAGAATGTTCTAAAGTGCCCCACGCCTGGCTGCTCGGGACGCGGCCATGTAAATAGCAACAGGAACTCCCACCGCAGGTGAGTGGCTGGAAGGGACGTGGAGAGAAGAAACTGGCGCCACTGTGGGGACTGATGTTCCAGTCTTTTTACACATTAATATAGGGAATAAGACGAATGCCTAGTTTTAGATGGAGCTTTGCTTTCAGCAATGAGAAGAGGGACTGATTTGTTTGTGTTGTGCTGAGCTCGTTTGGATCGTAGAAACACATAGCTCAAATATTTTATGTGCGCATTGGCACCTTTGACATGCAGACTGGAGATTCAGGATTCTATTCCCAAAAGGAACAACTTTTGATACCTTTAAAAATGCATAAATAAGATAATATATAAAATATTTTTTTCTTAATTTTTTTTTTTTTTTTTAATAAATAATTATATACTTATAAAGTTACTTTAATTATATTTTGTTAATATTAATATTTATTGATTACTATACATATATATATATATATATATATATATATATACACACAGACACAAAAACACACACTCGCACACACTGTATATACTGTAAGTGTGTGTGTATATATATATATTAGTGCTGTCAAACGATTAATCGTGATTAATCACATCCACAATAAAAGGGTTTTTTTACATAATGTGTGTGTACTGTGCATAACAAGTGTGTGTATATATAAATACAAAGACATGCATGTATATATTTAAATAAAAATGCTACATTTATATATTAAAAGTATTTATATATTAATATATAAATGTATAAACATGTAAATATTCTTTCATATGAGTGCATTCATATATACATTATAAATATACGCAATACGCATACATATATAATATAAAATAATAAAGATTTTTTATATATATTTATATTTAAGAGTTATATAAGTAAATGTTATATTATTATTATTATTATTATTTCTATTATGTATAATAAATACTTTTCTTTTCTGAGAATTTGTTCTCTGCAAAATGAGATTTCTTTAAGAATGAGAGTTCCACATATACAGTCACAGACTTACACTAAGATGTGCTTCCATGTGCATATTGCTGTACATTCAGACAGATGCAGTCTCCACCCGAAGTTGCTGCAGGCCATGTTATATGGAACAGCTCCTATGGGACAAGCACACACACACTATTAGAAGGGTTGAGCTGAAGAAAACAAAATGTATAATAGGGGAATATAACAAATTTCACAGTATATATAGTTTGTCTACACAATCCTCATTGCATGGTTGTCATGGCAACTCAGTATAGTGACAGCCGTCCTTCTGTCTTGTCAGTCAGCACTCACTTTTTCAAATTCCCTTTTTTTAAATGCACTTGTACTTGTACTGCTTCAAGTGTTTCTGAAATTGCAGAGCGTGAGGGGGGTTTTATGTTTGTATTTTTGTCTTGTGTTGCTTAATTTATTTATTTATTTTGAGAATGACTGAACGGTTTCCGTGTAACCAGAAAACAATATGAAAATTGCAGACGATAAGAAGACTTACATAGAAAGAGAGAGATAGAAAGTGAGAGAAATTAAACAAAAATGAGGGATAAACAAACAGAGAGGAAGACTAAGTAATGAGAGGAAGAAACAACGAGGGAGGAAGAGAGAAAGGAGAAAAAAGGCGAGCAAGGGAGCGTAGCTGGATGTTCTGAAGCTCAGTTTGCTGTAGTGTGTCTCTCTGAAATGACTGCGGTATCTCACTGTGAGCTTTCTGAAGCCAGCCAGCCAGAAATGCCCAGCAGATATCTGCAAAGCTTTGCCTTCATACTATAGAACTAGGCCACATGAAATGCATAATTCATACATAAATATCCCCATGTAACACACACGCGCATACCAGGATTTTGCAAACACGTTGGAAGTCTGTATTGAGACTATTCTCTCTGACAGACTTGTCTCCATATGCTGGTATTATACATTCTCTCATATCTCACTTTGTTCTTCAACTTCTGCTATCTGCTAGGGCATGTGTGTGTGTTTGGGAGTGTGTTTGTGTGTGTGCCCTTACATGCTGCTTGTAACGTAATGTTAACACTTCATAAATTGCTCTGCTGCTGTTGCAGTCTCTCGGGATGTCCCATAGCCGCCGCCGAGAAGATGGCAAAGGTTCAGGAGAAACATCACTCCTGCGACAGCTCCAAGTCCAACCAGGCGTCAGACCGTGTCCTCAGGTACTTTGTGATCCTTCGTGCCATATGTTTAGTAAAGAGTTTTTGTTGAAACAGTACATTAATCCTATTCATATTTTTATACTGCTTTTCACAAAAACAGAATGCATTGCATTCAAAAAAAATTAAGGACCTTAATTATTATTTATTCTTATCATTCTTTAAAAACAACTTTCCTTTTTCACCGATGCATTTTAAGCTATTGTTAATCAGCAGACAAATAGCTATTTAACATTCAGTTTTGATTTGATATATATTACAAAATTACAATAGCATAATTACAATATTTTATAATGGAATAATATGAAATAAATTATTTTATTGTAATATAGTGTATATGTATGTACTATATATTTGTGTGTGTGTGTGTGTGTGTGTTTAGCTTTAGCAACTAAAAACATTACTAATGTATCTTAGGCTATTGTTAATCAAGAGACAAATAGCTATTTAACATTCAGTTTCCATTTGATATATTTCATAATAACAATAACAAATATTATTCATAATGCAATATTATATATGTATATTATTTCTTATAATATATCGTGTGTATACTGTATGTACTTTTTTAAGTAACTAAGAACATATTGTCACAAACTGCTATATAACATCCATTGTTCATTTTACATAATTGCAATAATATAATTCTTGTGATTTACTTTTAAAATGATATGTACTGTATATGTATAGCTGAGCATAGATTAAAATTAAAGTTTTAGTGTACATAATATATGTGTTTACTGAATATTTGATAAAAATGTTATGGTCATATATTACAAATATTTATGTTATTATGTTATGTTATTATTATATATAAATTATATGCATGTTCATAATTCAATTTATAATGCAATAATATCTAATATAATTTTTTTATTTCATATATTTTGATTTGGATCTGTATATATTTGAGTATTTAAAAAAATTACATAATTGAAATATTTAAACTAAATATTTTTGATTTTTGGGGGAACTCTTTACGATGAATCTAGATTATTAAAATATTGTTAAATGACAAATATAAAATGGATTGAGAACTGCATGTGATTCATCTTGACTACTCTGATACCCAACCTTGATTTCCTGTCTTTGCAGACCCATGTGCTTCGTAAAACAGCTGGAGATCCCACAGTATGGGTACAAAAATAACGTTCCAACCACTACTCCACGATCCAACCTGGCCAAGGAGCTGGAGAAGTACTCCAAAGCCAGCTTCGACTACAGCAGCAGTTATGACAACCAGGCTCATCCCTACGGCAAGAGGTCCCTGACCCCGAAGCACCACGGCCGAGACACCTCACCCAAAGGATATGATGGCAAGCTTGGCTTTGTTATTCTTTTCTTCTGTCATTAAAGCTGGTTAGGTATGAAGTCAGAATGGATAAACTGGTCTTTCTCTAGGGCATCAGATGGAAATAAGATTAGAATTAGTTCTGTACTGCCAGACGTCCTTGCTGCATTTTCCATTAAAAAAGAAATTATTTTCTATTTTCTATTTTGAAGTGAAGGCCTTCTCTTAATAAAAGGTTTAGCTTGAATTTTTCACAGGCAGTCATCGAGTTCACTGCTCCTTTATTGGAAATACTATTCCACTTATTGGCTTCTGAAATGATTAATAACCTAGGTACACAATCCCAATGTGGGGATTTCCTATTTGCATGCTGCTCCTTTAATTGAATTACGGCTAAATAGATATCTTTGACCACCATAATTTATCCTATTATATGATATTCTCTTTTTCTCTTGTTATGTATGTGTATATAATTTTGCAAGATGTTCTCTTATCAATTAAAAAAAAGAAAATAAAGGCAGTTATGTAGGTGTTAACCTTTTCATTACTGGTCCACAAGTGAGAGACGCAGACAGATGTTTGAATGACCTCAGATTTAAAAACCTAACGTCTGGATGTTTGTGAGTTTTTCTCAAACATTATGTATCTTTGTAATTTTTGGAGGCTTTTGTGTTTGGTAATGTACAGTGTTGTAGCTCACAACTGCAGCCCTGGTCTTGATAAATGAGCGCACTTACATTTGTGAAGGAATCAAATTAACTGGAACGATTTTGTTCAAAATGGTAGCAGTTGATTTCACGCCCAAGCCAGAAAGTGTAGAGATTTCCTGTCAACAGAATTCGGCGGGATATTTTGGTACGGTTTCATTAGCTGTGCTTAAAATAACTCATTTTCATTATAACTCATGGTTATTACATCAGGACAGTCTTGATTGCCCATAAGGAGCATTACAGCATGCCCTGCAGTGATAATATAGACAATGTTATTGAAATCAGAACACATACCACATCTCAGAAATTAAAGAGCATTCTTGCAAGTGATGTTGCTTGCCTGTATGCTTTATCAAAGAAATGTAGTTTTTGATAAATGAGACAAATGAAGAATATTAAGCTTGGAAAAAAATTAATGAGAATAAGATTTAATTAATGTTAGGAATTAACTGCACTTCATTTAGACTCAGTTGGCAACATCAATTAGTTACACCCAGTTTAGTTGTAATGACAGCATTGCCATTTGTCTCTATGCAAAATTAGATGAAAAATAAGATCAAATGGGAGAGTAGAATAAATCTTGAATAAGTGGTTATAACTGCATTTTGCAGCTGATTTCTCACCTTCCAGACTTGAAGGATCTTCTTAGTCAATGCTAGGTTTCTTTTTTTCTCAGATTTTGGCTGCAGACCTGAGTTTCTCTATGAGCATGGATTTATAGAAAAAAAGAAATGCTGTATAAATGCATCCCATACAGGTCTTAGATTTCATGTTAACAATGTGTAGCCCTCCGCTTGAAACCTAGATACACTGTTAAACCATTTCTCCCGTCTCCTCCACTCGCTCTCTCTCTCTCTTTCTCTCTCGCTCTCTCTTTCTCGCTCTCTCTCACACTCAATTTCTCACAGCATTCATCATGAAACATCAGATCATCTAATAAGTGTGTATGTGTGTATCTATGTTTCTGTCTGTGTGTATCTCTCTCTGTCTATCTCTCACTCTTTCGTTCTATTATTCTATCTATCTACAGTATCTGTCATTATATCATTCAATCTTTCTCTATATGTATTTTAATGTTTTTATTTATCTAAAACTTATATCTATCTATCTATCTATCTGTGTGTCATTCTATATATCTATATTTTTATGATTCTATTTATCTGCAGTTCTCTCTATTTATCTGTCTGTCTGACGTTCTATCATCTATCTGTTCTATCATTTTGTCTAATTTTCCTTTTTTCTATCTGTCTGCCTTTCTATTCCCCCATCCATCCATTCTTCCATCCAGTTTATAGTGGCCGTCTGACCCGGTGTATGTGTATGTGTGCAGCCAAGCGCTACTGTAAGACCTCAAGCCCGGCCAGCAGCACCACGAGCAGCTACGCTCCCAGCAGCAGCAGCAGTCTCAGCTGTGGAGGAGGAGGAGGAGGGGGAGGAGGAGGGGGAGGAGGAAGCAGCGCCAGCAGTACCTGCAGCAAGAGCAGCTTTGACTACACGCACGACATGGAAGCCGCCCACATGGCTGCCACCGCCATCCTCAACCTGTCCACGCGCTGCAGAGAGATGCCCCAGAGCCTCACCGGGAAAGGCCCAGAGCTCCTGGCACAGGTGAGGGTCCACAACTTTTTTCTGCCAGATCCTCTCTCATCCTCACCCACTTGTACGGCTAATATTGTATTTTGCTATCTCACTGGGTATTTCTTAGTTTCTCTGCACTGCCTTCTAGTATGCGAAGGTAGTGCACCGAAATGAGGGCATGCAGGTTTAGAGTCATTCGGGGCAAACCCCTGGTCCTGTCCTCTGGGTTTGTGAGCTCATTTGCACAGGGTGCGATTTCACACAGTGAATGGCTGCAGCACCTCTGAGAGCTCTCCATTAGACTCATGGTCATCCTATAAGCCTAATGGTCTGAATGAGCCACGGTTGCTTTAGTGACACATTGATTTCAGACATAATCTGTATGGTGATAATGAGAGTGCAGAGCTGGAGAAGACCAGAGGAAGCTGGCAGCTGCAGGAACACTGGGGTAGTGGTGCCCCTACCCTCTCTCACTGAGACAAGTAGAATTAATGTCGATTTCAGCTGTGGTCCAGGCCAAGCCAGCTCTCCCAGCATCCCTCTGGGTACATAGGAAAGACAATGACCTCTCTTTAAGGACAGTGAGGCAGCAGGCTAGAGGGAGTGGGGATGAGAATGAGATAGAGAGAGAGAGAAAGAAAGAGGGACAGAGGTAGTGAGGAGCTGCAGGGTTCTATATATTCACTAATAAGCAGCTGTGCATGGAGATGTAGGGCAGCACAAAGAAGAAGCTCACACTCTCTTCTTTCAGATCTTTTCTCCTCCCATCCTTTCCCACATTGTAAAAACTGAGGTGGTTGTAGAGTTTTAGAAATTATAAATATATTTACTGAACGTAAAATTTTGTCAAAATTTGCCATCATTGCAAGTCTAGAATTCCTTTTGTCTGAGTTGTATGCACATAAATTATTAATGTTTATTAATGTTTTTTACATAAAAATTACACAATGATTAAAAAGTTAGTTGTTGGTAAGACTGAAGTAAAAGATAAAAAAGTACAAATTGTAATATACCATTTAAAACAACTTTCTCAAGTTTGAAAAATATACTAGTCTTAAAAAATTATTCTTTTAAGAACTATTGATTATTATAAATGCTGCTTAATGTAGTTGTCAAAACCATTATATGCTTTATCAAGATTCTTTGATAAATGGAAGTTTAAAAGAACACCATTTATTTGACATAAAAATAATTGCCAGATCCTTTCTCATCCTCACCCACTTGTACTGCTAATATTGTCTTTTGCTTTCTTTCACTGGCTATTCTTGTCAATTTAATCCTTTGCTTTTTTCATTCATTCACAAAAAAAAAACACCATACTGACCTCTTTCTTCTAAAAGCTAGTAAATAAGCAGAGCAAAGTGCTTGTTGTCTTATAATACGCCAAATGACCTTAAGACTTTAAACAGTACATAGAACGTGACATGGGTAGCAAACAACTAACTAACTAACTAATCATTTTAAGTAGAGGTACAGATACAGCTTGACATCACCAGACATTAATTACCACACATGACAACAAAATCAGCAACAACAGTGTAAATAATGCTGGCAAACGGTCAAACAATGCAACTATATTAATTATTCATGCCTAAGCAGAGAAGAGGGAAGAAGGCTAATGGGACTGAACCACAAAACTACTGTTTCGGTATAGGCATTTGAACACACAATTAATGCCCCGCATGTTGGTTCTTCCGTGCAATATTCCAAAAAAATAAGAATGAACAATACTGATTTCATGGTGAATAAAATGATAGCAGAATTTGTATTAAAAATAATAATTAAAATATTAATAATGAATTAAATATAATAATTAAATTAATTAAATATAATAAAATATAAATTAATTAAATACAGTTTAATAATATATAAAAATAATTTTACTTGCTTAAAAAAATTGTATCTGTGCATATGAACCATGTATCCATCCTCATCTGTCATCCTTTCCTTCAGTATCAAACTCTGCTTTTTTCTCATCTTTTTACTTGTTAATTATTCTCTTTATTCTTTGTTCTCTTAGTATTTCTCCTCTCTCTTTCGTGGCAGAGCCCTGATGACAGGGATGGGGATGAGAACGGAACCCTGGATCTGAGCCGGGCTGGAGGGATGGGGGAGGGCAGTGGAGGCACAGTGCTGACCCCCCTGCAGCCCATGTCACCCCAGCGGCAGGCCCTGCTCAACAGCCACTGCTACCAGATGAGCACGGCAGACTGCTGGGACCTGCCTGTGGACTACACCAAGATCAAACGCCTGGACGAGGACCACAAGGAGGTACCCTCCCCTCATCCCGACACCCCTAGAGTCTGGCTGGAGACGGCACTTGAGTCACTTTGACAGATAGCTACCACCTTTTTAGCTTATTGTATTTGTTGCCCTGGAGAGTGTGATCATTTTGTGATCATTCAGAATATTCAATTTTATCATTTTGAGAACACCGGAATTTCCCCTTTGAATGTTCTGTTAACATTCTGAAGCAGATAGTAACATTTAAAAAATGTGTAATTAACATCAAGCTAAACTGGTTTAGAAATACTGTTGCATGAACATTCTATAAATAATGTTATTGTGCTAAAGTTTTGAAAATGCTATTATAGACCAAACAACAGACTTACCTGTTAGCTGGGAAAAACTGCTTGTGTTTGAGCATCCAGATGCAGCAACAGTAGCATGAAGTGGGACTGTTTGTCCAGGCAGTGGCTTGATGAGAGGAAGTGTCCGAGAAACCTGTTTGAAGCAGTCATTATTTCTTTTAGCAACAGTGAATGTGAAAGAAATTACACACTTATCCTTTAAAAAATTAGTTTTGCATTGGTGTATTGTTCGTTATATAAATAAAAAAATGCCACTGAATCTGAGGGTGCAAAAAAATTCTAAATATTGAGAAAATTGCCTATTAAGCTGTCCAGAATAAGTTTTTTAGTTCTAGGCTGACTTTTCATATGTTTACAGTAGGAACGTGATCTTTAATATCCCAATGATTTTTGACAAAAATGATTATTTTGACCGATACAATGTATTTTTAGCTAACTTATCCCAACAAAAATACCTGTGCTAAAGTTACGTATGACTGGTTTTGTGGTTAAATTAGCATATATCATAAAATTCATAACGCATATCAGTAACTTACTTTAGATAACTGTGATTGTAAAAACTAAGAACCGCGTTCTCTTTGGTTTCATATTTCACCAGGCAGTTTTTTATTTTTACTTTTTTTAGTAGAGAACTGGTTATCTGAAAGACAGTTGGCAGATAAATGCTAGTCAAAGTAAGATAACCGTTCACTGCTTACATGTTCAGCCCACTTCTAATGCAATCCGTAGGCAGAAGCTTCTGCTTAGTCTTCCCGCCTTTTTTACCACTGCAGCTAAGCAAAAGCACCTGTTCATAATATATAATTGTTTGCCAGTGACAAGTTAATTGGAGCACAGTTTAGCCATTTCCAAACCGTTGTTTGTGTAAACCTTAAACAGTAAACTGGTCGAGGAAGCAATTGTAGCGATTTTAAGACTGTACAGTACCTTTTAAAGGACTGCAAGGACATCTAGTGTAGAGTGCTGGTACTGCATGCCCTTACTTCACTAGAGATTATTGCTTGAAAACGGGATTTTTCCTCTGTTAATTAATTACTCATTAATGAACCCCCAGACTTAAACTGTTGTTATTATTATTTCAAAAGGGAATTGATGTTTTTGGTAAATTGTTGGAGAGCTAGAAAGAATGCAAATTAGGCTGTATGAGATTTTGTTCTCATTGTTATAATAACACAGTATTCTTTTAAATGCGAACTGCACAGTATATTATTTAATTACAGCACTAGCGGGCCATTGTACTATTGTTCCTTTTTATACTGCATCATAACATACACTGAAATATTTATTTTTCTTTCTCCATCCTCATTTTCAGGATGACCTGGACCCATTTCAGGACCTATTAGAAGAGCAGCAGTATTCAGGAGATGTATCCCTCCCCAGTCCCAAACACAAATATGCTCCCTGCAAGGAAAGCAAGAAGGAGCTCCTCACGTAAGCATCTGCACTCGATCAGGACTATCTCTTCTTGTTGACCCTGTAGCATGATTTCTCCACTAATATAGCCTACAGTAAGAAGTAAATAATTCAGCTAGGATGCATTATATCAGTCAACAGACGATTTTACAAAAGTTATTTATTATTATTATTCATCAAACAAGCTCGAAAAATAAATCACACACAAAACATTAATATTAACAGTTTTTGATATTGACAATTATACTGTAGGTATATAATATAGTCAACATTTGAAGTTGATCAAAAAAATATATATATATATATATTTATAACGATTCACACAGCTTATAATAACTGCTGCCACATACTGATTTTCTCTCATAAAAGTGATATGGTGGTAAAATATATGTGTCAGTTATATTTAGTACATCTCTCTGTAGCCTCTTCTGTTTTAACAGTTTGACTAAATTAAATCCTGGCTGCTAAAATTATTTTAAATGTCTCTATAAAAAATATTAAACTATTATTAAAAATTAAATGTGCAGTGATATTTTTTTAATTCTAATGTGCTGCATATCATTCTGGGCTTACTATATAAGCTTTTACTAATGTATAACATTTGTAAAAATGCATTATTGGCAGGTAACCATGATAAATTAGCCTAATTCAAGATCAAGTCAGTATAATTTGGCTGGTCACATGGTCTTAGCATCCATGTACAAAACACAGCATAAGTACAATTAATTTTTCTAGAAAACTTTTTAATGATAAAAGTGACCCTGAGTGCACCTTAGCAGCTTTAATAATGCAGCTGTTCTAATAAACCATGCCTCATGCTTTCTAAAATCCTCTCTTAAGGCTATCAAGCTGCCAACTGGCTGACAAGGGCATGCGTGGTATGATGACATCTAACTCCCAGGATCTGAAGTAAGCCCTCCCGTTCTCGTGTTTACACACCACCTCAGCTGACCCTCAAAATGAGGTCTGTCTCAGGTTAAGCTAATCTGTTTCATGTTTTCATTGCTTACAGGTGTCCCACTCCTGGCTGTGATGGCTCTGGGCATATCACAGGCAACTACGCCTCGCACAGAAGGTGAAGACTCACAAATATGCGCATTAAAAATTCGATTCAATACTTCACATAATGTTTTGGCCACCCGTGGATTCAAAGAAGTGCAATGAAAAGCCCTTGGCGTTTTTTTGGTAAATGTGTTTCTTGCTCTGAAGTTTGTCAGGTTGTCCCCGGGCAAAGAAGAGCGGTATTAAAATAATGCACAGTAAGGAGGACAAGGATGACCAGGAGCCAATCAGGTGCATTTTTTTTTTAATTTCTTCAATTATCCAAAGTAACTAAAAGCTGAATTTTGCTTGTTGTAACCTACAGGAGGACTAAGGTTAAAACTGCAGAAGGAACTTCACTATGTGTGTGTGTTTATGTGTGTGATCTCGTCTCTGCTGTGCCTGATATCTTTAGGTGTCCTGTCCCAGGCTGTGATGGTCAGGGTCATGTGACAGGAAAGTATGCATCCCACCGCAGTGCATCCGGCTGCCCGCTGGCTGCCAAGCGTCAGAAAGATGGTTTTGTGAACGGAGCGCCTTTCTCCTGGAAGTCTGGCAAGACAGACGGCATGACCTGCCCCACCCCAGGCTGCGATGGCTCAGGCCATGTCAGTGGCAGCTTTCTCACCCACCGGAGGTACATGAGCCAGTCTGTGAGCTTTTCTTAGCTAGGTCACCACATAGCAAGAACTCATTTTCTTAATTAGTTTTTTGCATTCATTTTAATCAAATCATGACAACATTCTTAAAACATGATATATGAGAAGTAGAATTATTAATGCTGTTGTTGTTATTATTAACTAAAATTAAAGCTAGTAAAAAAATTATGTGAATGAAAACTAGATGTATTGCTTTGTCAGCTAAGTGTAAAATATTATTAAATATTCTAAAAATGAAAATCTAAATATTTGACAAGTAAAATCCATTAAAACATTAGTACATATTATAATAGTATATAAATAACATGTATTAAGAAAATAACTCAGACAAATATTTATTTTAATTTTTTTTACCCTAATGACTTATTTTTTATTCTTCTTATTTTAATTAAAAACAAATAATGAAAAGGGTTTAAGGGTTTAACCTTTTTCATTTTAAGTTTTTTTTAAGTTTACAATAACAATAAAAACAATTAGCCAGTAAGAAAAATAATATTCAGATATATTGTTTAAAACATCTTACGTTGTTTTTAAGGATGATTAGATATTTTACCTCAAAACAAGACAAAGATGCAGATTAGTTTGCAATTTTTAAATACTTTGAAGCAATAAACATATGTGATCAGTTCATGTTTTAATGTAGCAAACATATTTTATACATACATTATCAAAGGAAAGGATTTAATTTCAAGTAAAATAACAAAAGGGCAATAAACTAACTAAAAGAATCTACAATAATGCATGTATATTGTCCTTAGAAAGTTTTTTTTATATTGGGAGTTACAATTTATTTTTATTTTTGTACATCTGCAGTCTGTCCGGTTGTCCCCGTGCCACATCTGCTATGAAGAAAGCAAGGATGACCGGTGTTGAAATGCTCACAATCAAGCAGAGAGCAAGTAAAGGTATGTCATTTTTTAAAGTTAAAAAGAAATTAAATTCACTTTACTTGCTATCAGTGTTTTTTTCTTCACAGTGAATTTCCCAAATTTTCCTTCCAGGCATAGAAAATGATGAGGAGATTAAACAACTGGATGAGGAAATCAAAGACCTGAATGAATCGAACAATCAAGTAGAGTCAGACATGATAAAATTAAGGACTCAAGTAAGAGCAGTTATCTGTCACATCAGTGACTGGCCATGTGTTCAGTCAAAGTGATGCATTTATTTTTCTTACCCCCTCCTCCCAGATCACCACCATGGAGACTAACCTGAAGTCCATTGAGGAGGAAAACAAGGCCATAGAGCAGCAGAACGACTCGCTGCTGCATGAGCTCGCCAACCTCAGCCAGTCCCTCATCAACAGTCTTGCCAACATCCAGCTTCCACACATGGTAAGAGCCAACAGACATAAGACCTCCCATGCACTCTTAAAAATAAAGGTTCCAAAACACTTATGCCATAGAAGAACCATTCGGGTTCCCTAAAAACAGGTCCGAATAACAATTTTCCATTATAAATAACCTTTTGTGGAACACCAATGGAACCACTCATGCAGATTTAGAACCTTCATTTTTAAGAGAGTAAAATCCTGTTCACACCAAACATGATAACTATAAAGATAGCGATAAAGATATCACACAGATATCCCCACCACAACTGGAAAAGCACAAAGAAATGGCATCCATCGCTGGAATCACTTCCAGAACGATTTTTGCCAGTTGAAGAATGATACAAACATTGACAGCCGATCAGAATCCATTACGAGCTCGAGAATTTAAAGTGGCAGATGCATGTTCGCTTCGAATAAATAGACGATTTTGACAAATATCGTTATCTTTCTAGCAATCGGTCTTGGTGTGAACGAGGCTTCAGACAGTGGTACAAAAGTCAGGATAAGAATGTTTTATAGTTACAGTCGTAAAAAATAACGAATGCATTCAAAATAGTTTTTAAAGTATGTTACTATATAACCTACAGTACAATACATGTTTATGTGCTTAGAATAGCCTTTTTAGGCTATAGACTGCCTCTTGTTGAAAGCCAGGGCCTGAGTCTGCATTTTCAGATGCTTCCAGTAGGGATGAAGTTCCGGTTTCTATTGTTTCTCCCATCTGCTTCTTTATGTCTGTTGTTGAGTTCCTCGCAGTTCCATATGCTTCTGTGCTGAGGTCACTCCCCTTTACCGACCATTGTAGAAAAACAACCTCCACTCCAACAACTGCTTTTCAGTTGAGTAACAACATGGCTGTGTCAGATTCTCCCACCACACGATTGAATCGCATGCACATCGAGCCGGGGCACGATTGGACAAGCCCCGTTCGAATGTGGCGGCCATGTTAGTAAACAACTGAAACACGTCGTCTTGAATATGGCTCCTGAACTCTCCACCCCCACTGTCGATGGATGCTATTTAGAGTGCGCACGAGGGGTCCTCAAGCTGCACTAACATCAGACAACTGTTGCCTGTTCATGTGTCATGCCGCTCAAGCAGAACTTGGTTGTAAAGTCAAGTATGTCAGTTTTATTGAGACCACTGACCTCTGGCTTTTAGCCAGGCTAATAGTCTTTTCTCTACACCTCTCCCTTCTGTAGAAACCGGTGCCACTGAAAGAGGCCCCTGTTAAAAATTACTGCTGTTTACAGATGCCCCACAGAGTAAGAGATTCATTTTCCATAGTCTAACTTTATCCTTCTCCTCACTATCATTTTCCTCCCCCTAGTCCTCCCCCTTTTGTAACACACAGTACGATGTGTATGCATCACAAAGGTCCATAGAGTGTATCAGTGCCACACATATTGACATAATCCACTTCAGGGAATAGCGCTAAGAAAGCTGGGGTTGCAATATGAGCCATATTTATTTTTGGTAGTCAACTCATGTTATTATCGTAAAACACATTATTTTATCAGGCACAGTGATGCTCATCGATATCTGTCTGCTATTCATGGCGATCTGTTTGATATCACTTGTGAATGCCAGTATTACCTACATACTCATGAGCATGAAACTCACACCAGTGCATGCATACATGATGTATGTGCATTAATTTTTTTGTTATCCATATAGTATATTTTTAGAAACGCTTGATTTACTGATTGGTCAAGCCCTGCATTTCAAGAGATGTATATTCTCTAAAACCCTAGCTTGTATTTAGCTTTAAAGGCAGCTTTGTGGGTTCACTCCCCCTAAGTATATCCTCTTTCCCCTTCCCTTTCTGTCTTAGGCCTTGATTGTGTGTTTGATTGAACGTATTCTGCTTGACTTGTTTTCCAACCTCCAATAATCCCGATCTGTTCCACAGGAGCCGATGAACGAGCAAAACTTTGACACTTATGTGAGCACTTTGACAGATATGTACACTCACCAGGACCAGTACCAGACCCCGGAGAACAAGGCCCTCTTGGAAAACATAAAGCAAGCGGTTCAAGGCATCCAAGTGTAGCTCTGCGACTGGCTAGTATTGGCCGAGTAATGGGGTCGTGTGATCAAGAGCGTTAAGTAACAAAAGAAACCCATCATGTAAAAAGTATGGATAACTTGTTTGATTTTTTTTTGCTGCTGTAATTTATTGTATTATTTGGCAGTATTTATGATTCTGTTATGCTTTTGACAAAAAAAAAAAAAAAATACATAACTTATTTGTTGCCTTGCTTTAAGATGACGACTACCAATGGCAAATGTTTTGAGGAACATTCATGTTTTGTACATTTTTCATATGACCTGACATAATGTGATGTACTGTTTATAGCTGCTAATGTATGCACATTTTAGTGTATATGTATTTATTAATTGTAAACAAAAACCATCCATTATTTGAAATCTAAAGAGGTGCAGAGGGGATACATTGAGGGAATGTAAGGGCAATCAGTTTCAATCTGAGCTTCTCTTTATGGAACAAATGGGAACTAATGTGCTGTGCAGGCTGTTCAATGGGTGTACAGTGGTACATTTTTGTGGTTCGATTTTGGGTACATTTTGTAAAAATATTAAGAAACGTTGTCTTTTGGTTCCGAAATCATATTTATAGTGGTCAGTGTGGGCACTCTAATGCAGTATGTGTATTGCTTTTATTTTTGCTCGTTTGTTTTTCTTTTTCTTTCTCTTTTAATTCCCGAAATAGATGGAAAATAGAAAAAAAAAAATAATAATAAATATTGTGAATGCAAACATCATGACACGGAAACTCACTGGTGTAAATCCCAAGAAGTATTTCATAACTTTTCAAATATTTTCAAAGTCCATTCTCTAAATGTAACGCCCGGCTGGTTGAGGCCAATAACTACAGAAAATTTCAAGGAGACAATCCAACATTAATTCTTAATTTAATGATCGTAAAATGTTAGTGGTAGTATGATAGAATATCAGCAATATATGATAACGAATCAATCATTTATTTAGATATGGGATGCAAAAGTTTGGGTATATGCAATTTCTTATTCTTACCATAGTAGAAAGCTGATGAATCTTTTTACTAAATGTAAAGTATTAAGTTTTATATAAATCTTTTAATACAGTCATGTTTTAGGGTTTAAACATGGGTGATCAAGTCCAAAAGGATGAATGCATTATGATTTCACATTTCTCATGTTCGATTTTGCACAGGGACACCTTTGTTTCCATGTTTTGGTGTTTTTAGTTGTTTCAGGAGACCAAGGAGGTGCCCAGACGTTTGAATTGTGGGAAGTTTTTTTTTTCTTTTTTCATTTGAAGGAAGTAAATCTGTGTGTGAATGTTAGTTTATCAGTGTGCTGGATATACAGGGTTAATGTCACCATCCATACGTCATTGTGTCATAGTAATGGAGCACTTGTCTTGTAGATTTTGTCCAAACAATCATGTAGAGATTCATCTGGTCACGAGTGCACAACAAATACGACTATATCAGCAATGCAAGCTCATCATATTACAATTAGTGAACTCCAATCAGTTATATACAGTATTAAGAGAGGTCAGCTTGCCTTCTGTGGTAACCTGCGATTCATTTTCATCGCTTGTTTTTTACGTTTCTGAGAAATCAGTGGCACTTTAAGCTCTAAGAATTACGGAAATGGAAGCAGGAAGCATTTTTAATAAGTAAACAATGAAATGGCGAGGCGCGTGAGCAGTTTCGGTCATTCAGAGGGTGGTTTACTGACACGACCAATTCATAGGCTATTAATCCATAGTATCTTAAGGACATGTACAGTTATAGTCTGGGAACCCCCTTTCATCTTCATTTAGTCAAAGCCCATTCAAAGCATCAAGCAAAGTCACAAATAGGGCTGGTTTTCAGTGGTGGATTTTAAAGTTGTTTGTATTTATCGAGCATGAGTCAAAACTGTCACAGTGATTCTTAGTGTGAAATGACTCTGGTTTGTTGCTGATGCTCTACGTGGGGCTTTGTTTCTAAAGTCTATGATTTCGTTGTTATTATTACGGCTAGCATTACGTTTTCCAAGAGCTCATGCAAATGGTGCTGGTCACTCTTATTTATCGTTCTGTAATATCCAGACATCTCTTCCCCAACCACTCTCCGAAAGCTTTGTGTATGCAGCTTATTTCCAAGATACAGTAGTAACGCTTTTAACACACTGATAGCAAAATACAATATCCTCTCATTTACTATCATAACTGATTTGACAGGAAAAGGGATTTTAAGCACAATTCCGCTGCTCATTTTCAGTTGGCACATATTGTACTATCTACTTCAAAAGGTTATCTGTGACTATTTAAATAGAAAACTCTATCTATGGTGTCACATGCTTGAATGCAGAATACTTTTCTTATTAATAATTGTGAAATCATCAGGTTACAAGTTTCCATTTCAAATGGATTTTAATTAACCATTTTAAACCAGGATTTTTCTATTAAAAAAAATAAAGAAAGAAGCATAGCTTTCTTAATGTCTCTTGCTCTCTTCCTCTATCCAGCTCTTTAGCTATCTTTTTCTCTTATTTTTTTTTCAACCACATGGCATGATTTCTGTTGGTATGATACTTTTTTTGCTCTAAGTGTTTAAGATCACAAGTTGCAGTGATATTTCATTTTGAAATTGTGAAATTTGTACAATTTTTATCATGCTGGTGTTGACATCTCTTACTCAATAAAACTTGTGTTGCCACATTACATGTCCCTTTTAATCAACGCATGACTTGTTTAATGTTACATCATTGTCTGATTTGCATCAAGAAAAGGTCTATGATACCTGGAATAAAAAATAAAACAAATCTATATGCATTCATATCGTGGCAGCTGCCTGAAAGTACAGAATGTGACCTGAAGGCTGTCATCTTATGGGCACTGAAGGCATTCGTATCATGTGACTGATCATGCGTCAAAGGCAGCAGAGATAGAAAAATTTGTCATTACAATCTATTACAAAATAGCACTGCAGAAATAATATGTTCTGCTGGCAAAACATCTACAATAAAATTATGAAATACAGAAGATTTTTATCATGCTTGGAAATGTGTTTATTATGTCAGAATAATTCAATTCTTTTGATTAGCCCTTAATGTCAAAACAGGACATTAAGGACTTTTTCAATCATGAACCAGTTAGAAATCTTGATAATTAACTTCCCATTGTGTAAGTATGTATACATATAGCTTAGCTATAAATAATAGTCATTAATATGGCATACTCTTTATAGAAATGTAGTAAAACAATTAAAATTACAAATTAAAAAACTTGCATAGAAGAGTAGAAGGTAGGACCTATTACATAACAGGAATGACTGTGATATTTTGCCTTTTTAGTTAGTAATATAATCAAGTAAAATACAAAGACATACTTTGTATTTTATGTGTTTGAAATACTGTAGGCCCAGAAATAGCCTACATGTGAATTTTTGTCATGGAGAAAAAGTGGAAGTAGTCACTGAACGTTTGTCACGAACAATTAAAACTAGCTACAGTTATTTCTACTTGAAAGTAAATTATATAACTACGTTGAAGGCTTGACTCATGAATATTAATCGTATCGAGACCCCGCAGGACGACCATCAAGCATCTCTTGACAGTGACCTTTTTAATATTCATGAGCTAAGGCGAGCTTCAGGTCTAATAGGCCTACCTGCAGAGACCTATCTGTTAGTATTCCCATTTGTCATAATGGCAAAAAAAATCGGTTGTTGCAACATACTGTGTACAGAAGAAGAAGAAGAACATACTGTGTAGCACAATAATTCCGCCATAATTCGTGTGTAATGCCGCGTAGAACCGCCAGGGTGCGCAGATTTCCAGCCTATAGTCACATGACACAAACGGAAGATGTCTGCGACGGAGGAGGACACGGAACTCAGAGATCTACTGATCCAAAACTTGGAAAACAGCGGTGTTTTAAATAAAATTAAGGTATTTTCCCTTCTGTATCGACACACTTTTGAAGTATGTATGAGGCTGAAAAATTCTCTGTCTCATATGAGACATATTTTATATTCTAAGCGCAATGTTTTTTAGCATAGCATAGTGATGCTAAAGTTGTTGTGGGCAACAAACGGACAACCTCCACGGCTGAAACTGCTCTCCTATATCACTTGCTTTTTCCTCATAGAACTGAAGATCTACAGTGTTTTGTTCATCTTAGCTCTAATCAAACAAAGCATGTTTTCAAGTTAACCAGCAAGGCATTAACGTTAAAGTCTTGATTTATGTTATTTTGGTAAGGTGTTGTACTCACAGGTATTAACTTAAGGAAGTAATCTAAAATGATCAGATCAAAAGTTATCTGCTTTAACCATTAATATTATGGCTTTAATCAGCAAATTATAGTGCTGTCAAATGATTAATTGCGATCACATCCAAAATAAAAGTTGTTTGTTTACGTAATATATGTGTGTGTGTGTAGATGTATATTTATTATGCTTATATATATATATATATATATATATATAAATAAAAGAATTTTAATTAAATATGTCATTTATGTAAATATATAAATGTGTGTGTGTCTATATATATATATATATATATATGTGTGTGTGTGTGTGTGTGTGTGTGTGTGTGTAAACACAAATGTTTGTTTAGGATGTGATTAATAGATTGACAGCACTGGTAAATAATGTTGTTGACTCTGTAGCATCAGCAACATAAGTGTTAATCCTATTTTGACTGTCCATGAGTCTTTTGGTCTCTTTTTTTGGTTTACAGGCAGAGCTACGTGCAGCTGTTTTTCTTGCCCTAGAAGAGCAGGACAAAGTTGAGGTAATTATACATAGTTTTAAATTAATTTTTAATTATAAATTGTATTTTTTGTATATATAATTATGCTGTTATGTTAAAGCGATTAAACTTCTTCCATTGATTACTCTCCCTCATGTAGTTCTGAACATATTTTGATGAAATCCAAGAGGTTTCTGACCCTGCAAAGACAGCAAGGGTCATACCGCAGTCAAGTCACAGAAACATAGTATAAGGACATTATTAAAATTATTCATGTGACATCAGTGGTTCAACTGTATTTTACAAAGCAACGAAACTCTTACTGTTTATGGAGAGTAGGAGGGCTGTCGGATTTTATAAAAAATGTCTTCATTTAATTCTTACGGGTTTGGAAGCAGGTGAGAGTGAGTAATCAATGATTTTTCATTTATCACTATCCCTTAAACTGATTGTTTTTGCGTGAGCGTTATTTTGCTTGCGAGATTCAGTGTGTCATATAAATGTCAACTCTTTTGAACAGAATAAATCGCCTCTTGTAAATGAAGACCTCAAAAAGTCTCTTAACACAAAGGATGGTAAGTATGTATTCTATAAAAAGTCTTGTTTTGATGTTGAGTTGGACTTGGGTTGTAACAGGTTCTAATATACTTCTAATATTCTAATATATCTAATATACTTCAAATCTGTCCAGATTTTAAAAACACTAGGCATCATACACTTGCAAACTTGTTAATAGTTAGAGAGAAAAAGTGCACATCATACACTAAATGATGCTTCAGGATGTTCTGAGACAGAGACACATGTTTGATTGGAGATGCATAAGAAATTACAATATGTGTTCTAAAATCATGTGTAACATGTTAAGCTAAAAAATCTACCCATTATATACGGCATGATTTTCTGTAATTTGTAATCATTTATTTTTTGATCTGATGTTAAATAGCTTGCAGTTCTAAATGTTTGCTTTGGAAAATGACGCATTTTCAGCATGTCTTGCTCTTGTGGCAGGTCGCTTGGTCGCGGGTCTTATAACCGACTTCCTGCAAGTCTTCAACTTAGACTTCACCCTAGCAGTGTTTCAGCCTGAAATTAGTACGGTATGTCATTGTTATATAATACACAACGCTGTAAGTGATACACAGTTTGAAGCTGTCATTCAGAAATTGGTGTAAATGTTTTTTTTTTGTTTGATTGTGCTATGCTTTGTCCTCTGTGACCGCAAATCTCTTTCATCTGAAGCCCTACTTTGTGTTATGCAGCTCAATGGACTTGACAGTCGCGAAACCCTGTCTAAAGAGCTTGGCATATCGGAAACGGAGGTGAATAAAAACAGCCCTCTCCTGCTAGAGTTGGTGAAGAGGGGCCGGCATAAAGACAAGACTTCAGTTTTCACAGAGGTGATATTTGATGCTCTGCATTTTAGCCAATAAAATGCATTCTTGCCTTTCAGATAGCATGACCGTTGTCTCTCTTTTCTCAGGGAGATCGGTTGATCGAGAGAACTTTTCCCAAGGTACTTTACCACCACCACCGCTGGCTGGCTCTGGCTCAGTCCCTTTTATCTGTCTTGATATCTCTGTAACCTGTTTTTGCACCCACACGTACAGTAAGCACAAGTGGGGTTGAAACACTCTCAGGAACAGATCCAGTCACAAACTAGTACTAGTGCTAACCCGCTTATTTCACTTGTGGTTGGAGAGCACATTTCGGGTTGATTCGTATCACAAGTTTACCCCCACATCACAAACCCTTAGGCGAATTATTTAGGTCACGCAAGGGAAGGATGATGTAAATGAACATCTTTAAGTGGTGCTGCAAAAAAGGTTTTCCTGTTAAGATACTTGTGCAAAACAAGCTTGTCCTAGTTCTAGACATTTTGTCTTGTTTTGTGGGCACCTTACGTGCATTTGTTTTAATCAAGCCTTAGTGCTGCATGGCTGCTGTTTGATGAGACTTTAACTGCTGAAGTTTCATAGTTGCACATTGTGATATCCTGTCTTATTTGTAAGAGCAAAAGCAGAGCATGTGTCTTAAACATGTGATGTGTATTTAAGAAAAAAAATACAGTTTTATGTAAATGTTAAATATTAAATTATTCTAGAAATTTTGTATATTAAAAGTCTTACATAATGATTTTATTCTGAGCGTAATCTGCAATGATTGTAATAATGTTTGCGATGGTTTTTTAGGAATTGTTGCCCCGTCAAATTGCTGATGCCCGCAAAAAATTTGACAGTCATGATAAGGTAACTTTTTTTTTTTTTTTTTTTTTTTTTTTAATCAATTAAATAATAATAAATTGGAAATACCATATTATAAATAATTGTAAACACTGCTGTTTTAATATTCGTTAGTTATTTTGTTATTAATTGTATTGTTATTATAATTAGTATTTAATAATAAATTGGTAATTAGTAACCAAATGATAAGTTAAATAGAGAACACCTTTGAGAATAATTTATGTCTTTTGCTTGGACTTTACAGAACAGGAGTGGTGAGATCAACAGAGAAGCCGTTATTGGCATTTTCACCGATCTTTTTCCCCAGTTCAGCAGGTGTGTTACAGCATTGTGGATTTTGAATGCCACGAACTCTAGGAAATGTCTGAGTTTAGCTGGTACTGAAACCCTCATTTATGTAATGACTGAAAGTGTTTACATCTTCCCACATTGTTGGTTTGCTCTTCTATATCATGTATGGTTGAGGTTCATGACACTGTGGTCATGGTATTCTCATGTATTGGGAACAGGGTGTATTTCGGGCACACAAACCAGAGTAAAGGATTCTTAAGAAAAGATCATTATTAAAAATCAATCGATTGTACTTTATACACTGTTGCTTTAACCATTTTGGTTGCAGTTACTATGAATTCACTAATATGTCTTTTTTCTTCTTTTCTGCAAATAAAAAGAAACATGTTGGACAGTTACATTATTGAGGAATTTAGAGCCAAAGGCAAGGACACAAGCACTAGTAAGTCTCTGTGATCATTTTAGGAATGCAAGTTTTATGTGTGGTAAACGTACCATTAATTGGCAAACAATAATAAAATGTAATAAAATTGTGTCTTCTCTTTCTTTCTTTCATAGCCGTAGACTTTCAGGACTTCCTGGGAATGTACAAATGCTTTTTCATTCAGTGTCGAAGTGTGGTGAGCAATCTTGAACACTTTCTTATTTCTTTTAGCGCTCGTTTTTTTGTGACTTCAGTAATGAGGCCTGTAATATTGTTTACAGGTTACCAGTGACGGTAGCGATGTACTTTACTCCTCAAGTAAAACTACTGAAGATAAAATCATTTCGTCTTCCGCCAGCAAGGTAAACTGACTTCCTGTCTTTCTTTCTTTGTTCCTCTGTTTCTGCTTATCTTTTTCTCACACACTTTACTCTCGCCTTCTGTCAAGATTATTATTTGTTATCTTTTTTATTAAAGATAAGATCAGATATGAGTTACTTGTTGTCATGTGTAACATTCTGCATTCCATCTCTATATGTAAAAAAAAAAAAAAAAAAAAGCCACAGCTGACTTTCGTTGGCCAGTTTACACGGCAAATCTGCAATGTTACCAAAAATGGATGTTTTATAGCATGCACAGTTTTAATCCGTTCTAATTTAATTTCATCCAGCCCCTTAAATTGAATCCCAGAATGTCATTAGTTTTTATGAATAGAAGATACGTGGTGAAGTTCTGGGTAGCTGTATTTCCTGCGTTTGATTTATCTGCATATCTTTTATCGTGGGTTATATCTTAGATGGTGGATGATGCACAGTAGTAATGTAGTCATTGTAGTTTGACTCACAAAGGGGAAAGGGGTTTTACCCAAGTGTAGACAATAGGCTCCTGCACAGAAGGTATTGTCCCAAAACAAAATGGTGGTTTTAAATTTATATTATAAATATTTTAATGTAATAGAAATATTTTATATTATTTGAATATCACGGTTATTGTCAATACCGGTATATCGCGCCACCCCTACTCTGAATGGAAATCTGCTCCCACAATAAAATTATATTTTGCACACACCCTCATAAAATGTATAAGAAAGGTCCAGCATTAATTTATAAGAAATATATTAATGAATTATTTGAGTCATTCACTATTATTCCATCTACAATACCATATAATAATTTTAAATGTATGGGTATTTTCATTCAACCAAATGATTATTTTAAATGAATATGCTTATATAAGCATTTTCTTATTTATGCCTCTAAATAAGCAAAACAATTAATTCTTAAAGTAATTCCACCCACCAATGTTTCTCAAAATTCCATTTATTCATCTAATTTTTGTTCTACAAAATAAACCATTGGGAAGTTCAAAAAGACAATTTCGATTTGTCCACATCTTTATAAAAGTTCTTTGAATGCGTCACATTTTGCGTGTAGTAGTTGTTTTTGTGTGTTGATTTGTCTTCTGCAGTTCCTCTCTTGCTTATTTTGCATATGTTTTGTCTTTTTCATCCATATCCGTGTACGATTTAGTGAGGGTAGCATGTCATTGTTGTAAAAGGGAAGCTGATGGCTGTATTCTGGTGCTCAGATACCCAGGTATAAAGGATTTGTTAAGCACAGTTCAGCGCAGGAAGAAAAGGCTGACCTAAAGGTAAAGCACACGTGCGCCGGCTCTGATACAGGAGCTTTTGATCCGCTCAACCATGTGGCTTCCTTTATGTGTCGTAAATGATTCATAGATGGGTGGTGTTTATACACATTTGGCTGTTAATAGGTTTGCGCGCCTTCCCGTTACTGTTATCACAAGTGCAAGTGGAAGTTCATGTTCCTAGACAAAATTACTGCTTTGTATTCAAGATGGAGATGCACTTGTGTGTAACGGTTCTAAAAGTAGCCCATGGTTGAATTGGAACCATTTTAGCACTTGATATAGTAAACTGGCTGTTGCAGAGCAGATTTAAACTAATACACAATACAGATGAGATCAGTCGATTTAGAGCAAAGATACTGACTGGGCTTCTGCTAATCACACAATACTTTTGTGAAAACAAATGAGTTAACACTTATGTCGAGTTCACACTGTATGATTTTTGGCCCTGTTTTTCACTCGCCGACAAATCGGAGAGCAAAACGATGTTTGTTCACTGGAACGACAATCACGCAATGTGAATTACCAAAGACGCAATCTGAGAGAATCGCTGATGCGATGAAATATTTGGCACGCTAAATATCCGGACCTGGCGTGCTGTGTGAAATGAGTTCTGACTGAAACGTACATCAGCGATGACCTAACTAATGAGAGAGCAGGATACATTCAGGATTATTATTATTATTAAACAATTAATCATGTACAAACAATGTGGGAATATTAGTACATTTTTGCATTAGAAAATAGAATATGGCTAATATAGCTATATTTAGTGCTGTCACTAATTAACTAACAAGTCACTGAAAAGTATTTGTTTACATAATATATTTGTGTGTGTGTGTACTGTGTATATTTATTATGCATATATAAAACGACACATGCAGAAATGTTTATATATTCAATATATTTATATTGTAAAAATATTCATGCAAATGCATGTAGATGTTTTTTTTTAATATATACTGTGTGTGTATTTATATACACGCATAATAAATATGCAGAGTACACACATATATGATGTAAACAAAAACTTATTTTGGATGAGATTAATCACGATTCATATTTTAATATACGTGTTGAAATATATCAAATTAAATTGTGCGTGTGTGTGTGTGTGTGTGTGTGTGTGTGTGTTTTTTTTCAGCACTTTTGTATGATAAATAATCTCGTTATAAAATGCACTAACGTTGGTACCCCTTTTCAAGTACTTAGATTTGTGGATGTAAAAATATTAAAATTTTCCAGCAGAAGTGTGTTGTTAAATAACAAAGTCATCCTGGGGAAGACTTATAAACCACAATATCAGCGTGATTCTGCAATATATCCTCATCACTTCTTGCATGTTTTTGGTTGTGAAACGTAGTTTGCGGACCAGACAGAGTTACCAGATATTGTAAAATCATGCAGTGTGTAACCTCCTTTTGCCAATCAATCATGTGAACACAGCAACAATTGAATGCTACCCCAGATGCAAAATCATGCAATGTGAACTCGGCATTACTAACACCTTTTTATTAACCAGATTCAGCATGCATCATCTAACCTCTCGTTTTCGGATACGTTCACTACCTCTGAAACATATCATCTCAAGTAAAACCTTTCTTTTGATAATCGTCCTGTAAGTAATAGATGGATTTGTGAGTGGGTTGAATGACGCAGCATTTATCTTAACGTGACCCAGTTTCAAAATGGCCTTTTTAACAACCTACTGTTCTTGTAACTTATGTCAGACGTTCTTTTCGTTTAAATCTTTCAACCATCTACTCATAGGAATTCCCAGATGAATTTTACTTGAGAATGTCATGTTTTAAAACCACTTGGGTCAAAGGAAGCTGATTTTTCTTTGATTTGTACTTTCTTGTTTATTATTACATCCAGCTTTCGTACACAGCACTAAAATGGGCAGCTGTTGGTTCGAAGCTGAATCATACAGGCAGTAACTTTACATGAATATAGCAGATGATGCTTATTGTTAATGTTGATTGCATCAGATGATATATGATGTGGTGGCCTTGTAATAGAATTAGAGTGTGTTGATAATTTTGTGACTTCCCCATAGGCTGGAGACCGAAGACCTGGTGAACCACTGGGGTCTCAGAAGAACAGAGGGTCTGTTCAAGTGTCTGAAGGGTCAGAGGAGGGATTGAGTGATGGGAAAAACCTTCCCACCCCACTAAGGAGAGCACTGCAGTTTGGACTGGAGGATGAGGATGAAGGAGACTCGTTCTTTGATGACCCACTTCCCAAACCGCAGAAGACCTATGGCTGGTAAGGATACATTCGCTAAGTGAAATCATCAGTTATGGCTTCTCTTGTTGAATATTCACACTGAAAAAGCAAATTTAGAATTTGAGGGAAAAGTCATAATTATTAGTTAATAAGTGTTACCAAAAATTATAATTTATTTATTTTTTTATTTATAAAGAAACCCTATTTGTAAATGCTGTGTATAGAAATTACATTTGGCACGTTTATCACAGTCCTAGTTCGACTTACATTGTGGGATCAGATTTCCATTCAGACTAGGGGTGTCGATTTGACGATAAGCGTGATATTCAAATAATAAAATAGCGACATTGTGTTATTTTATGGTGTGGAGCTACGATCAACTTTTGGGAAACGCAGCCCCGATCGACATACAGACCTTACAGTATTCGTTGGTCGCTAGTCCCTGAGCTGGGGAAATCCGTTAAAGTTTACTGCACTTCGGAACATTCATTCACGGATTTGCGCTGCTTAGCGTCTTCACACACGGACGAATGTGACATCATATACCTCTGTAAATAAATACAATCTCCCACGCTTCAATGCCCTTTATATGGAACATATATGTTCACTTCAACCTGGAACTATGCAGAAATATCCTGATATCCACTTTGCAGGGCACTTGCGTTCGAATAGAACAAACATCTGAAGCGATAAAGGAAACGTACAAAATGTGCAGAGCGGGGATACGCGAGGATGGGACTGAGAACCGCTGCCCTTACCCAGCCTGCAGAATCTGTGGGGCTACCATTAGTGCAAAGGTGGGCAACTCCTTTTTGCCCACCTCCGTGTCCATCACCCTCGTGGATTTTGTGCTTTTACAGAGATTTGTTTTACTAATCATGGAATGGGAAATGTTACATTAACCTGTTAACAGCGGTATTCTGTTTTTATATCTAAATAAAGGGTGATTCTTTTAAGTTTGTGCCAGTACCATGCACACAATGCATGTGCCCAGACTCTTTAAAAAAGAAAAACTAAATAAGTAAAAAAAAATATTTTGAAGTTTTTTTCCCTAACGGTTTCTATAGATATAGGTCACAGGTACTTCCTGTGATGCTACATTCAATTTCGTGTTTCGTGAGCAAAGTCAGTCTGGCCAAAAAAGTGGGAACCAATGAGAAACGAGCTCAACCAAGCTACAATTGATTACGGTGGCTTCAGGTTCTGTCGCTACGCATACGTCATCGGAATGAGTGGTCTGTGGTTGTAGAGTCGTCCAGTAGTATAAAGAGGCATCTGATGGACGCAGGTTAAGCCCGCCTCCCAGAAGGCGGGTAGTAAGGTAGCTTGGCCAGACTAAGCTCCTATGAGCTTTATAGTCATGGAAGCCAGGCTAATATCGCAATATATTGATATAATAAATTATTTTGGCCTCAAAAACCGTGGTGTGAAAAATCTAATATCATGACAGCCCTTATTCAGAGCTTATAAAAATGAGTGTTTCAGTTCCCACATGTTCAACTGAGACTAAAAGAGCAAATACAAATGAAATCATCTAAACCACTGGCACCTTTGATTGTAATTTCAGAAGTGTCTGGTTTCTTCATTGTTTTTGAAGCACATAACTGTAGTTCATTTTTTACTGTTTAAATATGACAGGCAACCACCTTTAAGTCAGAGTAAACAAGAATAAACAAAGGCCTCAAATAACTGCTTATATAAAATACAGAGAAGTGCTATTATTTTTCTGACCTGTATCTTCTCTTTTTTTCACTGTTGTCTCTTAATGCTGCACGTGAAAACAGTGGCCTATCTTCAGCAGATAAGCATTATTTAGGGCAGAGGCATTCTGAAAAAAGCTTTAGTCAGAAAGAGTAAGTACTTCCTGTTTTCTGAGTGTATTCGCATTTTGCTATAATTTTGACTATGACACATTTAAGGTGGCTTTTGGAGCTTTGTTGTATGGTGCACCTAGTCCCTCTTTTGCTTTTTGCTCCTACCACTCTTTTTCTCTCTCCCTGCTTCTTTCTGTAACTGTGTCTGTGCTCTGTATGTGTTTTCCCCTCGTGAGAAGTCCGCTCTGGCAGAGAGAAGGGAGCCTGTCAAGGCGATCCTTATCCCAAATGAGGAGGGGCGCTAGCCTCAATGAGTGAGTGTGCATGGAGTGATCACACTGCATCCATCTTAACACATGGGTGCAAAATTAGGCTGTTTACTCCCATTGGCGTTGTTCATGTTCATACAGCAGCAGAATACTGTCAGCCCAGTTTTATGGTTAACAACCTTTGCATTCACACACAGCAGGGCTATAAATCAGAGTTACATTCGCGTTAAGGTTAGGTTAACAGGCTCTTTTAAATTCAAGACTCAACCACATTTTAGGGTTAGGTTAGTGAGTTAAAATGGATGAAATAATTTCATGTTTAATAAATAATGACTTGCTAACTGTGCTTTTTTCCAACATTTTTCATATTTACTTTATAAGTTTTGTTACAAATGTTGATTACAGCAAGGGCTTAACTTTGTTTGTACAGACAATATTCGATCCACTCCTAAAAAATGTCAAATGAAACATGGGTATCACTCATGTTATATAAATATAAATTACATCTATGTTAATGTTATTATGTATATTAAATATATTAAATAAATTTGTTATTATCATTATGCTTATTGTTTTCATTATTTTTCAGTTAATTTTATGTGTATAAAATTTTATAAAATATTTTATATATATATATATATATATATATATATATTTTTTATATAGTATCATTATTTTATTGGTTTCATAATTTTTTGCAATATATCTTTATAGCTGTTGATTCTTGGGTTGCTAGAAATTAAAATAAAAGGCTAAATTAAAAATTAAGAATGATAACTTTCTCTTTCTCTCTCTCTCTCTCTATATATATATATATAATTTTATGATGATTATTATTTTTATTGTTTGCATTATTATTTTGCAGTAGGTTTTGTTATAAATGCTAGGTTTGCCAGAAACTTCAAAAATCAAGAATCCTAAAAATATCAGTGTCAATGACAACTGATATCACTTATTTTTGTTTATATTATTAATATTGCCATATAAATTCTAATTTTGAATAATACTCATCACTGAATTATCCAGCCAAAATCTAGTGATGTCCCTGCTATGAACACAATAATCTGAGTCACATCTTGTGTTAATGTAGCCATTGTACCATAATGTTCAAACGTTAACGCCATTTCCTAATACTGTCAAAAATAAAATCCAGCTATTGATGCCAGAAATATGGGAGTAGTGTGTGTGTGTGTGTGTGTGTTTGTTTTTTATCCTTCTCCTTTCATTACTTCTCTGCATTTGCTCTGCATGTTTTCAGTGTGTTTCTCACTCTTTCCCTCTCAATGTCCCTGACCTTGTTCTTCTTGGTGTTATGTGTATGTGTGGATGAACATACTCTTGCTCTGTCTGGCCTCAGCCTGTCTGCTATAGGCAGTGATAAAGAGGGAGATGGAGAGGACATGCTCTCTGACTGTGATAACAGGCCCAGCCCTGACTCTGAACCCAGGTGAGCTGGGCCATTTTCTGTCTGTCTCCTGCCAAAACTTTCCTCTTCTTCCACTTCTCATTTTACGGCTGTCAGCTAATTTTACAGAGTCTCATCCTGTCTTTTTTCCAGGAAAGAAGACTTGGGCAGCAATTTAGGAAAAGTATTCACGGCAAACACGCAGCTGAAGAGTGCGGGAGGATCTCCTGAGAGCAGCCAGAAAGATCGTTCATCTGACAAAAATGGTAGCAAACCATTTGTGAAATCAACTATTTCTTTCTCGGATGATTCTGGATCAATCCAAAATTGTACATGAACTTCCACTAAATTTAATAAAAAGTGAAAATGTGCATGCAAAAAATATCTAAAATGAACAACATAAAAAAAAAACTAAATTCAGTTCTAAAACAAATATATATTTAAATGGAATAAACGTTTTTTGCACATGAATTAGGCCATTCTGAACGGTTTCCATTACACAGAATGAGATCTGCTTCGGATACTGTTATACGTTCTATTTTGTGTTTGTGGGCAGACATGACATATTTTAGTATGCCATTTATGCGTAATCTTTACCCGTAATTTAACCCATTCAAAAAAAGGAAAACGTGAATCTTGACTTTCTGGTTTGAAATTGAATCAACTCATAAATACTGATATGAATTTGACACTAATTAATATATTTTCTCCATAATTGTTGTCTTAGGTACGTCTACTTCTAAAGATAAGGGTGTAAAAGAGTTTCCCGTCCCAAATGAGAAAACTGCATCCCCTTTGCTGGGTAGGAACTTCTCAAAAATACACTTAAACCGTAAAATCAAGCAACTCTACTCACTATCACATTCCTCATTTCTCTTTTAAAAACAATGCTTTGCAGATGAAGATCTTGACTATGACGATGACTTCAACAGGTAAACAATGTTCCCATCTGACATTTCAGATCTTATTTTTGCTCATTCTGAATCCTTGATGTAAGTATCATCTCTCTTTTCCCTTCAGTCATCGCTCTGAAAACTCTAAGAGTGAAGTGAGCATCGATGAAGAGATTGAGGAGGTGTCGATAGAGGGGCCTGAGATCAGCGATAAGGTATTCTTCGAAAACATGCCATTACTTGTGTTGGCATTGCTTGTTTCAAAAGGCCTTTAAATGACTTAAGGTTCCTTTTTAGATGAACTGCTTCATTATAAAGACTGTAAAGAAATGACTGACATTTATAATCCAGTATGAATGCAACATTGATGCGGTTATTCGTAATGTCACTTAATGATGGCCCCACATTTCATAAATCTACGTAAGGAGGGACAAATGTCAATAGAGTGGCCTCATGGATAGGAGTGCTTTGTGTAAAAGGCATGAAGTGAGAGTGGCATGTTTGTTATTTGCAAACTTACAATTTAGTTACTTACAGAGGCCCAGTGAGAGGAAATGATATAGTATAGGAATAATAACATTTGGTTTAACCTCGACTGTGAATTTGGATGTTTTTGATGCTAATCTCATCTTTTTATCGGGTTTCTCTTACTCATTTTTTCTAGCTTGATGAAACCACTCAGGATGTAAGCGTCTCGCAGATAAGTTTGGGTGCCGACTACATGGAAGATGTTGCTTGACATCGAACTGTCAGTTTCTTATTTTATACTTTATGTATTTATGGATTTAGTTGGCAATAAATAATGAATTAAAGCTTGATTGTGGACTCTTCCTGTTTTTCTTTTTTTGACTTTCAAAAAAACCGGAAGGACAGAAATGGCAGGATAGCAATTTGTCAGTTCTCTGTTTAAAATAATACACAAGTCATTGAGTTGTGTAACCGTTTTAATGTCAGTGAAAGTGTTATCAGGCACGACAGTCAAATTAATCTTGAAAACTTTTTGAACTCTGCTGGGTATTTCTGTTTAAGTTGTAGAGCATCAACCTTTTACATGAAAGCTTGATCTAGACAGTGCATGTGTCAGGCAGCTTTGATGGTCTCAGATTCACTCCTACATGTTCCTATACAGCTCTCAGTGAAGTGCCGCCTTCTGTTCAGATCACATAATTCACTCTTATCACGCAGCTGTGCTCTACCCAAGGTGTCTTTCCTGATCAGAAACCAGAAGGAACAGAAACCTCTCTGTTTTCCATTAGACTTGTTTGTGTTGATACTGGTAAGTTGCTTCTTTTTTTTCCCGTTTCAGTCACATGTTAAGATTTTAAGTCGAAATGTAAGTCTGTGACTGTGTTAATACCTATGTGTTTAATTACCCAGTTGGCAGAAAAATTATTAATGTCTCGGTTTGTATATGTTTAAATTGAAAGATTTCAGTGTGCAGGATTGAGGGAAAAAATTAATCAAAACTATGGTTTATATATATATATATATATATATATATATATAATTGTTGTTTTTTTTTGTAGAGTAACAGCTTGCTATGTAGAGAGAGATATGTATTTATATTTAGATTTGTAAAAACAGCAAATAATAAATAGCATTGTCTTTTTTTTTATAGCATAGAATGAATGCGCATAAGTCTTCTGTTTGCCGGTAACTAGTCAAGACATGAACAAAAGTAATATCTGGAATATCTGGAAATATATTTGTGTTTCACTTCCATTCACCAATGAACTACACGCACTATATGTGTTCTTTTGAAATTTATATAGTATATATTTTTATGTATTTATCAATTTAATTTAATTGGTAAGCAGTTTAAACTAGTTGTTTTCCTTTTTTATTTTAACATTGTATGTTTTTTCCCGAATCTGTGTGACATGATGTTAACAAATGCCTCGTTTTTCATGCTCAATGCTTGCTATAAAACCTATGAATATATGAAAAGTAGTAGATCGGTTGAGAAATGCAACACAAACATCAGCTTCAGGACAAATGACCAGTAAATAGGTTATATGCATTGAATCTCTTGCTGTATACATGTATACAGGTTTTCTGCAGGTTTCCTCTTTTGGTTAAGGTGTCAACCAACAGAGCGACATTTGTACTAAGAGACGATTCTTCCTGTGGAGTGAATTACTAGACTTAATCTAAATCAGTCTTGTATCTCACACTCACAGATTCTTATGAAATATTATAAAGCAGCTGCAAAATTATGGCACCAGTGTCTACCTCCTGCATTCTTAGGAAAAAATATTTTTTTTTGTTTTTAATATTTTAATGTATAATTTTAAACCTGGTTGTGCTTTTTTTGACTTATGTTCCTGTTATTTTATGGACTTTCCTCTCAGTCTCAGGTGGGAGAAAATGGAATATGATTTAAACTACGACGAATTACAAGCTGCTTATGATGAAATGGAGGAGCCGTGTTCGATGGAGAACAAAGCGAATGTGGAGAACTTCCTCCAGTTATTCGTTCACCCTATTATTTGTTGTGTTGGTTTCATCGGCAACGCTCTCGTGATCGTGACGTACGCTCTCTACAAGCGGACCAAATCCATGACTGATGTATATCTGCTGAACGTGGCCATCGCAGACATCCTGTTTGTAGTAGCACTGCCTTTGATTATATACAGCGAGCAGTATGGGTGGTCCATGGGGAACTTGTCTTGCAAGCTTCTGCGTGGCATCTACAGCGTGAACCTCTACAGCGGCATGCTGCTCCTGGCTTGCATCAGCGGAGATCGCTACCTTGCCATCGTGCAGGCCCGCCGGTCCTTCCGGCTGCGTTCAAGCACTCTGCTTTACAGTCACATAGTCTGCGCAGTCGTCTGGTTGTCGGCCTTGCTCTTGTCCCTTCCCACCTTCATTTTTTATGAGCGTTACCAGCCCGGTCCATCTGAATCCAGCTTTTTGAACTTTACAAACATGGAAAAGACGCAATATGTGTGCTTTTTTAAATTTCAGTCGAACGAAACGGCACGTTTGATGAAAACTGTGGTGCCCAGCTCTCAGGTTGCGTTGGGTTTCTTCCTGCCACTATTGATCATGGGATTCTGTTACTCCAGCGTCATTGTCACCCTCCTTCGGGCCAAGAATTTTCAGAGACACAAGGCAGTGCGCGTGGTCCTCACTGTGGTCCTTGTGTTTGTGATCTGCCATATGCCTTATAACATAGCACTGCTATTTTATACCGTCAACATGTTTCAACTGCAGGAATGCAGCACTGACGAGGCCATCGGATTGACCATGATCATAACAAGAAGCTTGGCTTACCTGCACGCTTGTCTCAATCCCCTACTGTACGCCTTCATTGGGGTGAATTTCAGAAACCACTTCCAGAAGATCTTAAGGGACATCTGGTGCTTGGGGAAGAACTACATGTCAGCCAGACGGTCCTCACGGGCCACCACTGAAATGTATATTTCAACACGGCGCTCTATTGATGGCTCATACAATGAAAATGGCACTTCATTTACCATGTGATTGGGTGCTAATTAGGGACAAAGTGCCCAGCATTGTGACTGACAGACTCATTAGCATTGATCAAAAATGAAAATTCAATCAGCAGTTATTCACCTTCATGTTGTTCCAGACCTGTATGACTTTCTCTTTTTGTCCCACAAAAAAGAAAGTCTCACAGTTTGAGTGAGACAACTTGAGGTTGAGTAAATGATTAATTAATTGTTTGATTATTATTGTTGTTATTGTTTTAAAAAAATTATGCCATTTACGAACCAGAGGAAAATGGATATTCCTTGTTTCCATGTGCTATAACAGCAAAGTGTAAAACGTGAAAATGAAAATGTTTAAGAATTGTGCAATTAATAGGCACCGTATTTAGTACTACAGAATGTTTTTCATTTTCTATGTGTACTATTTTTTTTTTGTACATAGAATCTTTAACACTGCCTAATGTCCCAAAGAGATAAACATTGTAAGTTTTATCTAAATAAATTAGGCAAGATATTGCAGCACAATAACAAAAATTGAAGAGCGATCCAGTGCTTAGAATTTGTGCACCATATGAGGTTTACCTGAGACTTTTCTTTTTCTTTTTAAGTTAATCAAAGGTTTTGAATAATACTGAAAGTCCTGTATGTGACATGACCTTTAAGACAAGTATTTGACCTGAATACATGTTCTCATACCCTTTTGGATCACAGTGCTCTACAAAAAACTTTGTTATATGTTTCCATGCCATAGCAATTTTTTGTTATTATTTGAAATCTTTCAATAAATAGGAATTGTTTTCATTATGTGTATGTTGCACAGAGTTGACTTAAACTAGCTGCTGCTACGAACTTCTCCATTATTGAGACAAATACAGAACAATGTACTTCTATGTGTTTTGTCACTGTCACAGTGCTCACTTCTAAGGTCTGTAATAGAACTGAATATACAGTGGCACGAACACACAATTGCACCATTTAGTCCTTAATTTGTGTCTGAATCATAAAACTCCTCAGAATAAATGAATGGTAGATCAATTAATAGGCTATAAATGTTTTAAGTTAGTGCACAAAATTGCAAATCAAAGTTTAAAAGTTTACAAAGACAAGATGAACGCTTTTTTTTTTGGTAGAAAACAAATCTCAATGTAAAGTGTTGTTATGAACCCCACAGACTTGCTCTGCATGGATAAAATATTGGAAGCATTTTTCAAAATGTCATCTTTTGTGTTTCGCAGAAAAGTAGGCTTAAACAGGTTTGCAAAGACATGGTGAGTAAATGATGATTGCATTTTGATATCGTATTTAGGAGAACTATACCAAAAAGTAAATAATAATAACTGTATTTCCCAAAAAGCTCTGTTTAACGCTGTCCGTGTTCGGATTCGAGACTGAAGTAATTCAGGTGAGCGCTGAGGGTTCAGTAAAGGAGTCTTTTGTTGCCCTCTATTGATATTGAAGAGCAGGAGCGCACGAGATATGAAAATAAATAATTTTTATACTTGCCGGTCCGTACCAGCAAACTATAAAATACAACAGAAAAGAAAGACAATCATCTCCAGGCTTTCAAGAAAACTATTATTTTATTAAAATATATACAGAGAAAAAATGCAAATACAAATCCTAACATAACCAAGTAAAGCTGTAATTCTAAGATTGTCTATTGTTTGGTACACTCTCAGAATTAGAGATAATAAAGGGGTGGTACCTTTTCAAAAGTACGCTTTTGTACCTGTTAGGTCGTACACTTTAAATAACGTTTGGTACCAAAATGGACCCTTTAGGTACAAATATGGACCTTTTGAAAAGGTATCGCCCCAGTGACAGCTTTTGTACTTTTAGTTGTGAGAGTGTAGGGAATGTATATCCGGTGAATCGCTTACATTTAAAGTACAAACATATCGTGAACGGTGTAAATATTAGAGCATTATTAGCCTGTGCCCACAGGTATAGCCTAATTAAACCGGTTCAGATGAATACCAAAGCATTATTATTGATTCTGTTAGTGAATGATAGCATGTCAAAGAAGCAACAGAAGGAGCTGCTTTAACTGAGCTTAGCTTTAAGCTGCTTCTGGCTCGAAAAGCCCATGAAGGAAAAGCCATTATTATGTGAGCCCCACGTGGGAGAAAACTTGAAGGCATTTTTTTAGGTAATTGATTCTGTCATTCAATGAAGCGTGACAGCATGTTTATTTTGGCCAGTGAACCCAGATACATACATCTTTCTTTCCTCCTAAAATTTACACTTAAACATAGTCTGTTTTAATTCTCTCTTTTTCCTCCAAGATCAAGGTTATGTTTTATTTCTGGGTTGTTATAGGTTGGGAGAGACTAAGTTCTGCTAAAGGTTGTCTTGCTGAGAGATGTTGTTGTTGTTGTTGTAAAAGCTGAAATGAAGTTATTATGTGGTCTGTTTTATTTGTTGTATTTAGACAGTTTTCATTTTGACAGTGTGATTATTGACTAAAATTGGCCAAGGTAATATTTTCTTTGTAAATGTTAATTATAATTACAGGTTATTATTTTATGTTTTATTAATGTTAATGGTTGATTTGATATCAACAGCTGGTTGGTAGCTCGTGAGGTTGATCTATTAAGGTCAAGGTTAAAGGTTTTATTTGGCGTATTTACAGAAACAACAGTTCTTCCATATTTAATTAATTATCGAAGTAACATTTTATGCATTGTACTATATGATTAATATATTAAGATATATTTTATTTGAATAGCCTAATAGGTGTTTCCCTCTCATTTTGCTGTATCTATAGCTATCTATATGTCTCCCTCTGCTGGACAGAAATTGTAACTACAATTGAAAAATGTGTTGGAGAAATGCAGTAGGCCTCTAGGCTACAAATGTATTAGCAGTTGCTTAAAATAAAATATAGAACTTTCTATAATAAATAAATATAATTATTAAAGGTCAAATCTGTGGTTCGTACCATTTAAGATAAAGTAGGTTTGTGAGTACATGTTATTTTCAGCAATCTACATGTATTACACAAACAGCTGTCATAGCATCTGACGTTAGAAAACTGCTCTTATTGTAACCTACCCATATACAAATAACCATAACACCACAGATACTAACAAAATATCAGTTTATTAGTTAATACAGTTAATAACCACTACTCGAAAATTAAACAAACAGCTTTTCTTTAAATGGAAACTTTAGAATACTGTGTTTTTTGTTTTTATTCATTTAGACATGACTAGTAGCATTTTTTATGATAGGCTACCGAACAACTTTTTATTGTAGTCACAATAACTGTAGTATCTATGGTATTTAGTACAATTTTACATAGACTGGCCTTCATCTTGTCGTTAAACAGCTGTTTATTACATTCTGTTATTCATTAAATAAAACAAAATAGTTAATTATATTTTTTTAAATAAATTAAAAATAACATATACACAGATGGTTGTCAAATTACTTCTGTTTTTGTACTATTAAAGTATATCCAATTTAATTTTTATTTATTTTTTAATTACATATTTTTTTGCATTTTGAAGAGAATTGGGTTTTACTATATGTGATGAGAATGTTTCATATTTAACAATAAATAGTTATTAATTATCATTAAATATTTATTATTTTTATTTATAGTAGACTATTAATCGAAAACAATTGTAATGTACTATACTGAGTATGCAAATAGTACAATATATATATATATATATATATATATATATATATATATAAATATAACAGCAGCAGCTTTTACTGTTATGTAAAAATACTCAGTACTGTTAGT
>JAUMHR010000079.1:11846293-11860573 GCA_032361145.1 Enteromius fasciolatus
ATATAAATATTTACATCTATAATATGTATATGTATATTGTATAAACAAAATATGAAAACAAACTTATTTTTTTGTAGTTTTTGACAGCACTACATGAGTTTAACTCTTGCAAGAAAAACTAAGCCATTAAGCATTGTAGTTTAACTGGTTTAGAGGAAGATAATTAATATACTAAATAAAAATAATGATTTTAAATAATTTTTATTGTATAATTTGTTGTATAATTGTCTTATTACAGTTATATATAACTATTTTACCTGAAGATTTGAAAACTTTTATTTATAATTTAAATTGTAATTTTTTTATATATATTTTAAGTTTAAAATTTTCAAAGTTGTTTAGATGGGTTGTTTGAATTAAGTTTCGGTTGTCACATTTTCTGCAAATATGATTTGTAGATTTACGTCCTGTTCTCTTTCCTTCAGGTGAAGGCCAGTCTGAGGAGGAGAAATCCAAGAAAGAGGCTGGGAAACCGCAGGTGGATGAGATAGTGCCGGTGTACCGGCGGGACTGTCACGAGGAGGTGTACGCTGGGAGTCACCAGTATCCCGGCCGTGGTATATACTTGCTCAAGTTCGACAACTCCTACTCACTCTGGAGGTCTAAAACCGTCTACTACAGAGTATACTACACCAGATAAGCCTGGAGTCAAGACTGAGGGACAGGAATGTGTGCGTGAATGTTAAGAGATAGATGGAGAGAAAGATAGATCAAAAATAAGGAAATTTATGGTATGTCCACTACTGGGGAAGGGGACGAAGAGATTTAACATGAGTGTGTGTGTGTGTGTGTGTGCTTGTTTCTATGTGTATGCAAAGTTTATGAGTGTGTCGGTCATGCTGTCCAGGAGGAATGGGCCATATGCCTGGCACCTGTTTTTGCACTCTAAAGATCTACTCTATGATTTTGTGCTTGATATTCTAACTTCAGTCTTCATCTTCTAATGCCATCCAAAGAGGTGCAGGATAGATTAGTGTGTCCTAATTAAAACGGCCTTCAAACGACATGTTTAGACGATGAACAACGGAGCAAACACTAACACGCCTTTCTCCTGGAGTACTTCCTCATGTAGGTCAACACTGAGTAAATCAGCCAGTGGAGCTTTTCTGTACTCATGTTTTCCTCCTATCAGCACACAGAACTGAAGAGCATCGGCAAGTGTGAGCGAAAATGTATGGAAAGGACTTTTCTAACGATGCAAAGGTGGATCTGGAGGCCTTTACGCGAGAAGATTTTTCAGCATTTTCTAAACCGGATGGATTGTGTCTAAAACGTTTAATATTTATTAATCTCTGTGATAGAGTAGGGTCATGTTTGTGTCTGAAATTCTTATAACATTTATCCCATCTCTCCGGAATTCGCTTCTCTGCTTCCACAGAGCCCCAGGTTTATTGTCTGTGTTTTTTTTTGTTTTTTTTTAAATTTCCGATTTGTTTTGCATATGTCGTCAATGCGAGATTTATAAGTATTGACTTTTTAATGTGGCACAGCTAGTAGTTTGAAATATTCTTGCCTTTCAGTTTGGTCATTTCTTTGTTGCTTTATGCCTGTAGTTACAAACAGCCATGTAAAAACTGATTTAAATTTCTACTCGTCACTCTTATACTTGGTTTTCTATGGCAGAAATAACAAGCATCTCTCATTGTCATCATATTAATAATGAAGTGTTTGTATAGCTGATTGAGACTAACTATCAAAAGTTGCGTTTGAGTTGCTGATTAACTTTTTCTGTTATTTATTGGACTGTTCAGTGCGTTGAAGATTATTACAGTGAAGAGACTTCTTTTCTTCAAAAATATCTGCTCTAGCCACTCTGGGTTGTCACTGGCTGTATCGTTGAGTGTTTATGATTGTATGTCAAAGACGCCTGTGTAATGCAGGTCACTGCTATCCAACTGTGATCAGACATCGTCCATATATACAGATGCAGATGCTGTTACACTGTCACATGATGAATAAAGCAGTGTGTTGGAGTGTTGAGAGCTGTGATGATTCAGTGTTCATAAAGACGTGCTAAAGCTGTCCAAAGACTAATTTAATGTCACCTGTACAAACGTTCCCATGTTTATTTTTTCCATGTATTTTTGTTTTTCAGTTTTTTTTGTAATTCTGACTTCAGGCCTTTGTATAGTTAAAAGTGTAACGTTTGGCATGGTATTAAAAGTACGTTTTTTGGGGGAAAAGACAACAAGCAATAGGGTAACTGATCTAAAAAAAATAGTTTTCGTATTTAAAGCGGAAACTCCAGAGATTTTCGGACCATAAAGGCATGAAGAAGTGTTTTTGTATCATTTTCAGTAGTGTCATCTGATCTGTATGCATTCGAGGATGAGTGCCCTGAAGCGTGCATTTGATTAAACTTGCGTTCCTCTGTATGTACCTCCTGATTCTTTTCTGATACACTTCTAGCCATGTGCATGTTTTATGTACATACTCGGTGTGTAACAATACCCATTCACCTATTCTTGGGAAATGGGGCAAAACGTGTTCAACAACTTTGTGCAGTTTATTTTTAACAGCAACACTTCCACTGAAACCCCTATTGCTGAAATGTTTTAACACAAGTGTTCAATTTAAGTACAAAATTCCATAGATGGTGCCATATTTGTTTTTCATGCTCTTGGCCCATATTGAGTGAGAAGCCTTCAGGAAAGAACACCACATTATTATTGTGAAATAAATAAACACATTAAAGAAACATGTCACCGAAATAAAGTCAGCATCATAAAACAAAAAAGTTTCAAACAGTAAATTTTATTATGTTCATTTATGGATCTGCCTTTACAAACAAAGGCTATTATAATGGTGGCCTAGAGCAGTTTGTGACCCATCACTGTAGTCCTGTCAGCCACAGTTCATGATTTCCCTATGCAAAAGGAAGTTTCAGCAGGCTTAACGTTAACAGGAAAGTGAGCACTATCACTCCCATCCAAAAATGCAGCCTCAGCTGGTTTCATTGCCACAACAAACAATAGTCCGCTTCCTTAACACTTCAGCTGAACACACACACACACACACACACAAAACTAGTCTGATCCCTCCTGGGTTTGTTTTCAAGAGCATACTACACTTGCAGCCACAAGATGGAGCTACAGTGTAAGTATGAAACACGGGCATTTCTAAACACAAGCTTTATCACTTTCACAAGCAAAATAAACAAGTTTCTTTTTTTCAAAAAATGCTGGAAATTATGTAATATTTGCGATCTTATGTAATATTTAGAATCAAATCTACTTACTCTACTCTGCTCGGTATTATTAAAATGTCTTGTAGATACCTGAAAATGTAATTAAGAGCCTCGATGTCCGTGAGAACCATAATATCCATCCCGGGTTTTCCACGCAGCAGACGCTAAAGGCAGGTAACCGCTCCCTCCCAGCGCAGTGGATCCGCCAATCCAGTTCCAGTTCCTACAGGTGGTCGGGAAGCCTCTCCGTGTTTTCCATATACTTTGTCTTCACGTTTTCGGTTCGACTCGCTGGCTGCTTTCAAACTCATGTTCCCCGATGCTCCCGAACACCAGCGGCAACGTCCCAAACTGCTTCTGCATCTTTCAAAAAATTATGGCGGGACCTTTTGTAAGCAGACCTTCTTCTCACAGCGACTTCTGGGATGCATCGTTAGGATTTTAAACGCTCTCAACCCGATGCTCATCTCAAATTTAAACACAATTTAAAATGCCTTTCCCGGAGAGAACCGTTGAGCCCGAGCTGGTGAGCAGGTTGAGAGGGAGCGGAGGCTCCGAGAAGATCTTCACGACGCCGGACGGTCGCAGAGTGCGCAAACCTGTTTTGTTTTCTGCTTTGGAAGAAGTTTGTTGTCACACGCTCACCAGCATCCTACATCAACTGTCCGATCTATCGCGGCATGCCAGTGACATATTCATGGGAATTGAGACTCAGGCTGTGTTGGTCACGCAAAGGACATCAACTATTCAAGTGCGTTTGGAGAGATTACAGCTCAACGTGTGCAAGTTTGATCCCAAAACCATTAAAATACGTAAGTTTAGAGGCTCAATCTCTTTAGTGTTTAATGCTTTTAATGACCAAGTAACTACATATAGCAGCTCATCAGTTAATAGAGCATAAACCTCGATTTATTAATATCATATACAGTATGTCAGTTTAGGATTTGTTAAGCACTGACGCAAAGTATGCTTTCTAATGACTTATTGATGAAAGTTAGAAGCTGTTACGCGATTATTGATTCTGAAAAACACATACATCTAATAGCAGTCACTGAATGCTAAATGTAGGTTTAAAAGGCTGCACTCAGAAAGAACTATGGATTGGGTCCTTAAGACAAAAGGCGGGTGTGAATGTTATGGGACAAGCACATGGCGTTCTGTTGATGTAATGATTTGAGGTGACGAGAATGCAGTTTCCCTCAAGGGCCGAGGTTCTGTCAGACGTGATAGATCTGCTTTAACGTACCATCTGCGCCCACCGACACCCCTACAGCAGAAACCCCCTCCAGGACATGCACTTATATATATATTCATAGAAATATGCTTAAAAATGATCAAAAGTGAGCGTAAGGACATTAATAACAATGTTACAAAATATGTATATTTTAAATACATGTTTTCTAACCTTCTACTTTATAAAAGAAATCAGAAAGAAATCTAAACAATATGCAGAACAAATGTTTTTAACGTTGCTAATGATAAGAAATGCCTTGAGGACCAAGTAAGCATATTAGAATGATTTCTGAAGGATAATGTAGGCTAACAATGAAGACGAGAGTATTAATAAAAACAAAAAAATTCAACTTTAAATAGAAATGAAATATTTTACAGTATCGCAATAAATCCCTGATAGGGAAGAGAATGAATTGATAGCGTTAGAAAGGCTTGTTTGCTTTCTCTGCTCCTCAGTTTGTTTATAATGCCAGATTTGGGTAACCTGGATTGATTCATTTCTGGTTCTTTGTGTCTAACGTCTCGTTTATCCTGCTAATAGTTTCAGACAGGAAAGAGTTAGACTTTGACTCATTACTACTGTTTGTCAATGCTTAACCATTGTCCACTGTCACATTGGGTTGGTTTGTGACTGCAGGTTAATTAGAAATGCGCCAACCATTGATCTCGAACTCTGTATAGCTTAAACCCTACTCAAACACACCTGATCCAGCTAACCAAGGTCTTCAGGATTACTAGAAACTTCCAAGCAAGTGTGATTTGCAGCTGCTTGGAGCTCTGTCCCTCCAGGAGTTTGAAACCACTGCTTTAAAGTAAAGCTGATATAAGACTGGACCAGCTTTGTAATCCTTATATCTTTAAGTAAAACATATGACATTTTGTTGAAGGTCAGAGGTTAAAGTGTGTGTTCGTGTATATCTTAGATGTCAGGTCAAGGTCAACTACTGTTGGCTTTAGGGATGTCAACGATTAATCAATAATTAATTAATTGTCGATAAGAAATGCAATCGATTAAAGCTATGATGGTCGATTTTGGGGTGTGTGCGGCTCACGCGCAAACAGAGTGACCGTGAAGAGACTGAATCTTTCACGAAAAAAGTACTCATGTACAAACTACGCTTTTAATATGATCCAGACTTCAAACCTACATTATAACGGATAAAACACAAAGTTCTTTTGCGTTGAAATGTAGTAATAAGTCATGTTTGTTGGTACTTCAGCAAAAGGCAAACAGCACAGATTTATTCATTCCCAAAACTTGTTCATTCGTTCCTACAACATATTAATTTGTGGCTACTTACCATGTTTCATTAACCTTTCCCGAGAAAACCCATGATTTAACTCAAATGTGGGAACAATGGAAGTGACTTAAAATGCATGCGATGAATCCAAAAGCATGATCGCCATGTTTCATTTGCCTGCTAACAAGTTATTTCTCTTATTAACAAAGCTTTGTACCTCACTTGTGTCATAATACTCACAGTAAAACTCAACAGGAGGTGTCCGTGGCTGGATCTGAAACAGCACAAACTGTAATGATCCCACGAGAAACTACAGCGCGCTCTCTGAATTTTATCAAATGATCGTAATCACATCTATTAATTTTAATGCCCTGCTACCAGCCTTTTATTTAACCTAAAATACACTTTCATTCGGGTGAGGAAGCTGGCATTTTGAGAGCTATTTGCACATGCCGTCATTCCATTGACTAAAGGCCTATACCCATGCAACAGATGCCCAGATGCATTTTGCGGTATTAAAGTTAACGATTAATCGATAAATTAATCGTTAATTTAAATGATGGTCGATTGCGGGAGTGATCGAAAATTGACATCCCTAGTTGACTTTAAAGGGGAAACACCTGATGATGAATCAAGCTGGAGATCCCAAGTTTTGTTCATTTTTCCAGACCGCAGAAACCGTTTTCTTTTGCCGAGCGTAGATTTTTGCCATCGTTTCTGCTTGTTTATAGTTTACTACTTCACATTTTATTTAATGACGTTAAAAGGTTAGTGGGTATGCACACAGTCCACATTTTAATAGACGCTTTAGTGTAAACAAATTACAATACAGGCTTTTAAAATAACAGTCACAAGCTTAACCTTCGACCTTCTTGGTTACCAGCCCAAATTGTCTTAACCACTTGACCACACCAAGTCCGTTCAATAATAGTCTGGCTCACAACGGGATTTATAGATGCAATTCTGTTGGAGTACTAATACATTGTTTTATTACAGTGACACTGTCAGTTTCCAGGCACATACAAACACAGTGGAATTTCTGTCAGTCTTTCCTGGATATTTTTAGCATGCGTGTGTCTGCTCCACTCAAGCCTTTTCTAGGTCCGCTGGTTGACTTTGTTTTGCATACGATGGTCTGAAAGGGTGGAGCTGGTCACTCAAACAATAGTGCTCTAATTCACTATCTTACAGTTTATCAGTAAGTAAATGATCACACCAGTGTGTTTAGAGATCAGCCGATTCCTGTGTTCTCTGATCACGTATGTTTACTCTACAAACCTCAGAGGTCTAATTAGGACTCATTTAGCTGTGTTGCTATCTTTGTTGTCTGGTTGTAATGTCAGTGTGTTTCTGCATTTATATAATCAGCTAAAGCTCATGTTCTGTGAGCATTTTTGCTAGTTAAGTGATCAAAATAATCACAGCTTAGGGGATATAATTCCTTGTTTTTCTCGTGATCAAGAAAACCTTTTTTTCTACTTGTTCTCTTTCTAGCATTTACTCTCTTTGTTTGGTGAGTTTTGTATGCATGGACTCGGAAGGGATTTCTGGGTCCAAGTCCAACCTAAATCCAGACCCAGGGAAAATCATCACCTTTGACCTCCGAAGCACTTAGCATGGGAAAACAGCAAAACTGTTCTTTCATTCCCTGACCACCAGACCTCGGCCCCTGATGTATGCAGCAATGACTGGTCACACACACATAAACTGTGTGCCTACAGCCTACATTCATTGAGACTCACTTATACAGCCTTTCTTATTATTTTCTAATCTACATGAATTTGTAGACGTTCCCTGAAACTAATGGTGGTAATAACTAGAAGAAAGTTTTACTGGCTCTGTTTTTCAGCAAGATTTATGTTTGGTTTTGAGCCAAATGATTTTGAGGTTTTTAATTAATCATGACTATATTTTAGGATGTGCAATATATCCGTATCAGTATCATATGGAAGCCTGTTTAGGGCAGTTGCAACTTTTTATCTCATAATCAATACTTTTTCTCACAATTCTGTTTTTTTGAATATCAGAATCTTTCTGCGGAATTTATACACTTTGAATTTATTTTGAAATTTTTTCGCAATTGTACATTTATGAATACATATTTAGATTGAAAAGTTAATTTCTGATATATAAACTTGTAATTGATAGGAAAAAAGTAAGAATTATTAGTGAAATACTCCAGTTGCCTATTTTTATTTTTACAACATGTAAACAATTACAAGAATTTATGAAAAATGTAAACTTAGAATTATGAGAAATAAAGTCAGAATTCTGAGTTTATATTTTGCCGCTATAACTTTTTTTCACCATAATCGTTAGAAAGGGGTATGGATTGTGAGACAGAAGAAAAGTTGCTTTTTGACAGTATCATATTGGATATATTATTGTTATTATTATTAGCTATCATTATTGGATATTTATTTGTGTCTATTTTACTTTTTAAATTGTTTTGCCATCATCTAATGTTCACTTCAAGTGAATCTTTATAATAATGTTATAACTGTATAATTTATCCTAACTAAGTCCATTTATCATACTGTACATGATATCACTTAGGTCTGGTTTCACAGACAAGGCTTAGCCTAATCTAGGATTAAACCATAGTTCAAATAGGACATTTAAGTAGTCTAATTTTTATGAATGTGCTTCAGAAAAAAAAAAAACATGACTGATGCATCTTGAGGCAAAGCAATGGCACTGATATATTTTAAGATCAGTTAGTTCAAGTTTCTTTCAGTCAGATCAGAGTTACATTTTAGTGTCTGAAACCAGGGGGTTAAACTGATTGTAGTTTTTGTTGTTTTATTTACAAATTATTTATTTATAGTATATATAGAGATGGCAAAAACATTAAAATAATTAAATTGTTATTACAGTATTTTCAATATCAATGTATCTTTTTTTGCTTGAGATTTAGGAAATGCTCCATCAAAAGTACAGTACAGTAATCAGCCAGCGAACTGAAACCTGCAAAGCCTCATGTCCATTTAAAATGTTTTAGTTGCATTTCTTTCTTTGCTCATCTGTTTGAAACAGGAAATCTACCCGTTTAAGTGCTGGGATTTTAAGCTTGCAAAAGCCATAAGGATTAAAGTCAGATAACGTCAGGCCTGGACATGTGAAAGTATGATTGACTCTTTCTGCTTGTAAATGGGACATTTTTCCCAGCATGAGGCCCTCTCACATGGTATGAGTGGCCTTAGGAAAGGGCATTAGTGTCATAATAGTATTCACAACGCTGATAAAATATCTACAGGTTTGTTTTTTTGATGATGATGCCTGTCTGATACGGCATCTTAGTTTGCAAAGCCAATGTGTGCAAACAGCCACAGAGTAAATCCTGCAACATTGCTTTATTAGTTCATACCCACCCAGCACTTCAAAACATGGATATCTGTTCAGACACAACTAGTAATGCATGTCCAGAGGGCAAGGTATGGTGCAGCCAGAGCACTGAGTTCAAATGAGTACCCAGAAAAGAGTAAAAAAGCCTGAAAGTAAGATCATTTGTGCTAGAACCTGCGTCCAAAGTGTCACATGCTAGATCCAAAATGACTTTTATTCTGTGTGTGTGTGTGTGTGTGCGCACCTGGTATTTATCACCTTATGGGGACCAATTGTCCCCACAAAGATAGGAATACCAGTAAATTTTGACCTTGTGGGGACATTTCTTAGGTCCCCATGAGGAAAAAAGCTTATAAATCACACGGAAAATCCAAAAATGCACACAGTTTCCTGTAAGGGGTAGGTTTAGGTGTAGGGTCAGTGTTGGACAATACCACATACAGTTTATACGGTATAAAAACCATTACGCCTATGGAATGTCCCCATAAAACATGTAAACCCAACATGTGTGTGTGTTTTATATCCCAATGAAATTTTGAGATCAACCTGAGGGGAATTATTGAGCCAAAGTTGCAAGATCCTACCTGAAATTGTTTTGTTGTGAATTATTAAGGTGTGTACTGTAGTGTTTTGGTGAGAGAACTACATGTTTTCCCTCAGTTAGATGCAGTCACGTTCAGCCTTCTGGACATCTGGAGGTTTAGTAAGATGGATTAAAGACAGAGGGAAGATTTTTTTTCACAATCACACACACATGCAGAAGTGAAGCTGCACAAAGAACAGAATAAGTTGAGTAAGACCGATGCAAGATGTGGTTACGTAACAGATTTTGATAAACTGACAGATGTCAGTCTTTAATCTTTGATGTTCTGCCATGTGGACAATGACCCCCCCGGTTTAGAACTAGTCGATGGTCTTGTCTGTTTGAGCTCTTAGTGACACACAGCAACCCAACAAATGATATCTAAATGATAAGTACTGTATGTCTCTTGTCATGTTATGTCATCCAACGCAGAAATGTCATCAGTTGGCATTCCTCTGTATGACTGAAACATGAAATCCATTGGACAGTTTGTTTTCTGTCTCTGTTTTCTGCTTTTTAACGCCCTTTATTCAAACTATGGTTCTGCGGTTGGAAGCTCTCTTGAAGTTCCTGCCTTTCATATTTCGATTGGTCCAGATGTGTGCATTTGTTCAGTGTTTTGTTTTTGAGTCCTTGATGTTTCTCTTGATCTTGATCTTTCAGAGCTCACCAGCCTCTCCTGTCCGAGTGTGCCCTGATCCATCTCATCTTGCCTCGACTGACCTTTTATCCTGTTTTGAAGCCTTTATTAGGCCGGTGATGTATTGTATGCCATGTTAATGGAGTTCTGTGTAGTTTATGGAGTTTATTTCCCATTCTAAAGCCAGCTGGATTACTGGTGGCATTACCGTGCTATAAGGACCTTCAGCTGTTTGTAGACTATGTTAAATCCTTGGTTACGGGGATTTACGGGAACTATGGGATTCCAAATGCATGAAGAAGCCATGTGCTTTTCATCTCAAAAATTCATTTGCTCGTGACTTTCCGAATGGGACTGTTGCTTAATGGTTCATATAGTTTTGATTCTTTAGTTTGTCACAGTGGCCGCTCCAGATGGGATCTGGGATGACGTGTGTTTGCTTTGGGCTTTCACCGGCCCACGTGCCCAAGCGCTGTCTGTAGGCTCAGGTTTGTTTTTCCATCAGAGGAGCCCCGGGGCAGGGCAGAGGGCCGCTGTGTCCCGTAACACGCTCATGATGATGGCGATGAAAGCTGTGTAGTCCTTGTGCTCAGGCCTAATCCAATAGCCTTTGTGTTTTCAGGGCTATCTCACTGCATAATGCAGCGGATCAAACAACCCATGTGTTTGCGCACACATAAATGTTGGCGTGTGCCCACACAGTCATGAATATGGGGCCAAGAGAAGGTAGAGAGATGGAAAAATCCTACTTTTGGGTCTGCGACAGGTCAATTTTTCTAATTAGAATATATTGTATGATAAAGAATCAATGGACGGTTGGACAGAGGGTGATTTCATGATGTCACTTCAATGATGAGGCATTTGGAGAGTGTTGACATGGCTTTTGGAAGTGCTGTCTTTATGCTCAATCTCCCTTTGACGTATTTTAGAAAAGCAGATGAATATTGACATGTGTAAACATCTTCTTGACTAAATGGAAATCAGATTCGAAAAACAACCTGGGGGAAATATTGAGGCAAGGTTGCATAACTCTTATTTTGTGGTTGTATTCTGAACTGTGAGAACTGTATCTTTTCCTGTGGCATTATCTCAGCTGTACAATTATAAGTTGTTTTTCCCATGCATGTAGTGATACTAATCAATTGTGATTATTTGTGATAAAGGATCAGAAATAGGGTTAAAAATAATAGTTATTGCGAAAATATATTATATATATATTATGTTTGACCATTTTAAAATAGTAAAAATTTGATTTACACATGTCCTCTTATATCCATTTCAGAATTGTACTTTTTTTTGCAGTGAATGTTTTAAATAATCTGAATTCTCAGCTCTATTTATTGCTCCTTTTTTCAGGTTTTCTAGCATTCTTTTTAATAGCCCTAGTCCTTGTCTAGTAATCATTACTGATTAGAAAGGTCATGGGAATTTTCTGGTTAAAATCTGTGGGAACTGTAACTTTTTCTGTTGGTCAGACACTGTCATGGTCAGCCTTTTAGATATCTGGACGTTAATCCGCTTCAGGTTACTCATTACAGTTCAAGCATAAGACACCGAACAAAATGTAGTTCACCCAAAAACCTGTGCCTAATAACATATAAAGATAAGGCAGCAAGTTTCCAGTCAGTAACAAATAATACATAAGTTAAACATTAAAAGCAGTGATGAACATGAATCAGTGCAACATACAGGAAAAAAATATGTGCAGCAATTTATGACACATTTTATGCCTCAGTATGAATATACAATTGTTTTATTGCAAGTGTCCCAGACGTTGGGTGGCATTTAATGCGTCCATGTGCTCATGACTAGAAATAGACTCCATGTCTTAAACCTCTTCCCCATAGACTCATTTACTAGTCAGTTCTGCTGCTTCAGTGACAGAAGCTTTCCACATCAGTCTTAATCATGTCAGAATGAGGCCTATTTGGGTTGTTTTTGGATCAGGATAAAAACACCCTTCCTTTTGTTTGAGGTCAGAGGTGTTCTTCTCAGAGGTACAGCCCATTTTTAAGGACTGATCATTAGCGTTCCTCCCAGACTGGAGAGCCTCTCCCATGGGCTGTTAGCTGGAGGAGTATGTTCAGAAGTGGACGTTCCTAGGTCTGGTATGGGTGGTGTTTGTGCTGGTTAAATGCTCTGTAGTGTTTCCACCTCTGTGAATGTTGTTTGGACACGAACCTCAAAGTGGCCACATGAGAAATGATGTTGGGCATGGCATGGTACACCCAGCACCACATAAACACACACATTACTCAATCACAGAGTACACATATATTGCACTAGAGAGTCAACTAACACAGTACAGTTGTTTCCTATACAGCAGGTGTCATTTTAAACATAAATAAAACAATATATTTTAAAATTTAGGCTAATTCTTTCCTATGATTACAACATATACAGTATAATTACAGTGTGATTAACATTTACTATTGCCTCTAATATGCCATCTTAAGGATTTTTATTTAATCTAGGCCAGTCACAATTCATTCTGGGGTTTTTTCTTACCCACAGAGGACATTTGTTATATTTTAAATTAACTATTATGTAGAGTATTTTGGCATGTTTTTGTTGCTGCCTTTGCATGAATGGCACCTATAACATATAAAGTGAAGGTGAAGTCTAGATAGGAAGCTCAGTAGGGTTTGAATCCGAGCTTATCTCTTTTTTTTACGGTGACCTTTTGCGTGGGTAAGCGATGCTCTTGAGCAGGTGAGCTGGGCACCTCTCATCAAACATAAAGCTCATTGTGTTTGTGGGTTGGAGTTATAGCTCGTGGGCTGCTGTTGTCGCTTAGTAAAAATAAACATGGATTTTCCAGCCCCATCTGTCACTCAGTCTCTCGCTCCAACCCCTCTCTTCTTTCCTTGTCACTTCTAAAACCCTTCTCCCCTTCTCGCTCCTTCTTCGTGTCCTCTCTGAACTCTCTTATTAGGCTTCATTTTCTCCTTCACTCTTCACATGACTTGGATTACATAGTTTGAGGATGTGTGTGTGTGTGTGTGTTCATATGTCTGTGTGTGTGTGTGGCGTGTGGTCAAACCAGGGCCTCACGTCCCACTGTGATCGGTCTGTACAAAGGAAATGCCACACAGACCCCAGGATGTTTTATTCACCGTGAAATGCTCTTACAACAGTAATGCTTTGCGACTTCGCAAAGGGACCAGTTCACCAGAGAGCAGTTCAACAGTTCAGAGTAATATTTTAAATGACTTTTCCCATGTGAGAAGTCAAATCAGTAACATTTACAAGATCCGGTTAATGAGACCTGATTAATGTCCTTCCAAATCTGTCTTCTGACTTTCTTCTGCAGAACATTAACAAAAACATTTTTGGCCAACTGGATGATCCAGTCAGTGAATGAAACTCAAAGATCAGTGTTTTGTGAGTAAATGCAATTGTTTTTGTGTGAGTAATTCATGAAAGATCCGGCTCATTCAAAAAGAATGAGTCATTGATTCTTTAAAACATTCATAACTACTCCGGACAGGAACTCTCATGTGCTCTCAAAAGGGTGACAAATTAAATTTCATTCTTTTTCAGAAAAAAAAAATCTTTGCTAGTGCTTTTGTGTCACTCTAAAGCTTCATGTTCAGTTGATTGATTACTGTGTTCTAAAGAAGTAAGTCCAATCTTGTGTAATTAATTACAGAACATTTGAATGCACTGTGCCTTTTAATAGTGACATTACTCCTTTTAACACTTGAACAGTTGTCTAGAAGCTAATGGAGGAAGCTTCATGGAGTGTTGACTTCTTGTGGAGTGTGTGTGTGTTTGAGTGATTCATTTCACCTCTCTCTTTGAATCCCACTGTGAAACAAAACAATAGTCTCAGCAGTCTACACATGCTTACTTTAAAGGGATAGTTTTCCCCCCGAAATAAAAATTCTGTAGTAATTTCTTCACTTACATGCAGTCCCATAAGACCTTCATTCATCTTCAGAACAAAAACTAAGATTTTTTCAAGAAGACAATTTCTTCTCTTCTCTTCTCTTCTCTTCTCTTCTCTTCTCTTCTCTTCTCTTCTCTTCTCTTCTCTTCTCTTCTCTTC
>JAUMHR010000079.1:11870000-11880709 GCA_032361145.1 Enteromius fasciolatus
TAATCTCTCATGGGCATTACAAAAAGCAATGCAACTCAAGAGATTTTCTGACCAAATCTGGCTACACGGATGTACTGAAAAATCTTTACAATTGAGGATTTTGCATGCAAGGGAAGACATAATAAAAAAATCTATCGTCTTTAAAGCTATGTAAATAGGTATCTATAGGTACCTGCTTTAGAGTCATTTCCCAGTCTTGTTCAGTCTCTCTCCCGGTACCTTCTAGATGCTTCCACACCTGTTCTTTAGATTATTCAAATAAGGAAAAAAGGGCTCTTTTAAGAACTATTGACCCAAAAATGGTTCTTCCATTGCAAAACCCGCTTTTGAAACCTTGTGTGGTCAAGTGTCTGATCTTGTGTGACCCATAAACCCCAAAAAACTGATTAAACAGAACCTTTCGTTATACTTTTACTGTATCCCCAATTCCTCTTCCCCTGCAATTATCTATAAAACCTTTAAGCTTTTTTGAGAGCCAAGTGTCCCTGTGCTTCTCTCTGAAGCAGCCTCTCCAAACGACTAGATTTTCTTTTGTCAGTTTGTTTGAGGCAAATTACATTATGAGCTCCATCACCCTCTTCAGCCGTTTTAGGATGTTTAAGCGCTGCTCGCCTAGCAACCTCAAGCCTCTTCAGATGGTGCGGCATCTCCCTGGCAACCTGCGTGGCAGGGGTCACTGCGGTCAGGCTTTTGTGAACCCCCCCAACTCCTCTTCCCGTGCGAGGCGGGCCCTTTACATTGGGGTGAGTGTGTTTAGAGCACGTGTGCCTTGGTGTGGAGGAGGTGTGTGTGTGTTTGGAGCAGCAGTGTGTTGAATGTTTGTGGAGCTCAGGGAGGATAAACGGACACGGTCATGCCTGTCAAAGGGATCAGATTCTGGGGCGACAGGAAGAGAAGAAGCCTTTACTCAGGTACAGCCAGTGAGGGAGTGAATGAGAGCATGTGCTTGCTTTGTTTATTATGTCTCATAACTTGAGTACTGAGGCTGTGTGTTAAGAGTGATTTACTTTTTAAGTGTATCGCGTCTACATATGATATATTATGCATTATAGTTGGATATATTGCAATTGGAATTATATATTTGCCCAAACTGGCTTTGTTTTTAAATTTTTGCAATTTTTTTTCCTTTGGTCGGTATTATTGTCTTTTTTGCAGCCATTTCCTAGTGTATTGCAGTATGTTATTAAAACATGCATACAATTCTTCATGCTGCCCTGCAGAAGTGGATTTGTGCACCTCTGACTCCGCCTCTTCTTTGTCCATGACTCCTCCTCTGACTGATTGACAGCTGATCCCTCACAGTGCATTTTTTGTGAAGTACAGATTAGGTGCCACTTTTCTCTGTGGGGCAGAACAAAATGACCAAATAAGATTTAGACTACCAGACTTTTTCTAACAATCCAAAAATAATTTATGTTGTTTGTTTGAGCATGTTGGAGAGATATGTTCGTGAAGTTTATTTTCCTAACCTATACAGGCCATTTTTTAAACAATGGTTAGGGCAGAATTGGCGGGCGGCTGTGGAGGGGTATGAAGAATCTTTTGTGCGGTAGGCTTATTCAGCTGCATACCACATCTAGAGGTTTTACTCATTCATCCTTAAAACACACTGGATAGAGACCCCTCCTCCAGCATTCCCTGTGTTCTGCCAGTGTTCATTATCAGGTTTGCTTGTCCAGCTGGGTCTTCAAAAAAGTGTTAGATTTGCTCTAATTTATGTTTTAATAAATAACAGAATTGCTTTTTTGTATTGCAATTTTGATTTCATTATCTTATTTTATTTTTCCAGTATACAGTATGATTATTTTATTCTGACTGATGTCATTTGGAGGGCTGCCGCAGTTAAATAAAATGAAGACACAAATGTGGCAGACAAAATTAATACAATATACATTTTGAAGAGTTTGCAGAAAATGCATGTAGTCACAAATTAAGAGACCCTTTCTCTGACAAAATCTAGTGTCCAAGATGCACTGTAGTAACAGTATCTCTGGTCACTACTTATCATTGCATGAACGTTACTTGAGATGAACATTAATAGCAGGTTAGGACCTAAATGATTACATATTATGCACTTAATATTGTAGACATAAGGTATTTTATGAGATAATGATAAACAGATTGGAAATGGACACTCGCTAATTAGCATTTGAGAACAATATGTACTTTCGAATAATACAAGAAAGACATTATAATGTGTAAAATTAGTCAAGTTCTGTTCTTATTTTTTTTACTTGACTAATCAGTCTGTTTTGTCTCTTTTCTCTCCCTTAATGCTGCTGTTTCTGACTCTGCATTTTCTTCTCCAGGTAAGTCTAGTCTTAATTCTTTATATTGAACATCTGAAAAGAAAAAGTACAGTACTTTCCATTCTTAAACCTCCATTTTGTTAAGTTAACTTGTATGACTAAATCGTGTTCATGACATAATGTAAATGAAGGGACATATTCAATGGAGTCTTAAAGGTGGAGGAATTTAGCAGTACATCACTTGATGACAGGTGGGTCCGCTGCAGTAAATGGGTGCCGTCAGATTGAGAGTCCAAACAGCTGATAAAACTAATCACAATAATCAATTTGTAATCTATCCACAATAATCCAGTCCAGTTAATGCCTTGTGAGCAAAATGCTGCATGTTTATAAAAAATAAATCCAGTATTAAAAAGTTTTAATGTTAAATTGTCACTTTTGGCAAAAATATCCAGTAGTATATAATTAAGTTTCCAGTATGCAGCTTTGTAGCTTTTCACTTCACAAGATAGTAACTGATGGACTGGAGTCGTGTGGATTACTTGTGGATTATTGTGATTTTTTTATCAGTTGTTTGGACTCTCATTCTGACGGCACCCATTCACTGGTAAGCAAGTGATCTTGGATGGCCTGAAGGTGAGTAAATGTAACTGATGCCGATGAAGATTTTGTGTGCCAAAGCAAAGTCTGGCTCTACTAACTTCACATGACAGGATCTATGATGCACTGCTCTGTGTTAGTGTAATACAGGAAATTAGCCCTCATTCTTGGACCTCACGGGTCACGGTGTGCACAATGAGGCCTGCTCTCCGTGAATGGCTGTCTGTGCAGTCAGGGCTGTTGATTTACACCCTGGTGTTAAACCTGGGAAACTGGAACGGAGTTGAAAAATGTCCTCAGGGTTGGGACAGTCTTGGAGAAAATGGAACAGGGTTCATCAGTGTTTATTTGTGTGCAAGATAAATGCCAGAGTCTTTAAAGAACCTTGCAGTAGTCTAGCCGCTATTCCTGGTGTTTAATCAGCCAATCTAATTATTATTCCCTGAGAGGAATTGTGAGGTTGGATGCGAAGCGATCCAGGTATGAGGTCATTATGAGAAAGTGAAGCTTGTGCCCCTGTGTGTGTGCGTATGTGTGTGAAGACCTTCAGGCTTGTTTCGTCTCATAGGTTATTAACTCTCATATATTACTGTTCACATTATTACTCCTTGTTTTTGCCTGAGGAGAGAGAAAACTATTCATCTCAGTTCATGGTTTCTTTCTCGCTTTCCTTTCTTCCACCTTTCTCATTCCTTTTTTCATACTATTTATTTGCTTTACTGTCCAATGGGAATTAAGGGATGGGAATAGGAACCTTTTTTCATATATATTCCCCTTGTCCTGCTGGTAAGACCACCAAACCAGTAACATGCTCCTATGAAATCATATGCATATCATGTAGCATGTATGACACTATATGAGATATGTATAGTACACTACTATTCAAAGGTTTGGGGCTGGTAAGTCTCTTTTGCTTTATAAATGCTGCATTTAACTGATCCAAACACAATAAGAACAGTAATATTGCTTATATAAAATAACTAAAAATAATTAATTTCTGTTTTTGTTTTTTATATTGAAGTAATTTATCCCTGTGATGGCAAAGCTGAATTTTTCAATGCCATTATTTGGTCTTCAATGTCACACAATCCTTCAGAAACCATTCTAATATGATGATTTGGTGTTAAGAAGAAATATTTCTCATTGTGCTTTCTATTTTCTGATTTGTTTTTCAGGATTCTTTGCTTATTAGCAGATTCAAAACAACAGCATTTATTTAGAATATACATATTTTGTAATATTATTAATGTTTTTACACTTTTGAATTTGGAATGTAATGCCTCCTTGCTAAATTAAAAAACAACAACTTACAGTCTCCAAAATATTAATGGTAGCGTATACAATTTTTATATATTTTATGATATTAAAAAACACAATCAGCGTTTTTGATCCTGAGACTAATTATGTTTTATATGTTTAACAAATTAAAGCGAGAATGATTTGAAAAAATCTACATTTCGAAAATCAAAAGTTAATTGCTGCAATGAATGTGGCCTTTCATACAAACTCGAGAGCTTGCATTGTGAGAAAGTTAATGAACCAAAAAACTTTCTCAGTTGTCTGGCTCTTTCTTACACCTGTAGACAGATAAGGACCTGTCTGCCTAAAGTCATGTTTATAGGAGATATATCATGGAAAACAGGATTCCATTCCTAGGGAGGAATGGCTAGGAATGTTATCATGGGCCTGGGAGAGAGGAGGCCCAGCCATAAAAAAGTTGTCCCATAAAAACTATATAAACCTATGATTTACATATAGTCTTAAAGATGCAGTAGAGAAACACAAATAGCCAGGGTGAGTGTATATTTTTTATTTTTTTACTTATTTATACATATATTTTTTGCTTTGATTAACATTTGTATGTGTACTTTCAGTAAAATAAAACGCAAGTGCAAAATAGGGCCTATTTAAGTCCTTTGTGATTATGCTCCTTCTGTCACAACTTCTGTCTCTTTCTCTTTCTGGTTGACGCTGCCTCTGTGTATCTTATCAGTCTATGAGGAGAGTGGTATGCCCAATGACTAGAAAACATTCCTCTCCATGTAATCTGTGCAGCCTTCTGTCTTTTTACTCTCATCATCTTGCTTTGCAGTGATAAATTCTTCTTGGTTTTACCATAGCAAATAAGTCATTCAGAATCTACTGATTGTGTGCGTTTGCATATTGCATAAGAGTAGAAATAATCGTCTCTTGATCAAGCACACATGCATACAGTCATTGTCTAGTATTGCGATATAAATCTGTTGTGATCATGTGGCCTTGATTTCTCCTAGATATGGCACTTCCCATAAATCTGTCATTGTTTTTAAAGCATTACAGGCACAAACCATGTGATTTCCTTCTTAAAATCGTGACCCTCCTTAAGTAATATCATTTGGACTCTTCTAATAGCATGGCAGAAAATTATGAGTTTCAAACTTCATATTCTATTAATGGAAACGGCCCTATACTGTATATTCCTCAAAGTAAAAAAGACTATGTCATGGTGAGAGTGTCCATAAATGAAAAAATTGGTCTGTTGTGAGGCCTTTTATTAATCTCTTTATGACAGGTCACAATCTGACAGACTTGGGTCATTCTTACATCAGGGTCGAAGATGAAATCCCAGCGACCCTCTGTCATTCACATCGGGCTGCCGTCTTCATCGCTGTGCGTCGGTTGTGTCTGACAGCTGGATGTGTCTGCGCGTGTGTGAGTTGTCTTGCTTCCCGCTGCAGAGGGCAGAGCGCCAGCCCTGTGTCGGCCGCCCTATTGTCACGGTAACAGACGGCTCTCAGCCATGCGTCTCCCTGATCAGCATAACACAGGCTGACTTTCTCTCTTGACCCCTCTTTCTCTCACCTCCTCTTAAATCAGACAGTAATGGGCCCACGGAGAGTGAGAGCGTATGGTTCGCTGACAAAGGAAGGTGGGAGAGAGTTGTAGGGATCTGCTCTTCAACTTGGTTTATTTAAACAGAAAGGAGACGGCTGTAGATTAGCTGGAGGCCACGGTCCCTCACACTTCAGCGGCTCTTACTCACACTCTCTGCTTTTCTTTTCCTTTCTCCTTCAGTTAGATTAATCACCTCAGTCTCAGAGCTGAAGAAATTAGTCTTTTGGGTGACCAAGCTTTTTTTCTCTTGTACTGGAGGCATAAAATTGTACCTTTCTGAGTAAAAATGCCTTCAAATATCTCATAACAAAATTATAATATCTACATTTTATCCCAATATTTCCTGAATATAGTGTGTATGTATATATTTATATAAAATACCTTATTATAATTAATTTAACACTAAACTCACTAAATTAGACACGCCCCTCTTTCCAAAGCTCCGCCTTTTTTCACTTGATGCATATCGAAAAAAAATATCGAAAAGATTTATCACCTTTTCCACAAACATATTAAGCAGCACAATTTTTAAATAATAATACTGTGATAATCAATCATAGGAAAGGTTCACTAATAAACATACTAGAAGGATTTCTGAAGGATCATGTGACACTGAAGACTGCAGTTATTGCTGCTAAAAATTCAGCTTTGCCATCACAGGAATAAATTACACATTAAAATATAGTAAAGACAGTTTAGCACTGTAAGACCAATATATGACTAAATCAACCTATGTTAGTTTACACAAGCAAAGTGTTATTATTATTTTTTTATATCAAGTAGAACAATACTTGAGGATATTTTGCTGCTAACTGACTGAAACTGACGTCTTGAATATTTATTGAACCATTTAGCTGTAGTTAACAAAGTGAATCTGGCACTTCCCACTGGAAATCACTGTTTTTTAGGCTCCACACTGGTGATTCTCCTCTCTGGAGAGCCGTTGAGGTTTGTGGCGGGTTGCCAGGTTGGCTGTCAACAGATCAATGGGACATGTGGAGTCCATGCCAGTTTAATTCTCCTACTGATTGTGACTCTTTTCTGAGAGGTTCCCTGAGGGCTCCAGGTCTCTTAGTATGCTAATCCAACAGCATTAGATAAGCCTAGCTTTGCTCTCTGTTTTGCCATTGCACAAACATTAAGACAAATTAGAGATTTTGTTGCCAACTAAAAGAAGTTGGAAAGTCCAAAAGACGTTGCCTGCTTATACTACACAGTATTCTTTATCCAGGAACTGGAAAACTCAATTATTAAGATATTTGTTTTCTTTCTACACATTTTAAGATCAGTGTATTATAATAGTGAGCTTTACTATGTTATATAACACCAACATGTTTATTTTTTGCTAATTCATTTCTTAAATGTTTTAAAGATTTGATGTAACAAAAAGACATTATTTTAGAAGTAGTTTACAGAGAATCTGGCTTTTCCCCAAGTCATCACTGCAGTTTCCCCTCATTTTTCCATTTTGTTATCTTGGAAATAATCATTTATCATGTTTTTTTTGTACATTTCTGGTTAAGTGTGGAACTATTTTTGACTACTGTTTTTTGTAATATATTATTTTCATAACATTTACATTAATTCTTTGGTAAGTCAGAGTCTGGTCTTGTTAATTGTGGTTATAAACAGTTTAAATAAGTTTTCATTACTGTAGGTGTTTGTAAAGCAGATCTGCTGTCCTGGTCTCATTCCAGTCCCGTGAGCTCACTGTGATGATCCTGCACTTCTTCAGGGTATGCCCTGGGCGGTTCCGGCTACACACTGTGTTTCTGCATTCCCATTCAAAAACATTTGGGTGTATGTGCATGTTTATGTCGTTTCTGAGGACACAAATTTGTGTCCCCGTAATTCGAAAGGCTTAAAAAGCATACTAAATGATGTTTTTCTGAAAATCTAAAAATCTGTAGGGTCAGTGTAGGGCAATAGCACATACTGTTGGGATAGAAGCAAACCATTGATATGTTAATGGATGGTTTTCCAGCATTATCAGGGCTAATATTCACAAAAATGTATTATTTCAAGTGGACGAGTTAGTTATTTCGTGTGTATGTTGAAGGCAATGTATATTGCATAATTTAAAAAAAAGTAATAGTGTTTTTTGTCCTTCAACACTGTAAAATATGTATTTGTTATTTTATTGAGAGACACTAGCTGGTCTGATGAAGACTAATTTATCTTACCACATGATGTAAATGTATTACATTTTGAATTTAACATAAGCTTCTTGTAACATTTAGCGTGAATTCAGCAAAACTTACACTACCACAATCCTCATGGCTGTCATTTTAAAACTTGTTCAGCAGCATGCCTTTAAAACCTCGCATAAAGCATGCAAACATGGCAACAATAGTTACCGCACACCTCCATTTAAAACACACCTACGCACACACACAGGCCAGCTGTCAGTGTGACTACTATCGGGATTCAGGGTGGAGCAGATGACTTCTGCTAATGAGCAATATCTCTGGCTATACAGTGTATGATTGATGTCTTAATACATTAGTGGTGTATAAGCAGTTTCTGGGAACCAAACGAGAAAAAGCAGACAGGCTTGACTTTGTCAAGACCTTTGAAGCTGATATCTTGAACGGTATGTAGGGTTTCTTTGACCTTTATAGGCGTAGCATGCAGAGAATATGTGGAGGATCACATACGACCACTCTCACGGTAGCCTACAGCTTCCTCTTTTTTTCAGGAGAGCAAGATAAAAGGAGGAATAAGGAGCCGAGCAGTGTTTCTGGATATACGACACTTCTTCCTTTCCTTCCTTTCATTCTCTCCCTCCCTCCCTTTAGCAGTGTGACCCATCGGTGACGAATGTTAGCAAATCGTGACATGACACACACTTACAGGAAGGGGAAAGGGCTGCTGACAGGATGGCCCAGAACAGATGGAATCTAGACATCACCCCCACGTCACGTCACTCCGTCAGACATGCACACAAACATTTACACTGCCTGACATGCCACAGACATACATTGTCTCCCCCCTCCCCAGTTTCAATTAATACATAAATTCTATAGAATTAAGTCATCTCTAACCCTACATTTTACTACAAATTCAAAATGTAGAATTATTAAAAAAAGAATAATACTTACATTCAGCAAGGATGCATTGCAATGATCAAAATTAAAAGTAAAAACTCATCCACTTTAAAAAAAAAAAAAATTCTATTCGTCACAGAATTGTGAAACTGTTTCCAAAAAATATTAAGCAACATTTCCATTTTCGGCATTGGTCATAATAACTGCTTCTTGAACTCTGAATCAGCATATTAAGAGTGATGTCTAAAATATCATGTGACACTGTAGCTGTAAATGCTTAAATGTGCTTAAAAAGTCTGCCTGGACATGAACCTTTGACGTAAGTGTGATATAACAGACAGAAGACATAAATATGAGACTAAAAGACGAATTCTTCTAACTATACGTGATTTTATAATTTGTTGTATTTTATCCCTGCTGTGCGCAACTCTGTCATACCAGCCCGGCAGTCCGTTTTATCTTTGTGTGGGTTATTTCTGCCTGTGCTTTAGCTAGCAGGTCCTCTAGGTTGTTTCATTGTGAGCTAAAGTGAGTGTGTGTGCACAAGGTCTGAATTGTGTTTGTCTGCGTGCATTAGTCATTAGGGAGTTTAAGCTCTCTGATAAAGGCTGTCGTGTTTTAGAGCTGACTCTATCAGGCCATCTGACTGGTTTTAGATGGCTTTTGTTTCTATTCACTGAAACGTCAACATCCTCCATCCCACATTGAGCATGCAGAGGTCACTGTTCAGGGGCGAGGGGTCAACACCTGCCTTACTTCTTGCTATAACATGTTTGTAATAGGTTTCACAGGGATTCATGCATTTTTAGTTTGCGTTTAAAATAAATTTTCTGCTGTTATATGACAATTATTATTATTTATCTTAAAGTTAGATGCCTTTGCTAATGCACATAACAAAAAACAGTACTTGTCACTGCTTTTGATAATAAACATTGTCTCTCATGTGGCAGCTGGAAGAGTCTTTTTAAGCTTAGTTTATTCTGTAGTTTAAAGGAAAGGGTTGTGTCCTTTTGGCCCTGTTTCTACATGCCGGATGAAGCATTTTAAAGATTGTACCGCCCCCTAGTGGTCGGTGTCCAAACAGACTCAGTAGGGTCTTGACTGTATATTTAAGTTATTGGTGAATTATTTACAATAAGGTCAATGCATTATCTAACAATGAGTAATACATCTGTATTCATTAAATAATATTAACGAATAAACCTTTTTATAACGTAGGCCTATTAATACATTTATAAACATTGAATTTAACATTACCTTAGGATTTAATTGTTAGTTTTTAACTAATGCAGTTAACGAAAATTGACATTATTGTTAAGTGTTATTCAGTTATTAACTATCTGACCCAAAATCATCAAGCAGATGTAGAATTTCACCTCACATGATCTAATCGTGAAAGGTCTTTGCAGGTTGCAAGTTCAAAAATGGTATACATTGAGATTCATGATCTCAGTAAAGTGGCTTTTTGTTATAACCAGGTAGAACGTAGAAGTACTAACAGCAGGCAGTGGATAAGCAGGGCTTGTCCTCAGCAAACGCTGAACTCTGTTACCTGGAAACTTCCTCCTGAGGACCCTGACACCCTCTCTTGAGAGATGCAGCTCTCATCCTAGTCATGATGCTTCCTCCCAATTATCAACTACACTCTTAAAACTAAAGGTGCTTCACGGTGTCATAGGAGAACCTTTTGTTTAAATAGTTCCATAATAAACCCTTTAACATCTGAAGAATCTTTTAGTATCACAAAAGCTTCTTTGTGGCAAAAGAAGGTTCTTCAAGAAATGGTTCTTTGTGGCACCAAAATGGATTTTATATGTCATTGCTGTAAAGAACCTTATTTTTTATTAAATTTATTATATTTTTATTAAAGGAACACTCCACTTTTTTTGGAAATAGGCTCATTTTCCAACATCCCTAGAGTAATACAGATGTGTTTTAC
>JAUMHR010000079.1:11887162-11900280 GCA_032361145.1 Enteromius fasciolatus
TGTGTGTGTGCGGACACAGGAGCAAAGATACCCTCATTGTGCCTGCTGTAGTCAGTCCGTCAGACGCAGCTGAACGTCTTAAAGCTCTTTCAATTACCATACTGAATCATCTTATATTTTTACCTTTTAAATGAAAGTAAAATCTGCATAACCGAGGCAGAGTTGAGTTGAGGTAAGTGAACAGAATTACTTATTCAGGTGGATTTAGCTGAGAATTGCAAGTTGTTTTTAAGTACATTGTTAAAATCAGAATGTATAAAAGCAAGTTTATATCTATGAAATCTTTCAGGTTTGAAATTTTCTAGGGTGAGGCTGAAAGCGATTACCAAAAGCAGATCACATCAGTCAGTCTCATGCATATCTCTTTGTGTTGGTCTTGATGTCCAGTGGCACATAGTTTGCTTTGCAAATCAAATAACAAATCTGCCACTCCTGCATGAAAGCAGAAACTCCACCCTGGTGTCTCTGTAGGGGTGGGGGGGGGGTATTTGGAGTGGGGCTGTAATTCTATGCTGATTCTAATGAGATATTCTATCAGGGTAGAGTAAAGTTACTGTAGGGGTGATCCCAGTGCTGTACTCTGCTGGTGGAGTAAGATTAGTCTTTCCTCAGCTGTCACTGCTGACTCTGTTGACTCCCACGCTCCATTTGGCATGGCTTTTGACAATCAGATGTTTTGTAGAACAGATTTGCCTATTCATTTCTGTTCCAGCATGAGTGAATTTCCAGCACAGTGATGCTTTATCAGTGGCAAGGTGGGTTTACATTGCATGTGAACTGCAAATACCAGGCACATTTTAGTGCATTGGTGCAGAGTTATGAATTGTTTTTGTAAAGTTAGGGTTCAATCAGATTTTATCTATCAAATGACACTCCTTTTTTCAAGAATAAAGAAAAATATGTTATAAGAACATTTTGCTAACATCCTGAATAAGTCAAGGAAACGGTACTCTGAACTTTTAAAATGACCATTTAAAAAATAAAAAACAATTAATAATTTGTAGGAAGATTAACTAATTTTTGTATCATTTTTATTATTATGGGAAAGTTATTTTAGAATGTTCTCTAAACATTCTGAAACAAGCATAACATTTTAAATTAAAAATTAACGCCCAACTGACATATTAGCGTTTAAAACATTTTAAAGAGCATTTTTCCCAATTCTATGTATATTCATTCTTGAACGTCTACATGTTTTCATTCGAAATATTAACCATTTTTGTCATACTGCATAATTTAAATAAACAGCAAAACAAAAATAATTTATGACTGTTATATCCAAAAAATACTTTTTATAACTAGTAAATGATTATTTTTGTTTTTCTGTCCTTTTCTGTTTTCATCTTAACTCATGCTTTATGTGTTTCAGACACACATGCATGCCCAGTTTTTCCCCCTAAGGCATAGCAGGAAAAACACTCTTTTCCCAAAACAGGAAATTTCTCCAAAAGCACCGAAATTTCGAGTCTATGTTAAAATCCTGGCATTAACAAGCATACAAGCTTCTAAATTTAAAGGATAAATTTGGCACCTACGCTGGTACATGCAAGCCTAATTAAACTGCCCTAACTGCTGCTCCTGTGCTCTTTATTTAAATGCATCCTATAATTTTGGGCTGTCAGGCCCTTGTAGTAGACCCATAATTTTGGAGTGTGGGTTGCTCGGCGACAGGATGTTTTTGCTGGTTGCTATGGGAGTGAAGTGACTGATTGTGTGGCTGTCCTGATTCTTCCTGGGACAGTCCTTCCGGACAGAAACGTCTGTCGCGAAGACAGGCTTGGAACAGAATCTGTGCTTTTGATGCTTGTGTATTATTAATGAGTTGATTAGGTTAAATCATGTGGGTTCGGTTCAATGCCATAGAAACAAACTGAGCAAAGCACTTGTGTCTGTACTTTTAAATTTACTTAGCTGTTTGCTTAGATTGCTGTTATTAATAATCTCCATGCCATGTACTCTTAAGTTAAAAAACGAACCTTCTGTTTAATTCTAGCACATTTTTAAACTTTATATATATATATTCAGATATTGAGCATTCATTCCTGACAGTATTCTGTCAGTACAGTCACGTCTCACGTCATGATTGACGGCGACGATGCGCGCACGTGACGGGAACGTGACAGCGCTAGTTAGCGCAGGGCCAGTAACGTTACCACACAACCAGACAGAATTAGGTTTCAAGAGGTTTCGGTAAGCTAAAATTCATTTAAATTAATTTCTGCTCTTTTTAGGCTTTTGAACGAGTCATTAAAAGAACCAGGTCTCAAGAGTGACTTGTTGTAAACACGCAGTTTGCGAGTACGTTACAGTTCAATAGAAAGACGCGTTTCTTGATATTATTTTGCTGTACGTGTTATTTTTGATCTTGTCACGTTCGTTTGAGTGCGAACTCATTCACAACTCATTATTACAATTATTTTTCTGATAACACAATCACAAGTGTTAACAGCATTGGACTACTGCATTTAAAACTAACTTTTTCACTCTCTCTGGTTTTTATGTGCTGTTTGTGATGGGCTGCGGTTTGTGACACACAGGTAAGTTAACATCAGTCTCTCTTTTTATAATGAATAATTGTTTTAAAAAGTTTTTGGCACATTTTGAGCCACTAGGTGTCAGTATTAAAACATTTAGCTAGTTTAGCTACATTATTGTAGGCTTGGCTCATTTTCTATATCAACAAATTGTGATTCAGTATGTTTCACCTGACATTATTCAGTAGTATTTGTACCTGTTTCATTGTTTAAGCTATAATTCTCAATATTATGCATTGATTTGAATCTTTTATTTGGCCTAAGGTTAACGACAATATAATGACCCAGTCTTTCAAAATATCCCGTGGGCTGCTGGCACAAACCAAAACAAACTATTAATGGAGCATGTAATTGTACCAAATAACTTGTACCAAAATAGGACATGCATGCATTCACGAGATCATTAGTGACATGGGCTCATACAGTTCCACAGAAACACACAAACATTTCTCAATCATGCATGTAGGACACTTTCGAGCTGTTTGCAGTGTTTTGGCTTTTAGTGAGCATTGATTTTTCCTCTTGCTAAAGTACTCTGTTGTTGTCACCTATCAAAGAGATGCAATTTATATAGCTGTCTGGATTTGTCACAATGTAGCAGCGTTATCACTAGTCTTTATACTGATAATTCTTAATATAACTCTAGCTTAATTCGTGATGTAAATTTTAAATACAACTAAATATTTTTGTTGTCCTTTTTTTTTTTTTTTTTTACAGGTCAGTTGTCTCTGTCCCAAATCATGTCAGCATTTTTTGTCTGTTCTTTGTTCAGGTCATTTGACTCTTCCATTGGAAATCAATGAACCTTTATAGGTTTTGGCCTTATTGTGGGCTCACCATTTCAGTGCTCACTAATTTGCTTTAAGCCCACCTGATGTCATTTCCCTTTTCCCCTGCTCTAATGATAATGATAGCGATACAACCTGCACGTTATAGTGTTGGCTTCTGTAAATAATCTGAATCTAAGCTACATCCACCCATAAATGTTCATTTAAGCTGACTGTGGTACACACAGCTGACATGTAAGCACAAAGCTTAGAGCAGTCAAGGATCTCTGTAAAACCGCATGTATTTGGCACACAGTCACAAACAAACGTGACTGTCTGTGAAGAGGGTTGATGCTGAAATGGCTAGCCAGCTGTTAAGCTGTTGCAGGGTTTGATAACATAGCCACAGTGTTTTGAGGGATTAAGTGATTGTGGTCTATCAGAGCACAGTTCAAAAAGAGGGTAAGCCTGGGCCCGCCTGTGTCCGGGAACTGCTGACTGTCCAAAAACATTCACAGATGCACACACACCTATTGAAACTAAACTGTGCTTTGAAGTGTTTGTATTTGCCTTTAACAGGACAAAAATTATTATTAGGCTTGCAAAACTGCAAATCATGTACACAATGAGACCACTGCATTTGGTGATGATTTCATTAGATGGCAAAATAGGATGCATGTTTAAAGGAATAGAATAGGTCTGTCAAAAATAAAGATTTGCTGAAAATTGACTCATCCTCAGGTGCTCCAAGATGGAGATGAATTTGTTTCTTCCTCAGAACAGATTTCGAGTGTTCTGAATCTGATTGAATCTATAGTCAGAATAAAATTTAACTAGATTTGTGAAATCTGTAAAATAAACTATAAAAAGGCTTTTACATTCATAAATACTGCTTTTGGCATTTGGGCACTTGTTTAGACATGGGGCAAAGGTAGAATTAGCGTGCTTTTAAAAGATCAATGTGCACATGAATTAGTTTCCATGCATCTCCATACATGTCTTTGAAAGTGGGAAATACGGAGAGAAAAGAAGGGGAAAGAGAAAAACAGGCAAGAGATGGTACTGAGACGGTCGGGAAAGGGGGAGTGTCTGTGGTGAGAGAACAAGCGAGTTGGAGAGAGAGAGAGTGACAGAGAGGGGAGTGTCAGTGAGTTTGCATATGTTCCCCATGAGCAGGCCTGTGTGTGTGTATTTGGATATGGGCTCGCTCACGGGAGTGGGACGGACATCTCCAGGAATCACTAATGGACATAGAGCCAGAGACATGTCATGCCTGGAAGGTGGGCCATTTGTGTGTCAATATGAATGCTGTTTTTGGTTGAATGTGTCCACATATCTGTCTGTGTTTGAAAGAAAGAGTAACAGCATAAGGAAATAATGTTTGCTTAATATTAAAAGTGAGGGAGGGTCTTTGTGGTTGGAAAAAAGCCTTTCCTTTCCGTCTGTTTTTTTCTTCATATATAATGCAGTATATTATAGAATATTTTTTTGTGGGAGTACATGAGTGTATGAACTGAATATGTTTCAGCTGAAGATGTAAATGTATTCATTTAGTGTTTTATAAGCTTGTGTGTGCTAGTCAGCTGTTGAAGCCACAGTTGTTGCAGACATGTGTCGTGGCCTGGTGCTGGCCCGTGTGCAGTGGACACCAGAAGTGTGTTAGTCCAGTTCTGTTGTTCCCTGGTGTTCTCATTATTATGCTTTCTCAAATAAGATGTAAATGATTTTTCAGACCAGTACTAGATCACTTTTATGGAAAACTCCCTTTTGCGTTATGATTGGTCTGCAACTTCAGTGTCATATTTGCTGTCATAAAATACAAAAACAAAGAAAACAACTTCTCTGCTTTTCTGTGTACTTATACAACATTATTATTATTATTATTATCTTTTTTTTTACAGTTTGCCAAGTATTGATTTATTTGTATATATATATATACATACATACATAGACCAATATGTTTTTTCTCTGGCATGCAACAACACATGGATTTCTGAACTCATCACATAGATGTTGTCCTACTTCTGCAGACTTTTAATGATCAGTGAGTTGTATATGTTAAAGCAGATCAGGCAGCAAATCTGCTGCCTTGTTGGAAAAAGGCATAGGTTTGTCGATTGCGTAACTCTTGATTTGACCCAAGATGCTGCCCCATGCCAATTTACTGGATTTTTATTTTTTGGAAGTTTGAAGAAGTAGTCTGATGAGATTGATTAAAGACATGTTTGTTTTTCAAGTTTTCTGCATAGTAATTTTTAGATTTCAGCATTTACTCAAGCCAGAGAAACCAGATGTAGTGCTTATACTCGTGTGTCTGTGAGAGAAATGTTTATATGGACTTGTATATGTGTGTGTTAAGTGTTTGTTTGTGTCTTGTTTGTGTAACGGGGGTGAGCTCCAGTCATGTATGCAAGTTGCACATTGTTTAGATATAACCGAGGCATCGTGGGTATGCATGGGAGACCTACATAACCCCTAACTACAGAGTTAACCTATATATAAATAAACCAGTGCTAGACATGTTAGACACTTATAGGGGACATGTGAAGCAAAGCTTTTTAGACACAGGTCACATGCACTTGGGTGTTAATAGCTTTGGTTTTGTTTTATTTTGGTTTATTTGTGCATGCTAATCAAATCCCTTATTTCTAATTGGCTGACCAAATACTCTAGTACTTTCCAAATCAGGCTTTGGAGATTTTTAATTTTCATTTTATAATTTAGTTCACATTTATAGTATCCATTTTTGTTTTTGCTCCAATTTTTATTTAAATATTTTTAAAAAATCAAATATTTGTAATATATATATATATATTTTTTATCTTTTTTGATTAGAGAACAGCAGCAGTGTGTTTTTATTTTTTGCAGCCTTGTTAACCTTCTTGTTAACCTTGATACCGTTTTAGTTATGACCCTCCATGACCTCCACAATCCTGTTATATTTCAGACACCTGTGCTAGTGGTATGTATGAGAGACTGTGACTCTCAGGTTGACATCTCCTACACTTTTGACCTCCACGAGTTCTCACGCTTACTATCAGCCACATTCCTCACTGGTTAGTTTACAGCAGGCTTAGTACTTGCACGTAAAAGTGCTGTTACTTCAGACATTTACACATGACATTCAAATACTTCCGTAGTATCAAATGTTTTCTGAAGAACACGATTTTTTATTTTTTGTCATTTTTGTGGATCTCTAGCATTGTGACTCTTCTGTATAAAGGAATGAGGATGTGTGTATGTTACATTCACCTTGCGTTAAGCAGTAAGGTTGACCTGGTTATTCCTGCCCCACTACCAAACAAAAAAAGTGTTTGAAAAGCTTTGTGTATAGTCACTTTATGGGACTATAATGCAGCTTATTATCCCATCCACAGCTAGAGGGCGCTGTTTGTCTTTTTGTAACCTGTTCTGCTCATTAAAGCTGTCATGAATGTCAAGTCTACACTATTTGCTGCCTCTGCAGGTTAGCATCACCCAGCACAATTCACTTTAATCAGATTGTATTTAGATTAGCACACGTGATTAAACAAAATATTTATCAGCTACTCAGTGGTACTATGGACTGTTGAGCAGTGAACTTTGATATATATACATGCGGTATGATTAGTATTTTCCTTGGCCGGAGTTTCTGCTGAGTCTCTGACTGGGAATGTAATTTGACTGAGGAAATGACTCAGATTCCTTTTCATGAAAGTTTATGCCTCTTTTTTAAGAAAGATGTGGTTTAATGTGCAATTTAGACTAACTAAATCTGGTTAAGCAATTCAGTGCAATGCTAGCTCTGTGTTTGATATTTACCCTAAAGTCAATAGACATCAACCTGTTTGTGTTGGCAGAGGTACTTCAGGTTTAATTACCTGTAACTTGGGCATCTGTGTGACTGTGTGTGTCTGTCTGATAATCCGGGTTAAGAGATTACCTCAAGATGAGCGAGAGGAGCCAAACACACTGACCAAGACCAGTGGGACAAATTTCTGTCCAGAGAGGTGGAGAGAGTTATAACTTCATACAACAATTGCGTTCTCTCACAAAACATAATATTAGAAAAACTGTTTGAACTCCTGAAGATGTGTTAACATCTTGTGAGATGATTACTAGTATATGAAAGAATTTTGATCTCCAACGGCATAGCATCAGTTCTTCAACGCCTGAAAATTTCTAAACTGTGAGTTCCTGCAGAGTAGTAGAGAGCTTGCTTGCTTGCTTTATTTATTTATAGCTTGCCTGCTTTGGTAAATATTTATAATTTTATTACTGCTTTTTTATTATTTATTAATATATTATTTTATTATTTAATGGTTATTTTATGTTCCGCTATATATTATTCTAATATTTTTAGTATATAACACAAACTTGGGATGGAAAATACGTAATCGTTTATTAGGCTTAGTTCATGTTAATTGCAATACTAATACATTATTAAAACTTAAAGTTTTATGCGTTCATATAATTCAATGAATCTGTAAGCAAACTAGTTGTATTTTTATTAATTAACGTTTACGAAGAGTAATGAATACTGTAAAACACGAATTGACAAATATTGGCCATTGCTAGTCAGTGTTAGTTAGTGCATTAACTTACAAGTAATGGGACCAAATTATAAAACCATAATATTTACTAACCAGTACTCTATATATGAGAAATGTTTAAAAGGCACAAACCAAAAATTAATTTACTTTTTAGTTTTCAACAACTGGATATTATATATTATATATATTCAATTAGTTTTTTTCTTGTTTTAAAATTTTCTGTGTAATCTGACACTCGCGGCTTTTGTGTGCGCAAATCAATTCAGCTTCATTCAAGCAGACCAAAAGAAAAGAGTGTGGCCAGGAGGAGTGGGGTTTGTTTTCTGGAGATCCACCGAAAGTCCCTTGTGTGTTGCAAAGAACAAGCCCTGCCCACTGCCTCCCTCCCCCCCTAGGATTGAGGACAGGAGGGCAGGGGACGGACCTGAGTTTGGCCGATGAAGGGGTTGTGTGAGAGGGAGGGGGGTCAAATCAAGGACCGCCCCCAGGACAGCTCCAGGCCTGAGGATCCTTGAGCATGCTGACATATGCTCAGCACCTCTCCATAGTGAATGTAGCTGACTGCTGCTACCTAGTGCGGGATGCCAACCTTTGCACCTGCAAGATGGGCAACAATCCACCCTCACAGATCCAGTCTTCGGCCCTGGAACCGGCCCAAGCCCCTAGCACCAGGAGTGAGTGCGGTATCAAGCGCAGACTGCTGGCCTCCAAGGTCCATCAGAGACCAGAATCACTGTGGACCCCTAAACCAATGCTAAGAGTGGAGGGAAAAGGATCAAAAGGAGACACACTTACACGCTCTCAGTCTTGTTGCAAGAGGAACTCTTTATTATGCTTTCCCAGTGAGTATACAGAAGTGTTTAAATGGTTTTGAATGTAGTAAGAGCTTGGCTGCTGTCATTCGGGTAAATTTAGTGTCTACTTAAATTTGATTTCAGCAGAAAAGTCCGCTGACAACTTAAGCACAGCACTAATATGTGTTGTAATGGTTATTTAAAAGAATAGTTCACTCAAAAATGAGAATTCTGTCATCATTTGCTCACCCTTATGTCATTCCAAACCTGCAACACATTCTTTCTTCTGTAGAACAAGAACATAATATAATGTCAGAATGTATCTGGTTTTTTTTTGCTGTAGTTTTTTTTGACATTCATGGAAGTCAATAAGCAAACATTAGTTGCCAACATTTTACTCTTCTGCTACTATTAAGTCAAACATGTTTGTAACAACTTGAAGGTGAGTAAATGATGACTGAATTTTCATTTTTGCATGAATTATCTCATAAGTACAAACTGTTTAAGCACTTTTTCTGAACTTTTCCACACCGTTTACCATTTACGTTGATTTCACTGGCTAAGTCTCATAGCACGCCGTGTCTGCTGTCATTGTCTTTGGCGTTACTGCTTTTATCGAAGGCGTTCAAACCAATCAGCACACAGATTGTTCTGCAAAGACTTTGTGCCCTTTGACCTTTAGAGACGTGACTGAACCTTTTTGGCCTGACCCCTTGGGGCCTCTTCCCTTCCTGTCCTTAATAAGGTTAGCTTCATTCACTCAGTATCGCACAGAAGGCCATTTATTGATCTTTCATAGCATCACACATATGGGCCGTTGGCCATTCATGATTACCGATATATGCAATCAATGGGAGACTCTAAAGGTTATGGTATGAAGTGTGCAGGAAAAGTCAAGTGCAAAAGGTGAGAGTCTGATGGATGGGGATGCATTTATGGCGTAATGATAAACATAGGTCATTTCAGACAATGTATTTAATCACGTGCAGTGTTTAGTTGTCTAGATAGGCCCTTTTAGCACGTTATTGATTGTCTGTTTGAGTCGTATCAGATGCTCAGATACTGTAGAATGATAAGAAACAGAGGAGATGTGACCCAGCTGCCCACGGGAACCCAGAACAATAGGAAACAGCTGACTGATCTTTCCTGATTCTGATGGAGGAGACAGAACTGACCCAGATACAGCGTCCCCATCACCTCACTGAGCCAATTATTATCTGATGAAACTAGTGGAGAGGAGAAAACGGGCCAGAGAGGTGTAGAGGGAGACAATGAATGTGAGTGAGAAGATGGCATGATATAAAAAAAGAGGATGGATATATTTTATAGTGCAGGTTTTAGGAGGTGTTGTATAATTGATATATGCTTAATAGAGATAAATGGAGATGGTAGTGACTATAGAGAAAGAAAACCTTAAACCATATGTGTTACCTAAACTTCAGAACATTGCTTTTTTTTTCTAAGAATGCAAAAAGAAAAAAAAAGTTTTTTGCATATTGGGATATTTATCTGAGTGAAACAGATTATTGAAAATAAGACTAGGGCGCCACTTGGTTCTGTGCATTGTTGATTGAATTTTGAATTACAATTGTTGTTTCATTTCACATTCATGTTTCATTTAACCAGGGTAAAATCACCGTACCACATGGGCTGTTGTGGCTTAATGGTTTTTTCCTCGTTGGCAGGGTGCTCAGTGTCTGTAGAGTTTAGCTTAAAGTTGATCCGTGCTGCTCTAGTGTCAACACCGAGCTGATGGTCTCTGCCCTCTCACGCTGGTCTGAGCTAATGTGTTGTGACAGCTCAAGATGCTCATAGATCAGCTCTGCTTTGTGTTCAGAACAGTACTGTCATGCCCTGCTGAAGTATATATTTTGAGTGTGAACTCACAGTCTCTCTTTCCCCTCATGCTTTTTTTTTTCAATTATTTCTTTCCTTCACTATGTGTTGTATTGTTCGGTGACGCTTGTCATGGATGAAGCAGTGTTACAGTTTTAGGCACTGAGCAGGTGTTTCCCAGATCTCTACTAAGCTGAGCTCAAGCATTGTGGCCAGTGTTTGGTCAATTCTTCTGTATATCCTCTCAGGGGACTGACAGAAACTGTCAGGAGCGGACACTGAATAATAAGATGTGTTTGACGAAATTCATTTCTCAAGGGAGTTGGAAATTGAAGCCAAAATGCATTGTTGGCTGAGCCAATGACAAAAATCCCAGAAAATTGATACTCTGGAGAATCTGAGAGCAAAATACTGTCAGTAAATTGTTAACAGTGAAAGCTAGATGGATAATCTAAACCACCGATTCAACAATAGGTCCTATAAGATGATTATGATGAGGAAGGAGTACCTGGTTTAATCCAGAGTTAAGCATTGACTAAGGTTCCAATTGAAGAGCATGTATTTCCATCATGATCATGCTTAGTCTGACCCCAGCGGCCATCCCAGGGATGATTGACTGCCCTGATGACCATCAGACCCCTGCTTAAGTAGGCCGAAGTTATTTTGGTCCGTTACTATTGTTTGCATGCTCCTTGTATCCTTAATCTCAGTAAGGGATTGTGGGTAGCCTTAGCCCCTTGCTGTGAATTGTGAATACAAAAGGCTTCGTCTTTACCCTGCCTAACTAACTCTTACAGTTCAGTCCCGCAGCATGACAAAAGCACTTTGTTAATCGTGAATCCCCTCAAGCATGCACACATAACCCCTGCTGATGGCAGGACAGTGACAAAAGAAACCTCGCTGCTTATGTTACCATTCCTTAAAGACAGGTGGGTTCTCTTAGTCCTTTCCTCTTTCCATCTTCCTCTCTTTCTGTCTTATTCCCTTTCTCTCTTCCTCCCACCCCCACCCCCTTCGTCATATAGTCATCTCCTTCATCAAGAATTGGGGGTGGTGCTGCTCAACTGTAAAGAAGTGTCACTTTGTGTGGGGTCAGTGTCCTGGGTTTTTTCGAGGAAGACCGACTGTCAGTCATTGTCTAAGGCTGCTACTTTGGTTCTTAGATTTATTTATTTTATTATTTTTTAAATATTTTTTAGTGCTACTTATGTATACGTAGGCTTATAGCAATAACTTCAAACATTTAACTTTGGCACGCTGTTTTTTTAGACCATGAATGATACTTTAAATTATATTTGTTGAGTTGAGGGATAATTTTTCTACTTTGTTTTTTCATATATTGAACAATAAAACTAAATATTGTCATATCAGTATTGGTTCATTAAGTAAAGCTCTCTGATAAAATGTAGCCAAAAGATTGTGGAACCTCACATTGTTAGTACTAGATTGTTAAAAATAAATAAAATATGCTAATATATATATATATATTTTTTTATTTTATTTTTTCTCTGAAAATCCAGCATTCATTAAAAATAAATTTTATAATAAGCCTGTATAGTTTCTTATCAGTTTTACAAAATGTAATGTTGGGCAATGTATCGATTATCAGCTTTGATATATATATATATATATATATATATTGTTATTTTTATATCAGTATGACCTATGAACCTAATTCATTTCTAAAGACTCCAATTAATTTACTTTAATTTAAATAGAGTGACAGACAGATTTGTGGGGCTCTTTTGACCAACATCTTAAAAAAAAAAAAACGGAGCTACCCACAAACACCCTAGACATCAATACAGCTGTGGTTGCTTCAGTATGTCCATTGTGGCAAAAATTTGAATCAAAATATTTAGTGGTCTATTCATCACACTCTCCAGGCACAACACAGCTTCTGTAACGGCCCTAATTAACTTTAAAGACTTTTTATTGTGTGTTGGCTGAAGGTGGCAAGAGGTCACTACATATGAATGTAATGGTGTGTGCATGTGTGTGTGACATTCCTGCTCTACATAAACTGCTGTCACACTAGTGCCTCTCCATCATTTGGAAACTGGGTGTAATTGACTCTTTCGGTTTTGTTTGCTTTAGTTCAGGCACTAATTGGGTCTCCTCTTCCATCATGGCAGCCATAATTAAGTTTTGGTTGGTGGATTAATCTCTTTTGGGGATTGAGGGTTAAGACTATTTTTATTTAGCGCCGGACATCAGGTGTTTGCAGAGCAGAAAGGGGGATAAATGATTGATTTGTAGTTGAAGTGATGTGGTTTCCAAGATTGGAAAAATCCAGGAAATTCAACAGTCAGAAGGTGTGTGGGCCCCAGAGAAGCCAGTACTGTGTTATCTTGCATTAATTGACCAAGTTTTACAGTATGTCTTTTAAACCTAAATGTTATTGTCAAAATCATTTTGTTGTCATTGAGTTTGTGAGACTTATAATTGTTTTGGATGTGCATGTGAAGCTATACTTAGTGTGGAGATGCATTGCAGTTGTAGAATTTCTAATTATTGCAAGTGAAAAATATTATTTTCTGTAAAAAAAAATAATAATAATAATTAAAGAAATAAAATGAAAAATAAAGAAATAATAATAAAAAAACAACAATTGGCACCTAATTTTTTATTATTATTATTATTATTATTATTATT
>JAUMHR010000079.1:11913354-11925547 GCA_032361145.1 Enteromius fasciolatus
TTCATACACAATGGCAATTCAAAGCGCTTTAAATAAAAAGAGGGAAAAAAACAAGTTTATAAAATCAGAAACTTAAAATTCTTTCAATAATGCGTTAAAATGAAATTAAAACAGTTAAAAATGGAAAATGATTATACATAAAATACAGTGCAGTTGGTGCAGATGTTACAGTGCTCATTCAATAAATGCGATTTTCACTTGCATTTTCTTTTCTGGCAGTCTCTTTGATCATGAAAAAAAATCAGTGCTTAAAACTTAATCTGCCAAGACAAACAACACTAAGCACACACGCACATCAGAGGATGTTTGCAGGTGCCTTCAACATTTTTTTTATTTTTTATGACAAGTTATAAAATGTTGATAAACTTGTTTTCTTTAAAGTCTAAGCTGACAAATAAGTGTTGATGGAAACCGTAAAAAATGATTAGCAAACAAAATAAAGGCTGTTTTATAGAATTAGAGGAAGTCTTTGGTTTTATTTATGTTACACTGTCTGGATTTGTTTTTGTTTGTTGCTTTTGTGCAGGGGTACCCAAACTTTATAACGTAAAGGGACAAAAATCGAATTTGATCAAGGCAATGGGCTAAAAGCAAATTTAGCTTTCTCTGTAAAAATATTTTTGCATTTATAATATAGCAAAAAATCTAACTAAAAGAATTTAGATGTTTCAATGGCATATTTTCCCATTTTTAGTGTGTAAACTTTACGTGGTGCTATTAAAACATTGTAGGACAAAAGCAATAATGAGAATTAGTTTTTTTTGCCAAATGGCGAATGAGGGAATCATTTGGGAAACCTGTTTGCGAAACAAGTTTTGCAATGCAGTTGTTGCTGTTAGTGGCACAGAAATGGCGCATGCTTTTTAACAGGGTGGATCACCCAGCTGCAGTTCAGTGTCATTAAATGAGAGTCAGGGAATAAGGGAAGACATGCAGCAGATGAGCGCATGTTTGTCAGCAGAGGGACTGCTGGATTCAGCTGACTGGATGACTGAAGGGATTGTGTGCCAAGGGGATGTAGCTGCCATCTGCAACAGTTAGCTTAAAAAGCCAGTATGATGCAGTCTGCACATTGTCAAACACGCATACACCAACATACAGAGCGGAACACATCACAGTCTACAACGGTTTTAAAACGTCTTTACAAAGTTTGACTAACATCCATCCAAGTGTAAAGGTGCAAAATAACATATTAATTGATTTTTTTTAAAGTTTTTGATAAAGTACTACCTTCCTCATTTTCATGATCTAAAAATAGTGCTTTCTCTCTCAGACCACTAGAGGGAGCCAAATAAACAATATCTATGTATATAATTGTTCATGTTTGAAAGTTCTTAAAAACTGTGCTCTGTTCCCACAGAATGTGATAAACTGAGGAAAGATGGCTTCCGCAGCTCACAGTACTACTCACAGGGGCCCACCTTCTCAGGCTCCACAAACTCCCAAAACGAGGATGAGGATATAGAAGATGACGAAGCTGATAAAAAGGTGGGCATATTTCAGATCCTTTTTCCTGGTCTTTTGTACTGGTTTGATATTTAATTATATATTTTGTATTTTTAATTATATTTTATTTTTAATTCATATCAAATATTATAATAGTAACGATTAGTATTGTTGTTACATAGAATACGTAGCTTATATAAGTTTGTTTAATATATAGTTTAAAAAATACTCTTTCATCAGTGCCAGGTTTCAGATGTACTAAAACATTTGTTATGTAATCAGTACAAAAAGCTGGTCTGTGATTGCAGTGACTGCAGGATTTGGCTACCCTCTGCTGGAGAGAATGTTTATCTGCAGATGGGTTCTGGGTACTGAATCAAGCCTCCCACATGTGCCTCTGTGGAGTTCCTGCCTCAGTTCTTTAGTATCTCTGCTGGCTTCATTAATGTTGTCAGTCATGTGTGGCCCCATTATGAGAGCTGAACCCCAGGAGACTGACACTCTAATGAAACTGTTCCTCAAAATGTGTTAGAAAGCAACAACTGCGCTTGTGTTACTTACTAAGATTTTTCATTCTGCAAAGCTGCTGTTCAGCCTGGGCACATTAAAGACAGGATTGAAAGAAAAGGACTAACTGATTGAATTCAGTTGGACAATCAGAAAAGTTTTAGCAAGAAATAATAACGCAGTTTTGTTTATAGCTCGCACATCTTACACTTGCCCTCATTCTCTCTCGTCTTATAGTCGCACTGCGTTCAGGGGCCCAGGAAAGGTCAGACTCTGTAAAAGCAAAGATTCAGGGGTCCTTTTGTCCTACTACTACCCCTAGCCCTCCCTAAAGGATCCCATGCCCTTTTAACCTTTTTTACCACCCTAGACCTGCTTTCTCAGCCACTTTGGGATTGAGGTTAACTCAGGTTACAGCGCTAGACAGGCCTTTTGATTTCCTTTTACGTGTTCTTTCTTTTTTCTTGATTTTTGCTATATCATGGACAAACGTTTTGCACATTTCGAGATGCTATTTTCAATGCCTTAACATCAGTAAATATAAAAATGGTTTGCTGCTTTTAAAAAAGGTTTCTGCTGCTGAATTTGTATTTTGATTATTTTTATTGGAGAAAGCTTTTGTAGAAGCAGCATATTTTAAAAGTACGATCCCTGTTTTTACACTGAAAGTCATTCCACTCCGACTGAGGCAGGACAGGTAATAAAATGTTGAAACATAAAACAAGACCTCAGGCAGCTGTGAATAGGTTTTGCACTATAGTTAGTGACCTGGATGGATAATTAAATGTATTGCGGTGATTTAACTACAGTTGGTTTGTTAGGGAGGCTGAGGGAGGCCCAGGTGTTGGATTGAAACTTCAGATGGTCCACTTGTAACTCTGCTGCGAACGGCGTTCCCATTTCAGAATCACAATGCGTGAACAGAGTTTTAACGCCTCACTGGTTTTTCCCCTCTCTCAGCTCCCGCTCTCTATTCTTACTCTGAGTTTCTCAGTGTGTTTATGAGAATGTGTGGTTTGGTGGTCAGTTGACCGTGAAACTGCTCTGTATACTCCTGGAGCTCCAATAAGTCGGGGCACAGAACCCTTGAACAACCCTTAGCTAAAGTTAAAGAGAAATAAAAAGTGTAGGAGTTTGAAACTCCTTTCTAGTCTAAAAAAAAGATTCTGCTTAAAACTCACTGTATTTTCTCCTGTTTTCCAGTCCACAGCATCGTCAGGAGAGGAAGAGAAAGACGCTTGCCAAATGAGAGCACAGAGTCCAGCGCAGGTGGAGGGGGTTGAGGTTGATGGACAAATGTCACGGTCCAAAGCTCCACCCCTACCAACTCCAGAAGAGAAGATGAGGCAGCAGGCCCAGGCCGTTCTCACAGATATTGTCCCCATCAATGTCACAGGTAAGAAATATAGCTTTCAGTCAAAGCAGCCAGCACTGCAGTAAACATTTAATTTCCATGTTGTGTTTCTGAAGAGTCTGTGAGTTTGTCAGTCTTGAATTCGTATAGTTGGTCTGTTACACTCGTAGTTTGTTTCATGTGGATTTCTAAACAAAGTTTTATCTGTAATCCTAATATCCTAACATTTGAGCACTGCATGTTTGACCACTACTTACTGCCTGTTCTGGATACATAACCATGTGGGTAGATCTAACATGAGTGTGTATGAGTGCATTAACAATTCTCATATTAACAGTTCTGTCATTTCTTCTATCTCGTTGACCTTTGAGAGTTATCTTTTTGAGTATTAAGTCTCACAAAACCTTCGCTCTGAAGCACACACACACCTTATCCAAAAGAACAGTCTTGCCTACTCACATAGTCTGTTCTTCAGACAGAATAAGCTCTGCATTTCCAATCCCTTCAAAATAAAAATCTGAACTTCACTATGACTCAGGAAACTGCATTAGACTTTAAAACACACACACACACATACACACCCCCACACTAATTCAGTCTGTCAGCTCCGTGACTTAGTCAGACATCCCAGCGTGCTGAAGCTTAGTCAACAGTGCCCAGTCTCTGGAGTTCCCTCGCTTTTGCAGCACTACAGAACATCTTACAGCACAAAAGTGCTTTTATAGTTGAAAATCTCTTTCTGATATTATATTTCAAACAAGGGTCGCCTTTTCATACACTTCATATAGAGTAGGAACTTTCTATTTGGATGTAAATTTTCTCCCAGTATACCGCAGATCGGAGTATGCGTGCATATGTTATCCACCTGATCTTGAACATGGATACATTCTTGACCCAGACACACTTAAACATAATTGAGTGTAGATATGTATGCAGTTTTGTCTTTGGTTTTCACATCATTTGCTTATGCAGAATGTGTGTGGCTATGCATGAAAGTTGTACTGGTACTGTATGTGTGTGCGCTGCATGTGTGATGCATGTATGTTACTAACTGGCCCTTTTGCCTGTCTGCCCTGGTCAACTGGTCTCCAGGAGAGACGTTTGACAGGCAGGCCAGCATCCGCCGCTCCCTAATAAACACTGACACTCTGGTCCGCCGGCCCAAGAAGGTTAAGCGGAGAAAGACTATTTCAGGGGTGCCTGACAGCGTCCAACAGGAACTAGGTATGGTATGGCTTTGCCAGCTCTCTCTGCTGCTGCTCCTGCCTCACCTGTTTCCATTTAGTTATTCATGTAGTACTGTAGCTGTCATGACCATCTAATGTAGTTTCACATGACCATGCCTCATTCCTATCACAATGCATTTTCTTTGCATTGATTTTAGAATCTTCAGCTCTTTCTCTATCCCTCCAAAATAAATGTATTCCTATTTAAAATAACTATTTCATAAGTCTACTCTTGAATCGTTGTATTGATTTGCTAATTTAGTGTCCTTATTGGGGATTTGTTTTACTTCTCTTTTCACTGAGATTTTGCATGCATACTCTCAACGCTCTGTTATATAATCTCAGCATCAAACAGCTGCATCCAGCGGCATTCCATTTCCCACTACTCCCCTGGGTCACGGTCCCCAATTCTGTTTAGTTTGCTTCCTGTTAGTGTATGTGAGAGCTGATTTTGGAGCCATTGTTGGAAGAGGCATGCTACATTTTGCTTTGCAGCCAGCTGTAGCCACTGCATAATCCCCTATTCAGATTCCTCTGGCAAAACACTTCATATTTTATCAGAGAAGTAATAGAGGGGGAGGGGAGAAGTAAAACGACATAGTAGAAGAAAGAAAATTGCATCATAGTTGGGTGTGTATTATGAACAGGTTTCATACATATCCGTTTTCAACACTAGCATACTATTAAAATGCCATTTCTGTTTGCGCACATGCAAGATTATGGGGATTGTGGAAAGGGCATTCTGTATCACTATTTGTATTTTCTATTTGTAGATAAGCTTTTAATCAACCCTTCTTTGTCAGAACAGATGGGTGTGGGGGAAAAATAGAGCGTCAAGCTCTTTAAAGATGTTTTTTTCTGATAGCGATGCACAATAAATCTACATTAAATCCCATTGTGTTGTTTATATATGCAGAGGTAAGGACCAACTTCATGCACCGGTGTCATATCCCTGGTTTAAAACTAACATTGATCTGATGGAAATGCTTTTAAGACAAGTCTGTCTAATGGTTTAGAATATCATAATTCCGTTTGTATGGTAATTTATTCGCTAGCAGTGAGCGTGGCATAAAGGAGATGCAAGGTTGCACTCTGTGGTGTGCGTATGGTAACAGGAGGCATAATGCATTAACAGCCTGTGGTTTTCAACTAAACTCTAAAAATGTGTTTACATGAATATATGAATAAGCCCATAAATATGTGTGGTGCTTGGTGTGTGTGCGTGTCTGCCCTCCTAAGATGCTTGATTTAGAGCACACACTCTCATTGACACTTAGGAAGGGACAACATATTTGGCACCAGCCATTAAGATATCGGTCTTAATCAAAGTTTCCAGAAATCATCAACATGCCACATGTGGCTGCAGCTAATCAAATTAATTTGCTCTCACTTAAGAGGGTTAATCTGATTGGCTGCTGATGTCACAAAGAGATGGACTGGAGAGAAACAAGCTGCTGTAGTATTTGTCATAATTGTCTCTTTTCTGTTTTTCTTCACAGCGGCTAAAGGGCGTGGAGGAGAGCTTCGACCACAGTCCATGTTTATCCCTGGACAGTATTCAACACTTGGGCGTATCATAAATGGGAATTCAACTCTCCGTCGATCAATAACAAAAGATTCTGGCAGCCAGACTGAGGATGTAAAAATCGTTCCACCCTCTGTGAGGAGAATACGAGCTCAGAAGGGCCATGGAATTGCTGCTCAGATGGCCGGCATCTCCACCTCTGCCACGAACATCTCTACAGTGTCCGATGGGAGCTCCCATGGAAATTCAGTTGTTCTAATGGCACCACAGTTTGGCAATGATATCCAACGTTTTCACAGCTTGCCACGAGGTGCACGGGTCTCTCTTAACGCAGAGCCCCTTTTCAGTAGCACCCCTTTTAGGCAGGAAGACTCCACTGCAAAATCAACTCAGCAGATTGGAAAATTACAAGTAGATAATACTGTGGTGCACATGAGGAATGCCCCCAGGCTATGCTCCCAAGCACGGCCAAAATCTCAGGAGGTTAGAGGTACTCAAAGGGAGTGGGGATCCGTCTCGGGTCCAGCCTGTGTAGTTTCTCCACATGCTGCCTACTCAACCTCCCTTATACCTAATGCTACTCTATCATGTTCTGCTGAGGTTATCGCATTTCACACCACGTCAAGCCCTGGCCAGAGCCCACTTGCTGGCTCATCGTACACTAAAGCTAGACCCCTTAGCATGGTCTCAGCTGTCAACAGTGAGAGCACCATTAGTGGAGGCTCAGGATTACACACACCAGAAGCAGGTATGAAGGATACCTGCAGTGAAACTGGCCAGTCCGATAGCAGTTTGCACAGCCACAGCACCCTTGCCGCAGGAACACTGTCTTCAGATGAGCAGTGGATTTACGACACTCCTGAGAATGTTTTGCCCAGAAGGACACTATCTTCCAGCTGCTCAACACCCATAAATCATCTCTATAGTAGCCTTGAACGCTCCTCAAAAGGCACGGACTCTAGTTCGCTCTATTCTATGGACAATGATGGCTACTACACTTCCATGCATCTGGATTCAGGCCTTAGGTCAAGGAGCCAGGGAAGCGGCCATGGTCATGGCATAGGAGGAAGAGCAGCAAGACACAGTATGTACGAGTGCCTGGGTCAGCAAGAAGACCGAAACAGCTTGTACAGTGACCAGTCGCTGTCACGTTCCATTTCTCTGCGTAAGCCTAAGAAACCACCTCCTCCACCAGCACGCACAGACTCCCTACGACGAAAACCTAAGAAATTCAGCTCTCCAACTGCCAGTATTGGACAGTCAGATACTAGAAATGGTCCGCTTCTCAATGAGTCATTGATTGCCACGCTCCAACAGTCACTTCAGAATGGGCTGAAAGGCAAAGGGTCCTCCACCTCACCGTCCCATAGTCCTTGTAGTGACTATGAGGACCCCTGGATGCTTCGTTCCAGGAGCCAGAGCAGCATCAGTGCAGGCAGCAGTGGGGTGTCAGCTACAGGGATGGCTCATGTGTACTCCATTTGTCAAGTCACACCCTCTCATAGTGACACTAGTAGCCTCCGTTCTGATTATGCAGACTCCTGGGGCTACTACATGGAGTACCCTCGTCCATCTGGGGATCAGACACAGTCCAATTGCACCAATTCACTTTCTGCTGGACAAGTGGTTGAGATGGCAAATGGGAAAAGCCTCCACAATGGTAACCAGGCTAATCTTTCTCATTCTCAGGTAGGAAGTGGTGTGTCCGTGAAGCCAAAAACAGGCACCTCATCACCAGATAGGGTACATCGGTTGACTTCTCCATCAAGTGGATACTCAAGTCAATCCAACACGCCAACAGCTGGTACACCTGTCCCCTCCTTCATGAGATGCATGTCCCCATCAGGCAAGCCCAAACCCAGAGTGCCTGAAAGAAAATCATCCCTGCTTTCATCTGTATCTATATCATCGTCTTCCACTTCTCTTTCCTCCAATACCTCTGATTCCAACAGGAACAATATTCCTCCTCCACCTCCTCTTCCACCTGGTCCTGTGGCTCTTAATTCTCCATCAACTCCTCCTCCCCTTCCGCCCTCTGGGCCTGTGTGCACTATAGACCAGAAATTTCCCCCTCCGCCACCTCCTTTACCCACAACCCCCAATCAACAAGTATCCATGAGCCCTCCTTACATCAATTCCTCCCCTGAATTTCCACCACCTCCACCTCCTGAGGTGTTGACTGACCCTGTCTTGTCAAGCCTCAATAGTTCTTTCAGCCCTCCACCACCTCCCCCACCACTGCCTGCCTATTCGCCACCCCAAAATCAACCCCTACCCAGCTTGACACCAGCTACACCTTCCTCTGCTTGCTTAAAGGAACTTAAATGTGGCCTAAAGCCAGTGAACCTAGAAAGAAAACCAGTGTTGCCTCACTCTGAGGAGATTAGTAAGACTGGCATGCCTCTCGTCACCCCTTTGGCCCTGCAGAGTGTGCAGCTTCGGCCATCGAAACGACTAGAAAACAATGGAGTTAGCCAGTTAGCTAGACCGCAGTCACCAGAGAAGCCTCAAAAACATGGGCATCCCACAGTTCCTCAGGGCATCCCTTGCATACCTCCAAAGCCATCATCTCCAGAGAAAAAACTGCTCATTCAGCTTAGCCAGGATTGCCATGTTGAAGCAAAACCTAACCATGTAATATCACATTCTGAACAGACATCCTGCTTTACAACTGGTTCCATAGATTTTACTGAGGTTAAGGTCACAGCTGAAGTAAATGGTCTCAAGACTGCCGTTGCATCACCTGCGGAAACGCCTCAAAACACTACACCCAAGAAGAAGCCCCCTCTGATTTCCAAAAAGCCCAAGTTTTCGCTCACCTTTTCCTCTGTGGATCATGTCAGTGATTTGCTGAGTGCTCAGAATGATGATAAAATATATTCGACTTCAGCTGAAGATCTGGACCACACACCTGTGCCAGAACAGGAAAAAAAGGCAACCGAGAAAGATGGCATTGACATATCTGCACCTCCTGAGGGGATAAGAGACATTTCTCCTACAAATGGTGATGCTCAGGAGTTCTCCCCCACTCCTGATACTATTACTTCTGATGCAGACAAGGGCATCTCTGAAGCAGAGGATGAAGAAAGAGATGATGAAGATGTAACCAGCAGCACAGGATCTTTTGGCTCTAAAGATGATGACAGTGGTGAGTTAGATTTTCCTAATTTTACTCTGTGGGGTGGAAGATCATTTATTAAACTGGATGACATAAAATCATACAATTTTAAATACCCTGGCCTTCTTAAAGCGTCAGAGACACTATTGGATGACATTATGATCTCAAGCTCTAAATTACATAAAGAGAGATGGTAGGAACAAGGGGTACACATGAGCAGCTTGTATTAAAATAGCATAGTAAAGAAAAGCACTTGTGTATGAGTGCATTTAACTCACCTCCACCCGTAATAGAATCAGGGCTTAGAATTAGAGATCACTGCAGCAGCCTTTTTGATTCAGTCCTTTTACCTCTCTCTCTCTTTCTCTTTCCCAAACTATCTATATTCATTTAGTCACCCCTCCTCTCACCATCTGTCCCTTTGACTTTTGATTTTTCTATTCCTATATATCCTTCTATTGTTCATTCTTTAATTCATCCATTCTCACTAGATGTTTAGATTAGATTAATATTAATAAATTAGAGCTAAACAAAGACATCTCTTAAAATATGGTAATCAAGGCAGTGGCTGTTAAATGTTGGTGAGCAGCTTATATATTAGGACTTTTCAGGATATATCAGGATATTTTTTAAAATCAGCCAAAGAGAATATGTGCATCTCTTTTAATATCATTATTGTCACAGTGACGGCACTCACACTTCTAGCCAGAGTCAGGATAGAATGGGACAGCATTCCCTAGGGAGAGCTTTTAAACGGGATGGGGGCGGGGGGTGGAGCTGACAGTGGGTATAGGAGGAGAGAAGTGAGGGAGGGTTAGGGAAGAGAGCGCGTAATGTGAGATCACCCTCAGCAGCTCAGGCAAGTGCAGATGTGAGATGAGAAGGCAGCAGAGCAACTGAACTCTGGAATATGACCAAAACAATGTAAGAGAATCTTAAACATAAAGCGTCTTATCGTCCTTTATACATGTTATAATTGAACAGCGTGATGCACATGTACTTGGATGCACTTGGATTTATTGACGGCTGTGTGATGTGTCTTGGTATGAAATGTAGGATTTTGATTGATTGTTTTAAAATCTTCTGCTTTCTTGTATTTTACATAATCCGTGTTCAAGCTCTCTAGTGTTTTAATCTGCCCAGGAGGTTTTCCTCTCCATTCTTTGAATGTTTTTGTTAGACAAGTTTGTCCAAACATGTCTATGCATTTTGACGTAACAGTATCAAGTTCTAGAATGTATGGCATGTATTTATGAGCGAAACAGTATCGGCTTGACAGCTGAGTTAGTTATTATCAGAGCACATTTACATTACTTATATGCATTCGGTAGATGCTTTTATGAATATTAAACACTTTTGACCTTGGTGTAGGAAGCGCAATACTTTACGATAATAACACTGTTAATATAACAGCTCTCTCTCTCTCTCTCTCTATATATATATATATATATATATATATATATATGTATGTATTTAAATATAATATTATGATTATTATATGAGTTTAATATATGAATCTTTTACCAGGTGAGGTGTTCGAGTCCAGCCCATTGGACGTCACTCGGTCTCCCAGCATCAACAGGGACAGCTGTGGGGACATGGTGACCCCCACACGGCCCCGCACCACAGAGGACCTCTTTGCTGCCATTCACAGGTAAATTCCCACAATACTTTGCTGCAATCCCTTTTCCAGTCTGGTCTACTTCCTTTCCACTCCATCCCTCCATCACCCTGTAAACCGCATTCATAATTTTAAAGCGGGCTGTCTTATCCAATCTCAGATACATTCATCAAAAGATAGAGCGTGGAAGGAAAGCAGCCTGTAAAGAGTATGGCTTCTGTGGTCTCTGTCTGTCAGATTAAAAAATGCCCCAGGCTGAAGTATTACCCCACTGGATGCTTATATATATTTTTTTTGGCTGTATTGAAGAAACATGCACTCTCTTCTAATTCCATCATAAAACACTTTCTGCAGTCCTGCACCTGAAAACATAGCTCCGATGCAGCAACGGTGCATTATTCAAAATTCATTATGTTGTTGTGTTTTAGTTCACACAGACGTATTACGTATGCAGGCTTTCACATAGTCACGTGTAATGGGCAGGTTTTTGAAGTTCTTCAGCACGTCACACAATTTCATCCGAGAGGATTTGGTTTCCTCCGCTACAGTTTGTGTGTGTGCGGCTTTGCTCTTCCTTCTGCTCTGGACCGCTGCAATCTCACACAGATATTGGAGCAAAAGATATCCTTGAAATGGAAGACCAGTTTAGATGCAGTGTGACAGAAGCACCAGATGCTATGTTCTCCGTAAATCCTGCGGTTTGCCCGCTGCCACTCACAAAGCACTGAGCTTTAGATAAATCAAATAATAAAGCTGAAGTGAAAGATAGATTACAACCACAGTGTTTATAGCATTTATCTCAATATTTGACCTACTGTATTTTACAAGGACATGACACTGCAAAAAATTGGTATTTATTCAGTATTTCAAAATAGATAGACAGGCTTTAAAAAAAAAGATAAACATAAAATGTTTGTTGATAAAATAAATATGTTGATAACAAATTTACTCTTATTACAGTTGTAATCATGTAATATGTCACTGTGTTTGATATATCAAATTTAGAGTCTCTACATCTTATGCAATTAGGCTTTTCAAGGAAATGTATCTAGTATATATATATATATAATGTATATAGTGGGTACGGAAACATACAGACCCCGCTTTGTTATTTTGCAGCCATATGCTAAAATCATCAAAATCAAGTTTTTTTTTCTCTTATTAATGTACAAACAGCACCTCAAATTGACTGAAAAACACAGAATTTTTGACATTTTTGCAGATTTATTAAAAAATAAAAACTGAAATATCACATGGTCCTAAGTATTCAGACCCTTTGCTGTGAGACTCATATATTTAACTCTGGTGCTGTCCATTTCGTCTGATCATCCTTGAGATGGTTCTACACCTTCATTTGAGTCCAGCTGTGTTTGATTATACTGATTGGACTTGATTA
>JAUMHR010000079.1:11927814-11939785 GCA_032361145.1 Enteromius fasciolatus
ACTCAAATCTTATTCAAGTCGTCCAGCTTCAGGAGTAGTTAGATTAGTTGTTAACTGAAGTGAAGCATTTTCATTAAGTGGCAGCTCTGTCAATAAAGTTTTCTTTAAATAATAGTTTCAAACACACAAGACATCAAACAACTTATTTGTTTGTACTAAATGAAGTGATGTTCTACTGCCTACTGCTAACTAATATGTTTAAAAAAAACTTGATTTAGGGATGCACAATTTTTTAATTCTCAATTTCAAAGTAATTAATAAATATATTTAAAAAAAAAATGTAATTCTACACTATCAAACATTAAAACCAATTGTTTTAAATGCCGATGTAAATTTAGGCACACCAGCATTATAATAAAAAAATAAAAAATCACATTTAACAGTGTTACTAATTGTAAAGTGTTTACTGATGTTAAGATATTGTGCATCCCTTCTTTGCCTTTAACTGCTTTATTTCTTGGTTACACTTTATTTTGTGTCCTTGTTACAGTGTAATTACACATTTAAGTACTAAGTAACATTCATTAACTACATGTAGGGTTTGGTTTAGGTTACTTACAAGTAATTATGCATAATTGTTGTTACAATAATATTAAGGTATGCAAGGGCACCTTGAAATAAAGTGTTACCTATTTCTCTTTTGATGATCTCACAAACAACTTACCTGACATTACTTCATCTTCGTCTCCAGGTCAAAGAGGAAAGTCCTGGGCCGCAAGGAATCCGAAGAAGAACGTTCACGAGGTCCTATATCCCCGCCGGCCACCCCTACGGGAACATCCCCCAGCTCGACTTCCTCTCTGCCGCGACAAACGGGCTCCATCCAGCGCAACCTGCGCAAATCTGCAACCAGCAGCGACACCTTTAAGGCCCTCCTGCTGAAGAAAGGCAGTCGCTCCGAGACCAGCTTCCGCATGTCTGCTGCAGAGATGCTGCGCAGCACCGACCCACGCTTTCAGAGAACTCGCTCTCTCGACGACTCATTCGACCCAGCATCTCCAACGGGCGAGAGTCCCTGCTCTTCACCAGGCCGGAACAAGAGGACGCCCGAGGACTGGGCACGCAATGAGGGAATGTTCTCAATGTCCCCGTCCTTAATCAGTCCAAGGTACGGCCGATCTCGCACACCGCCCTCGGCTGCCAGCAGCAAGTACAACGCCCGCAGCCGGATCCTCAGCAGCCCCATGACTGTTATTTGCGAGAGGGATGGGGAACTCACCGACTGTGAAGACCCATGCCCTGTTCCTCCATCAAACATGCCCCTTCCCATCTCTCAGGACTCCAACAGCACTTTATGTGAGCATAGCAGCAGTTAGGATACCGAACGGCTCCTTGGCAAAGGCAGAACGTCTTCTCGGCACCAGGAGAGACTGGACTCTAGGTCTCGCCGACCGCTAAACCAGGCAGCGTTGTCTGCTGTTGTAGTGTGGGCTAAGACTTGTGGATCTAAGGTAGATCAAGCAGTCAGCTCAAGCAGTAGACGAGATACTGTTGTATCTGTAGCTCTTCAGAAAAAAAAAGTAACCGATCTAATCCAATCTGACCTTTTTTTGCGGGGGGAGAACTTCACTTTCAGTGGCAATACTAGACTCATCTTTCCAAAGCTTAGCAATGACTTCTTTTATGTCGTTCAGTTCTTTATTTCCATTCTGAAGCAGGAACAGTCAGATTTGTGTGTGGGTTATTTTCTTGGTTGTTTTTTGGTGAAGCAGTTAACAGAAGTTGTAATGAAGGAATTACTATGTTGACTGCTTGTTTTGGCTGTAGTAGTTCAAGTTGATGGATATTTTGTGGTGCGTCACATCTCGAACTTCACCGAGGCAGCTCTGTCAGCGCCTTGCCGCTTAAGTAGGCCGGTCTTCAAAGACCAAGATAAACAGCACACCGACCGATTCCTACAAGAAGCTATCTTTCCATACAGTTCGGACCAAAGGAAGTGTCTGGAATGGAAAAGGAATTGGGATCGGAGTAACGACAGGTTGTTTGTGGGGTTTTGGTGTGTAGGTTTGCACTGTGTTCTTCGTCGTCTCTTCATTTAAAAAGCATTGTGTTTGTGTTGGTTATTTTAAAAAAAGTTAATTCTGACATCTTACTTGAAACAAATGACCGGTTTACTTGTAATCGTTTTGGTTACCAAAGATCCAAACAGGACTTAGCTTGTTCTGTTCTGTTAACATCTAGTGAAAGTAACCGCTTCATTACTAATCCTCTTGTTTACCTGTCAAGCGTTTGCTTTTCTTGTGCAGTTTTATAATGTTTTTTATGTATATACCTACAGAAATGTTAAGTAACACCTGATCTTATTTTCAAAGAATTTGTACATTTTAGAAACTTTGCTAGGAGTGGCTTCCTTTTGTAGAGTATTTATTTTAGAATAGCCAGAATGTGGTTTGATCATATTGTATCTGGAGGTGAGCTTTTCGAGAGCAAGGGGAATGAGGTGTGATTAGACAAGACCCCCTACAGATTTGTGGTCTTTAAATTCAGATTCACCGGTCACAGAACTTCTATTTTGTTCCTTCACCCATTCTACTGATAGAAACGCGGATCAGAAAAAGAACGATTGTTAAGAGGAAGCAAGCTGCTAACCCTCTAGAGTATGTCTCTGTAATAAAACATGGTGATATTTAAAAACTGCCCATCTGTCTCATCTCTGTCTTTGATTCACTGCCACCTGTCAGCCGCCAGCCCAAACCACAATCTCATTAGCACCGTCAGTATAACACCCACAGCCGTGCATCAACTCCAGAGGCTCTGCAGGGTCATCAACCCCACTTTCTGTACTACTGACCATCATTTAAAGCTCGATACAGTGACCTTGACCAATCTGAGCTTCAGAGGTTGGTTTACAACAGAGGTTATGAATCCTTGTTTATGATTCGGCTACAAAAGAGAAATAGAACTAAGCCCTTTGTTTCTCCACATGCGCGTCGTATTTTGTGCTGAGCTTGTGAACATGATATTCAGGCAAACATTACCTTAAAAATAAACCTGATGACGGTGCAGAGTGTGTTTGGCCTTGTAGGATTTCTCTAGCACCTAATGTCCTTTACCAGATACTTTTTTCAATCTTAGTTTGGATCTGTTAGTTTGAAATGACCAACCAAAACAATTCACAACCTTTCTGTTATATACAGTGTGTATGTGTATATAAATATATATATATAATCACATCCAAAAATAGTTTTTTGTTTACATAATGTGTACTGAGTACATTTTGTGTATATATATACATATATATATATATATATTTTTTTTTTTTAATGTTAACGTATTTATATTCGTATATATAATATGTACACAGTACACACGTTATGTAAACAAAAAAAACTTGAAATGGATGCCATTGTTTGACAGTACTAATATATATATATATATATACACACACGTATTATATATAATTTGTGTGTGTACAGTGTTTATGTATATATATATATATATACTTGTAAACATTTTTACTGTTTGTGTGTATTCATATACACCGTACACATGCAAACTAAAAACATATTCTTGGATGTGATTAATCACAATTAATCATTTGACGCTACTTATTTGTGTGTGTGTGTATAAATAAATATACATATATATTTTTTTTTTTTTTTTTTACAGTAACAGTTTTTGTGAACTAAGATTATATCTCAATGTATTCCTTAGAACTGATGATACAAATACAAAATTGAATTTTGCAATAAAAATACATTAATAAAAACTCCTAGGTCCTAAGACTGTGGTCCTGAAACTGCAATCTCCTGTGTGGCAGCATAAAGCTAGCAGAGCCAAACAACAAATCTCTCGCAAGATGCATTCAGTTTTATTTTTTACCACTAGATGGCCGCGTTAAAAAAAAAATGTGTACAAGTTATTTTAAGACAAAACGACAAAATACAAGTAAAGTTGATACAATGTTATTGTTCCCTTAAAAGATTAGATTCAAGATTCAGTGGAATATAAATAGTTCAAAATCTAGACGACATACATATTTCACAACATTTAAAAAAAAGTTGAATTCAGTCATGCAGTGCTTGATCCTTAAGTGCTTTGGGATATTATTAGTGAGATTAAGGAAATGTGTCAGTCTAACCACCGATTAGAAGTTATTTCAACATTCCGTTTGTATAATTTCATAAATTTCACCTTTATTAAAAAGGTTATTAGCTATTTTAACTTCGGTTGGGACTACATATGCCATATTGAGCATTATGATTTGTCCCATTCCATAGATTATATAGAATTATTAAACTGTCGGTACCTAGAAAAATGTTGCTGTAAAATATTGGTCATATGCAATTAGTACAGTGTTAAATTCTCATACAAAAACATTCAGGCACTTGCGGTACATAGTAAACAAAGCAACTGCACAATAACTTTTGTTAAGTTCAAACAAATAAGTTGACCTCCTCCTTCATTCACATCATTGTAAAGCATGTTCGTGAAGACTTTTATTCCTCATCTTTGATCAGCCACACCTCATTCCTGCGGTTGGTCAGTTTGAAGGGGCTATCATATCCAGCTCTGTAGAAAGGAGCATCCTTGAATTTCATCCCATCCCTCTTGAGGCTCTCTATCAGTTTCAGAAGCTCTGCATGGCTGCTCTCACTGTTAGTAAAGCCTCCATAGGTCCTGCCAAAAATAAAACCAAGGCCAAGCTAGCATGAAGCTATGACTGCAATATTATTTAAACTAGAGAAAAGTCATTTAATCTGTGTATGTTCAATATGTTTGTGGTAACTGCATTTTTTTTTTTTTAGGATTCACTGATAAGATCTTAACTTCAAAATAGCACCATTTTTTTTTCTTATTGTCATCCTGGCTTAAAAAAACCCTACTTTTCAAAAGCCTTCATCACAAACACACCTCACAAAAACCGTGACCTCTTTTCTGTTCTCGATGAAAACATCTGGATCGGTGGGTTTGGCTGGGTCAGCCTGATGTTCCTCAGGGATGTAGAAGGACACAGTGAAGGTGCTTTCACAAGTGGGTCCAGCACCAGGGTTGATCATACAGCTCACTGGTGCCGTCATCTCCACCTTACACTCTTGATACATGACACACAGGAAAAGTGCTCAGATAAAGCCAATATTCAAGGTGGTTCATTCATTAAAAGGTGCAGAAACATCAGAAATATCTGCTAAAACTATTTTGCAGGTAGAGTGTCATTTGGTGAATCATTAACACGGTTTACTCTGGGAACACAACCTGTCACATGCTTTTTATTATTATAAAAGCATTTCCAGACGTGATTCATTACAGTCAAGTAGCTTACAGAAAACTTTCATAACTGAATATGAAACAAACACATAACTGAATTTTGGCTTCATGCAAAAGATTTCTCACTCATACACTTAGATTTAGTGTATTATGCAATAAAAATGTCGTAAACACAGACCCAAAATGGCTGAAAGTACTACTTTTGATTGTCCACTATACAAGCATCTTCTATAGTCCTCTACTTACTCTTTTCATTATTCCCCTGAATGTATTTGAAAAGTCTTCTGAAGCCTGTGCTTAAGGCTGGGTCCTCCTCCATGCCAGTCACAGCTGTGCTGACCCAGTTTGTTGTGTGGTAAGTGCGGATCTCGTAGTCTTCACCCTGAAAAGCATGTATTCATCAAACATGACTGGAAACATTTGAGTCATTAAACAACAAACCACAAGCAACAAGGACTGCTTTAAACTATACAAAGACACCATTTAAAAAAAAAAAGTATTAGCTCTGCTGATAAGTAAATATTAACAAATCCAAAGTCTCTTGTAGGGTCTGAAGAGACACACACACACACTAACCTTACTCTGTTGAGCAGTGAATTTGGGGTGCTGGAGTCCAGAAGAAAAAAAAGTTTGACCGATGGCTTTAAGCATCTTTACTGTAATGCTGTTCAAAACAAAAAAATCATTAATAAAGTTGCAAACTATTTAGACTTCATAATTTAACCTAAAATATCTTTATACGTTTGTATAAAGGACGTGGGGGAAAATAAAACATGTTAACATAATTATGACAAGGCTTTCAATAATTTGTCAAGGTAATAATTAAATGTCAATGCAACTTAAATGTGTTAGTTCAAGTTTTGACAATGCTGTAAGCCATTCTGAAGAAAAGTACACACTAGCAGGCATAGAATAATGGACATGGATTGTCGACCTGTTTTCAAATTGCGCTGAAATCAAACTATTTCTTTTATACGCTTAATTTAAGTAAGTAAACTCACCTGTCCGCTGTTAAACGATAAAATGCAGCAAGTGACCAGACCAGAGCAAACCGCGAGCGCAGTGTATATCGTCGCAGACTGTCGTGTTTTATAACTTCTAGATAAAGACACAGTTACGGGTGCTATGTAACAAGGCTCTGCTTAAGTAACGCTTACAATGACACTTCCGTGTTTTTATGTTACATCACCCACGAGGAGCCTCTGATTGGTTGTGACGAATATGTAAATAAAGAAGGACACGACCCATCTCTACACTACTCTGGTAAGGAAAAATGACATCAGTGCTTTTTACAACAATGGGTAAAAATATTTGAAGAAGGAAAAAAGCTGATGATGTTGATAATTTACAGTAAATTTTATTAAATCTAAAACATTTTTGAACATTCATAAATAGTAATACATTGGAAAGGCGTTAGAAAGGAGTAAATAAGGTCAACTAGAGTCAGGTTGCAAACACTATTACTTTAAAAGTCATACATTTTTCATCGTCACATTAATATTTTAGTACACTGGCTACTGGTAGACACACATAATCTGAAGTATTTCGCTCACACTAGACACAAAAACCTGTAAACATTTCATCAGAGGAACATCCCCAGTGTGCAAGAGATCAAAAATGACAATACTGAATCAATCGCAAACAAGCATTAACTAGGATATAAACATAAATGTAAGCCTTAACGTTTAACATGACTTGAGCACCATAAACCTGTGACCAAAATTGATACAAATAAAAACACACAAGCAGCTATCGAATGGATCTCCCCGGTGGTTACTTCATCTTCAGAGCCGTGTTTTTCCTGCGTGGCGGCTCTCTCTGAACCTGTCTGGCTCGGGCTCCGAACCCCAGGGACTGAAGTGATTCAGTGAGGAAGCGTTGAGTGGGAGATACGCACAGCATTATCAGAAGCTTGGCATCCCCTCCTGTGCGAGGAAAAGTCAAAAGGATGGTCAGAAGAGGTATGGGAGGGAAGAATGTAGGTAGGCCACTTTTAAAGTGGCATGACTGGTTGAACTGGTTTCAAATAAAAGCAAAAGAAAACTTGTGACACACACTATATACAAGGAAATAGTATTAAGTAACTAGGTGTTTCACAGCCTTCATGTGTAGAATAGTGTTGTTTCACGGTAGATCTGCTCTCACCTATGGCGTCCTGTAGTAGATGTGTGAGTTTGCTGTTGCGGTAGGGTACGTGAGGTCGTCTTTCGGCCAGAGCTCCCAGAACATCAGACAAAGCTGAGAGACTGCGGTTTATACAGGAGCTTTCCCACAGAGCCGCACCGGTCACACCTGACATCCCTAAACACATCCCAAAACATCAGCGCTAGAACACTATTCATGTCTTCCTTCCTTTCGAATCAAATCTGATTTAACACTCCATAAACCTTATGACTCGATATGGTTATTGTTTTATTTGACTGTAAATGGCTTAACTAGTAACTTCTCACAATGGCTTTGACAGACGGAGCACAAAACTGCATCCTCTTACCTACACACTCACTCCCAGCCAGGTCCACCAGCTGCAGCTTGGTTTTGATGGGGGGCTGTGTGATGCTGGGCCGGGGGGAGGGGCATGGCGAGTGGCAGGGTGAGGGGGCGGGGCTAGACGAGCGTGAGGAAGCCGCCCTGCGGCAGCGTGGGCTCCACCACTCCTTCTGAGACACCCGCTGGACGTCCTGTCGGGCATTCTGTAGTCGACGAGCTGCAACATGCATTAATTACACCTTTATTAAAAAGGTTATTATTATTAGGTCGGGACTACATATGCCATATTGAGAATTATGATTTGACCCATTCCATAGACTTGATAGAATTATTAAACATCTACTGCCCGCATCTCTGTGATGCTACGCACCAGAATCCAATGGTAACCTTTAAAAGATTTTTTTTGTGCTATCTTAAGAAACCTTTGGAATGAGTACTGGGTTCTCTTTTTAAAAATAGCAAGAAAGTGTGTGTGAATGTGTGTATGTGCAGATAACTAATCCAGTGGGTGTGTGAGAAATAGAGCTGTTTGAATGACTGTTTGTGTGTGTCTTCAGATAATACGCTTGGTTTCACTTAACAGCCATAACCGTGTGTGCTGCAGATAGCGGCGTATGGCTTAAGGAAACATTACAGCTGGGGAGTGGAACTCTTGAAGAAACACTGTATATTATACCTAGAGCCAGGGCATCTGGGCTTTTGGAGGTGACTGTGAGAGTGACGATGAAGTGAGATCTGGAGGAGTCCAGGTGCACCAGGGTGGGACTGTGAGATCTTAGTTTTAACACAGAATTGATCAGCTGCATTACCTCTGCAGAGCTCCGCACCGACCTGACACACACACATAAGTCAAACACATGTAAACCCGTGACAGTCATGTGTGCATGCGACAATAGCTCAAAGTACAATGAAAAAAATGCTTACAGTCAACTTGCAGTAAATGCAACTCACAAATCCATTAATGCATCTACAAATATCTAAACAGTACCAAAACTGTTTAATATATTATAAAAAGGGGGGCATAGATCATAGATCAATTAATAAAGCATACTATACACAGAACAACCGACAACATACATTGAAAGCACATTCTCTTCCCTTTTAAGAAATGGTTAATTTAGTAAATATGTGTAAAAGTGGTTATATTCTACATATACCCATATATTTACAGAATGCATAAATATCGTATTACAAACAAACATGAATTTGTGTTATTTTAGTATAATTGAAATGCTATTTTATTATATTTAGAATTAGTTTTTTTGTTAATATATAATTTTATATTTTCATTTTAATTTAAGTTAAACATTTTGTCATGATTTGTTGCTAATTGTTTATGTTTGTATAGTTTTTATTAATTATTATAGATTTTATTGTATGTGTTATATATTATCTTTTAGTTACTTTAGGATTAAATATGTTTTTAGCTTTAGTTTTAGTAATTACAGTAACCCTGCAGTAAAACAATTGCATATTTATAACTATTATGTTTGATTTAAATAATTAATAATTGCTTTAAAAATATTTTTTACTTTATCATTCTTAATGCATTAATTAATATTAATAAACTGAACAAACCTATTTTGTTATCTTATGCATGATTATATATTTAGTGGCACTTTATTATTTGCACTGACCATTGTAGTTTCAAAACTGTTCAAATACAATAAGCTGAAATGTGTGATATGCTGACTCACTCATATGTTAGACAGGGCACCTCACTGGTCCCTGTGCTGGTGGTGATGACTTCTCTCTTTAACCCAACTGTCGCCCCATCTTCATCTCTGGCCAGCAGATCTAGAACTTCATTATTATAGACCTCCACCACTGACATCTCCACCGTATGACTGTCTGCTGGCTTCTCTGAGATCAGCCTGGAACGTTTATCAGCGCAGACAGACTTTATGTTGTGATATTGTAGATAAGTAAAACATGTAGTGATTTTAACTGTGCTCTGAGAGAGAAGTGAGACGAGACTTACTTGAACAGCTCATTGGCTGCTTTTGGAATGATGCCCTGCTGAGAGTCCTGCACTGCAGCTGTAGGATCCTCAGACCGGGAGCCAATCATTGTGTGTGTCTTTCCACTGCCCGTTTGGCCATATGCCATGATACACACATTATACCTGAAATGAAGAAGAGATCTTTTTGTATATATATATATATATATATATATATGTGTGTGTGTGTGTGTGTGTGTGTATTTTTTTTATACAGTACTTAGTCATTCCATCAAAGTTTCTTCTCTAATAGTTATTTATTTATTATAATTTAATGCCATGTCAGCAACAGTGGTTATATTCATGGCAAGATTAAACATTTCAATTACACAATTCAGTGTGTGTGTGTGTGTATATATATATATATACACGTATATATATATATACACACACACACACACACACACACACATAGATAAATAAATAAGTACAAGTATACGAAAAAAAAAAAAAAACTACATACATGTAATAAAAATAACAAAAACAAGTGATAAGAACAATTATATAGTCTGAGCCTTTCAGCTTAATGGATGACAAAATTTAAGTTGTACCAGGAAAATTATTTTTGAAAATGTCCATGAATACATTTTCTGAATAAAAGAAGTTGCTGAGCATTATTTAAATATGTTTTTACTAACAGATAAAAATGAGCGAGTCTTTCATGTGCATTTCGACACTGTAACATTAGTGTCTGTTTAGTTCTGTTCTTAGTTTCGTTTTATTGTCTTCCTGTCTGCCCTTATTTGGTCCTTCCTGTGTCATTTGTGATTATGAGTTGATTTCCTTCCACCTGTGTTTCCCCAGCTGTATCGTGTCTTGTAATCAGTGTACTTTGTATAAAACCCATGTCTTTTCAGTTCGTGTTTGTCCGTCAACGATTGTGTTTGGTGTCCTATATGCTTTTGGAAAACCTTTGTATTTATAGGATATATTTGTTTATTTATACTCCACGTCTCTGGCGCTCTTCTTGATCTGCACACCATACGTGACAGACACCTTGTAAATATATCTATTTTTAAAATTCTAACAGTTAATGCCTTGATTTCCATAATACTAAAAAGTGAATAGTTAAACTTGGTTGTATTGAATAGGACACTTACCCATCCAGGAGAGATGTTAAAAGGGGTTTGACCTCCTCAAACACAGTCTCTTGGGTGTCTTCTGGATCATGTACTCTGAAAATCAAAAACATTATTCACCACTGAAGTGCCCATATTAACAATTCATAAAATGTAAAATGTCTAATTACCTCTCAAACTCAAATATTTTGTTCACTGAAGGACTTGAGGTTTTGGTGCAGTTCACAAAAACAGAGTCCTGCGAAACAGAGAGCATAGGGTGTAATACTAGGCTCTCGATTACAATTATAGATCCCATAAAAGCTACAAACAATCAGTTCACTCACATCATTGATCGCCTGCACTACTGCTTCACACGATGAAGATCTTAAAAAGAAAAATGAGATTTAGACAAGACACACTGCATTCCCAAAGCAAGTTGTTTTAGTATAAAATATTTTCATTAACACTAAATCTCAATTTGTTATTAACTTACAAAATTAAACTGAATTTCATTGGTGTAAATTCTACATTTTAATATGCATTAATCTATTACTATTCATTCAATATGTACTTAGATTGCATTACCCATTGGCTGTGGGAGATCCTGGGATGTGATCGAAGTGTAGAATTGGACGCACCCTGCAGTGAACTCTGATATTTCCCCTCATCTCCTACAGATAGAGTTTGATTTTTATTTGAACTGATTTATCTGGAATGCTTACACAGCCACAGTCTGGACAGGTAGAAACTGGTCTAAAATCCTTTCAATATTTATTACTGAAATATTCAGGGTTTAAAAGCATTGGTCGTACCACAGAAGGAGATAAAATAATGTCATATCCAATTTACTTGAATTTAAATAAATGGCAAGATGTCTAATCTATAGATATATTAAGAACTAAGTAAATAAAATCAGAGAACCAATTACGTACAACCAGGGTGTTGTGGAGCAGCCTCCTTCTCGCCCGCTCCTCTCTGCACCTCTCCTTCTCTTCCTGTAAAGAGCCTTCAAGTGCAGTCACCTGTACCCGGAGCTCTGCAGAAAACAAAGAAAAAAAATGTTTGTGTACATTAACATATGAATGCGCAAACAGAGCGGTATCAGTTAGACAATTAACATTTTAGGATTTTAGGAACATTTTTTTTTTTGGACACAAGATGAACACTAAATTGTCTTTAAGCAGCTCAGTTCTAGTGACTGCTTAGAACAGTAAAT
>JAUMHR010000079.1:11944185-11954702 GCA_032361145.1 Enteromius fasciolatus
GTGAATGAGTTAGGTCCTGTGATGACTCAACAGATACTCACAGCTTTTCTAATGGCTGGAATTGGCCCTGTGCCCATGACTGAAGGGTCAAGGCCTGCCTGAGCCCAGGATGTGATGCGTGCCATTGGTTTTAAGCCCCGCCTCTGGGCCTCTGATTGGCTCATGAGAACAGTAGCTGCAGCTCCATCATTTATGCCTGTTAAACAAAGACCAATGGGGAGAATAACATTACCTTCTCTACGCAGTGAAAAATTACAATTAAATGTGTCATAATTGAGTGTCAAAGATGTCACCGTGTACCTGATGCATTGCCAGCTGTCACTGTACCAGAACCATCCTTCACAAAACAAGGCTTCAGTTTCGACATAGCATCAATATTACTGCCATGCCGCGGAAACTCATCAGCTTTGACCTCGACTGGACCTGATATGGTAAGAAAAGGTTTTTTTTCCATTTATATTCAGAGTCAGAGACAAATACAAGCTTAAGAAGAAATTCTAAATTCATACTAATTTATTAATAATTTTTTATTATTAATAATAATATTTTATTTTTCTTAGGCGATTTTTGTTTTTGTGAGATTTATGGAGGTTTATTCCTAAAAACAAAAAATTAAACAATACAAAAAAAATTCTAATTATGATGAATTTACTAGAAAACAAGACAATTAACTTATTAAGAAATGTATTTTTGCAGTAAACAACACTACCTTGAATAGGGCACACTACTCTTCAAAAGTTTCAGGTGTGTAAGAAAGTAACTTAGTAAATAGAAAATTCTATTCAAAGAGTCCTGAATTAATTTACAGTTTATACAAAAATATTAACAGTACGATTGTTTTCAACACTGATATTATGAAATGTTCCTTAAGCACCAAATCAGCAGAATTTCTGAACAATCGTGTGACACTGAAGAATGGCGTGATAAAAAGTGATTTGACAATATTACTGGTTTTACTGTATTTTTTATTAAAGTGAATGCAGCTTTGTGACTTCTAGAGACTTAAGAATAAATAAATAACTTATACCAACCCCTAACTTTTAAATCATAGTTTAAATATTTATTGAAACACTAAAAACTAAAATAATATATAAAAATAAAATCAGATCTCTGAAAACAATTAGGCTCTTACCTTTCCTAGACGGAACAGTAACTGACACAATCTCCTGGTCAAAATATCCAGCCTTCTGAGCTGCTTCAGTTCTGTTCTGTGACGTCACGGCAAACTGGTCCTGAGCCTCGCGGGACACCCCCCACTGCTTGGCCACATTCTCAGCTAACACACACACAACCAAAATTAGATCAGTTGCACAATTAAGGTACAAGGACAAAATAAAGGTAGGCAATCTGCTTTAAGAAATTACCTGTGATTCCCATGTGGTAATTGTAAAAGGCGTCTGTGAGACCATCAGTCAGTATGGAGTCCTGCAAAGTAGCATCTCCCATCTTTACCCCTGACCTCATCTGCATTATATGAGGAGCCTGACAGACAAAGTGCTGCATGGTTATCATCACTTTTTACTTAAAGATAGTAAAAGTGCTCGTTACAGCGGTCTTACCCGACTCATGCTCTCCATGCCTCCTGCTACTACTATAGTGGATTCTTTAGTCATGATGGACTGAGCACCAAGACACACAGCCTTCAGGCCAGATCCACAGATCATCTGACAGCTCCAGGCTGGTACTGAGTATGGGATACCAGCAGCAACACTTGCCTGGCGGGTAGGATTCTGCCCATGACCTGTAGGAGAAGACAATTAAGTAAACTTGAGCTTTTCTGCGTTACTCTCATTGAGGAGTACTTAATTTAAGTAGTATACTACATGCAGTGCTATACCTGCAGTGAGGACATGACCCATGACGACTTCAGAGACTTCTTCTGGCTTCACACTGGCTCTCTTAAGCACATCTTTAATGACTACTGTCCCCAAATCATTGAGAGGTACACAGCTAAGGGCTCCATTGAATGATCCTGTCAATAGAAAAGCAAACATGTTGATACTTTTGTTTCATCTTATATATTTTATGGGGGGAAAAAAGCAAAAAGTCAAATAAATGCCCATATACTGCTATTATAATGTCCAAATCATAAAGATCACGCATGTATAAACAAACTAAATCATTTTAATGCTATTTCTAATTTACTAAAGCTACGCTCTGGTTATATTTAAATGCTGGTATTATTTCCGTGGATAAAAGTTACAGGAAAAGAATAATTTAATTAATGGTCAGATATAGTTAGTATGTATATGAAGTATGTATGTATTAATTTATATAATTTATATGAAAGATAAATTATTTAGCAAAGGTTTATCTGGATTAAACCAAATCAATCTCCTCGTCATGGCGCTACAATAAATGAGCCAATCAGAGCACGAGAACACTGACGAGAACATGGGTGAGAACGCCGAGCAACCAATCAGAGCAGCTTTACGTTTCTTCTGCACCGTACGACACTGCCGTGTTGCTCAAGCATTAGCTAATTAAAATAAACAAGCCACATACTATAACGATATACGACTAAAGCAAACAAGACTCTTTTTCCTTAGCTTCACCGCGCATATCATTATAATATTTGGTTAGCTCAATAACTGAGGAGTTAATGGCACAAGAGATAAATCTTTCTAGTTTCAGTATAACCTGCTGTCAACAAGCTGCCACAGGATGCACTGCCGTTTGCAGCTAACGTTACAAAGAGGTGTTAGCATTGTGTGGAAAATACCACCATGATTTTAAATGTGAGATTTTGTGAGTTTACCTATAGGAGTCCTTGCGGCAGAAACTATAACAATCGCATCCGTGTTCATCTTGGCTGTAATTGCAGGCAGGTTCCTTGTTATGCGTCCGGTAGGCTGGCTCTATATATACATGCACAGGTTGTTCGAGGAGCCTCCTACTTCACGCTCTCATTCATTTGATAGAACACTAGAGAAGCGTCATAGCCGAGATCTGCCAGTCTGATGCACCGGTTTCATTTTGTTGTTGCGCCATCTAACGGTGTGGATGGTTAACATAAGGTAGCAAGACGTTGCTTATGCATGCTAGACTAAATCTTAAAAGCATGTCAAACATCACTTCACAATTCAATTAATGGAATGGTTTTAATAGAATTTATCCAAAGCAGAAAATCAAAGCAAGGTTTGAGTCATATTAAAATTCTTTATTGATATTTGGTCAGTACATGAAAAGGATTGAAATCAGAATTTAACAAGATACATCTCAAAAAACTACACACAAGTCAAACAAAACGTTTTCTCTCGTCATGTAGAGGAACAAAAGAAAAAGTTCAACATCAGGAAACTAAGGACTCTCTGAACTTGCAGCTTCAAGACTTAATTGAGCATTGATACATCACACGTAGCTAAATGATTTCCAAGTTCTAACAAGTGAGCAAATGAACGGTACAGAACCAAGTGTTCATATTACTTTGACAGAGGAAAAATGGTTTAAAAGTCATTCATTAAAAAAAAAAAAAAAAATGAATTCAAATATACAAACGCAATGTTGCTCATTTTTATAAACGTAATCAGCTTTGAGCATGTCGCAAATGCACTGAAATAGGTTATGATGGAAGGGTGGGTAGAAAACAAAAGTGACGCATTTGACTATTTCTCAAACAAGAGCTAACTGGCCTGAAGTTGTGTGATTTCCTTGTTTGTTGTGGTAAAAAAAAATAAATGGTGAAACTTTAAGAATGTTACAAAACAGACCCTGTGGAGGCATTGGTGGCAACTGTTGCTGCAGATGAGTCCAGGCCATTCTGAGTGCTGTGCCTCATACCCACAGTCCTGCTGCCTTTGGAGATGGCAGCGGCCTCGTGGGAGTCAGCATTGGAGTCTGTATCGTTCGAGTGCTGGGTCACTGACGTCTCGCTGCCAGTTGGTGAGTCCACGCTCTCATAGCCTGCACTTAGTTGAGTCACGTACCCTTCTCCGCCCCTCTGGCTCGCTGCATCTTCTGAGTGGTTGGACAGTTTTGACATGCCACCATGAGTGGGGCTGGAAACAGATGGCGAGGGTGGGTAATCTTCATCTGCGCTGCTCGCTTCCCTGTACAGACTGGACCCAGACGCGCCCCTCTGAGACGAGCTCCCGTTGGAGGGTCCGTTGGACACCCTTCCACAGTCTTTCGCAACATTCGAGCAGGAGGCTTTCGCGGGTTCGCTTTGAATGGAAGGTTCAGAGGCCACAGATGGCGAAATTCTGCTTGGACCAGCTCCACTAGAAGCACCTAGGGAGTTTATCTGAGACAACTGCTGCCTGCTCTCCCTCAGCTGCTGCTGAAGAACCAGGATGGTGCTCTGCATGCCCTCCACCTCCTCATCCAGCTGAATGATGAAGTCATTAAGCTCTGGACCACACAAAATGCACAGGTACCAAAATAAAAGGACAGAGTGAGCTTAAGTTCCATAATGATAAATCATTAATGAAGAGAGGTTTTGCTCACCATCTTGGCTGCTCTTTAGCTCTTCGCTGTACTTCTTCTGCAAGGCGAGCTCGGCCTCCAGCTGGGCTATGCGCCCCTGAGAAAGCTGCCTGCCCAACTCCTGATTCTCCTGGATCAGCATGCGACATTTCGCCATCAGCTTCTTACCAGTCTGGCTGCAAGGGAAACAAGTCTGACATCACATGGTGAACATGGCCACAGGGTCGACACAAGTGGCCACTGCATTTACAAACTGGGTGGAGACATTAGCCAACCAGAAACCGCTTCCAACAAACACTCCAATGGCCACACTGGTCTTCAGACTGGTAAATGTAGTTGGACAGTAATGTTTACATGCACTTACGAAAATACAAAAGAAAGCGGTATTATGAAACTAGTAGAAGCAAACCATTAGGTTCAACATTACCGAATTTCTGCGAGATTGAGCATGTGAGTGGAAAATATCAGACAACTAAAAGTAATAACGTAGCAGGAAAGCCAATTACCAATCGTGCCACATATATATGCAGTAAAAAATGCACTGCTAACATGGCACATGTAAACACAACAGCATTTTGGCAGCTCTTTCGCAATAAGGATTTTCCTTGTGTGCATGTAAACAGTCAACAACAGCGGAAAAAAAAAAAATTAAGTAACAGTTCAAACAAAATGGGAAGAGAGACGTTATCAAACCAAACAAAGTTAAACCAACAAGTGCAATACAGCTGAACATTTCTGGTATGGTAGAATTCCAATAAGCCACTGAACAAGTTGCAAAACTAAGTTCATTTAAAAATCTAAAAGCAGAGATGATTACAGATCCATTGAAAGTACCTACCTGTTAATCTAAAAAAATAATATAAAACAGCAACTTTGAGCAACCAAGCAATAAATCAATTAAAGTTATTTTGACTGGTCTTGCACTAAATAAAGTAAAAAAAGAAAATTTCCCAGACAGCACAATTTCTCATATTATCAATGAGAGAAAATAACTATAAAACTGGATATGCCACTACACTTAATTTAAATCAGCAGCATATTTTACTTTTCTATTTAAGGTTAGGTAAATGCAACCAACATCTACTGGAAAACTCTTGAGACTGTACGGATATACTGCATAAAGATGTATTCAGAATCATTAAACTTTAATGAACTGAACGGTCACTAGGGTACTTTGGTGCCAAATACAGTAGTTAGTAATACTACTGTCCTCAAAATAAATGATTTTAACTCATTTCAGAGCAAATGAAGACATTTAACATCAAAAGCAGATTGAGATTAAATGTGAGGTCAAATCTAGAATATTTCCTTAAACTGGTTAACCATCTTTTCTGGACAATCTGCTGCAATGAAATCTCTGTTGAATTATATAATGCCACTTTAGAGCAGACAATATTTCAAAAGACACAGAAAATTGCCTAACCCAAATTGTTTTCACTCTCTAAAACTACTCTTGAATCACTCAGATAAGCAACTAGATAACGTTAAATTATAAAAATTGCTATAAAAAAATATATACCGAGCAAAAAACCTGCAATAGAATTAAACGTGACCCAAGAGTAATGAACAGAACCATTGAAATCCTCACTGGGTGACCGCAAAATAAAAAGTGGATTAGAAAATGTACACAAGGTAAATACAAATTATTTTACACAAACATTTAAACAGCTTGAATCTTTTCCTCTAACACACATTGCACATTTGCATTCACATTGAAAAACAAAACAAAAAAACAATTATGTTTGCATCTGCAGCAGCGCAACAGCCAATTTAAAATGATTACCAAGTCGGTCAATTCATTTTGAACTCTGCTGCTGTAAACGCAAGGAGCATTTCCAGAGCAAAAACAAAAGTATAATGTTACGAACACAAAAAAATAAAAGTTTTGAAACACTGTACCGTATGTCGCACCTGCGAGATGAACATATACCAAAGTCTTTGCAGATCAGAAAGTCTGATTCCTCCCCCAAAGTCTTACATCATAACAAAGGCTTCTGCCCAAAGTCTTAAGATTGCTTAACTCCTCCCCATTTCATTGCATCACACTACATTCCCACCTCCCTGTGTTAACATCCTAGATTCTTAACCAGAGTCTCAAGGCATCTACGATGGAGTTTAAATGGGGGGGCATATTCCTCTGCAACACATTTAGTAGGGCCATGTCATGTTTTAAATGTTCAATCAGTGATCTTTAAACTACAGTTCAATCAGCTCCAGAGCCAACGCTTTGCTCAAGTCTTTCATAGGCCGCCTTTTTTGTTACAGGAAGCTTTCTAACATGGGCTGGAAGGGGGCGTTTCCGACGTGACCACCTCTTCAGGAACAGTCCCGATTCCTTCAGGCTTCTGTACCATGAGGGGTGTGGGGGAGAGAGAAAGCTGAAACAAAAGTGTCACCTTACCAAAACTGCTGTGTTTTGTTCTGATTTTACATTACGGTATTTGTAATAGCAGGGCAATACGAAAGAAAAATGTCTTTTGTTCTGAGCTTTGGCTTTAAAGTCTGAGTCTCGTTGTGAGCAAAACATTTCAGTCTTCCCCCACCATTATCTGCACTCCTGCAGAGGAGAAGGTGGGGGGTGAATCAGGAAAGTCTTGACTTTTTGTTTGGAGGGGGAGTTATTTTAGTTTACCTATCAGGTGTAAATTTCCAGGCACTCAGTTCATTTTGCGCTTGCTCCAGTTTGTCTTTAGTCTGTTCCAGTTCAGCCTTCATTTTGAGGAAAAATAAGTTGATGGCTGGGTCCACCATGGACGATCTCAGCTGAGCTGCGCTCGGTTGCTGGACTTGCTTCAGGTACTGGATTTGGGTCTGAAAGGTAAGAGAGACCATTAAAATCTCAGTATCATGACAAATATCAGTGTGAATGTAGGCAAGTATACTATTATGTAATGGTTTGAAAAACAAGACCTTTACAAAAACTGGCTAATAACTATATATTACAGTAAGTAATGTCTCACTTTACTTTTACTCAGGTGTTTCTATGATGAAACGCTGGAAACAATATTCTGATTTCTGCATACGTACAGCAAATTTGATGAATTACAGTGATAATTTGCATGATAAACATTTGGATACAGATTTGACTGAGACAGCAGCTATTAGGTAAATGCTTTACAGACAAGTCAGTACAAAAAGACATAAAACTAATGTTTGAAATCCACATGGAAACTTAAATACCTTCAGTATAAGCAGACCAATACAGCAGGAGTAAAAAAAAAAAAAAAAGAAGACTTAACAACACACTCACCGTACACTCTTGCATTTCCTGCTCTTTAGTAGCAAGCCTCATCACTAGGATGTTTTCTCTGCGTGCAGATTCCTGCTGTTGCTGCTTCAACTTCTCCTCAGACTCTTTCAGCCCCGTCACATCATTGGCTGCAGACATTTCAGCATGAAAAAGATGCATTAGTTACAGACATTTTGTTTTCTGCCCAACATTACACCTAGTACTTTTGCTTTAGCAAACCACTCAAAATTATGAATTATTCAGAATATCGGGGATGTGCAAACTTACAGTTTAAATCAGCATATTTTGCCTCAAGCATCTGGACATAAGCTTCATGCTGTTTCCACCTACACCCGGGACAATACACAATAGTATTAGAATCTGGAAAGCTTCAACATGCATACTGTTAAAGCTTACTGCACAACAGAATGGCTGCACACCTTGTACACAGCTCCTCTCGAGTCAGGGTCTTCATGTCAGATTCACTAAGGCGAACCTGCAAGGAGATAACAGGGAAATAAAGACTTGTAAAGAAAGAGCCCATGTTGGCGGAAAGAGTCTTGTATAATCAGATTAGACCGCGACAATGAACTCACCTTCTTCGGGAGAGGTTCTTCATTGGTCATTCTGATCTCTGTGAAAGACAGAAGTGGACAAATCAAGCATCCAGTGAATGCCAAGGACTCAAAGACACGCAGACATTTCAAGCAATAACATGACGCAAAGACCTAACGTTAGAGAGAGTAGCGTGGATTTCACACGCCTACACATGTGCTATTACAAATATAGGCCACCAGGAGATTCGCTCGTTTATACATCAACGCAACAATTAGAGGTGAAAAATGTGCCTGTTTATATCATTTCGCACTCGTGCATTAAAAAAAATATTAGTGTTTGTAAAAACGTAGTGACAATTAAGACAAATTCAGCTGCTCAAAAAGGAAACTGCTAACGTACACTAACCGGGAAATTACAAGGGCTTACGGCTCAAGCTTTTTAAACATCCTCATCTACACATTTAACCTTTTAGAAAACGAAATATCAACGTAATCTTATAGTTTGTACAGTTAGCTTATCTTTAAGCGGGAAAAAACAATAACCTTATCTTCCAGGGAAAACGATTTTAAAGAGTTGACATGTTAAACGGTCTGCGCTGCACACCACCGCGCCATTCTGATACAATCTCGTGATGCTCGTTTCTGTCGAAAAAAATGTGAAACTTACGTGTCCGACAACGCATGTTCATCTTAAAATAAAGTCAAAAAAACCCATCAATAGACGTGGAGTAATAATAAATGTGCCGGCGCCTTCTTGGAGCAGTTTCGCTGTCACAAAATGGCGGAGAAGGAAGAGACTCTCCCTCTCCGAGAAGCAGCACTTTATCTGAAATAAGAAAATATCACCCTTAATACTTACCAGACCCGTTTCGCCTCGACCAGAATGACTTGTATTTCTTTCAAAATGAAATCTTAAACAGTTATGTTAAATTGTGAGTTTCTCTTGAGGAGGAAAGACTACGTTTTTATTTAGACGAAGGGGAGTTCGGCCGCCATGACCAGCGTGTGCGCGATGTTCAGCCGCACAGCATCAGTGGATTCGCGCGAGCGCTGAGGAGGAGGAGCACGTCACCGACGCAGTGTTGCCATGTTGCCGCTGTAGTAAGCAATTGCGTTTCCATTAACTGATACTTATACAGAGTATACACAAACTTTTTATTTATTCATATCTTTATTATTAAAAATATAAAATATGCATAGTATCTGTTTATAATATAATAAACTGAATAGGACGATAAACTGTTAATAGTAATAGCAGCAACAACAATAATAGTAATAACAATAATTATTGGCTTATTGGCAGAAATTACTGTGTTGTGTTCTGACTGAGCCCCATAACACAAATAAAGTGCCTTATTTAAACCCACGTACTGTTCGGCAATATTTTAGACATTGTTTTTATGCATGTTTCTTTTGCGGGATCTGGCAACACAGACATATCAATGTTACTGTTCTCTTTAACATGTATATACATCCACGAACCTGTGCATTACATTTTACTTTACGTCTGAGCTAACTGTGTATTAATTTGTCATAACTTGGTTTGGGTAATTATTAAACCACCAGCTGAATTTCTCTCGGAATGATTGCAGTATTCATCCAAATCGAACAATAAATTGTGCTGTAATGTGAGATACCTTTACAGTCGTTATAAAACATGCATTATACGTTCTGAACCGAAGCTCGCTCACTCACTCACTGTAAAAGTAAGGCCTAGAATGACTGGCTGAATTATACCAGTTTGGCACAGGGGTTGCTCGTTTTTGTTTTACTGTCTTTAACTTAAACAAAACTTCTTCATCTGAGATATATAAACTAAGTTATTTGTGAAACGATCAGATAGAATATTTTAATTGTGAACAATATGTATTGTGTGCTCCGTAAATAAAGAGAAATGTTTTTGTGTGTGTGCGTGACCCCTATTTTTAAATAATGGTACGGTCTAGTCCAAGTTGAAATTTCAAGGGCAGGCTGTAATGGAGAAAGCTTAGGTTTGCGAGCTGCATGTGTTGCTGTATGACGGACTAGAGCATGCTGTGCAGAGTCGGATATGTCCGCAGGTAACGACGAAGTCTAAATCAGCTCTCAGTCTAAACCAGGCCTTTTAAATTATTAAATCAAAGACGGTATGATTAATCAGCACGTTTTTATGTTTGGTAGAGCGACCAGGCTAACGGCATCAAACTATGGTAGTTTGCGTAATTGATATTGCTAGTTAAGATTCATTTGTTTTTCTAGATGTGTATGTGTTGGTTTAGAGTTTTGTAACTTACATGCAATTGCATTTAGCTGCTGACAAACAACAG
>JAUMHR010000079.1:11986509-12008696 GCA_032361145.1 Enteromius fasciolatus
AATTTATTAGAGAAGTGTTATATATAGTTTTGTGTTTGGTAATGCACATTAAATGAAAACCAGGCGGCATTTAAGACAGCAGCATACTGCATGTATAGAAACTGGGGTACTTCAGACGGTATTTCAGCACACCATCCTGCATCTTATTTCAAAACCATACAAACAAAATTATGAAATGAAGCAATCTCTATTGATTTTACAGTAAACACTGCTTTCTATGAAAGTGAGGTATATTATGGAATGTGCTAATTCACAAATGACAGCGAAATGTTTTACTCATCCTGATTTTATTCTAAAGCTGTATGCATTTTTTCTTCCGTGGAACACAAAACAAGATGTTTTAAGGAATGTTGGTGACCACTCACTTCCAATATGACAAAACCTACTGAGATATTGGTCAAACTATCTTCATTTATATTCCACAGAAGAAAAAATCATGAATGGTTTCGGATGACATTTAATTTTCATTGTTAGATGAAATGTCATGCTATTACCAAACAAGGGAAGCATGCGGTTAATTAGCTAATTGCATAGCTGTCTTTCCCAGTTTTCAAATCACTAAATTCATGTTGACATGTCTGATCCGCCTTTTTCTTTATCAGTATTTGTTGCTACAAATCTTTTTCAGTGTTCCTATCAAACAGGCCCATGCATGATTAACTTGCTTTATGAGATTTCTACATTGCAGAGAGAGGAACAGAAAATTATAAGATGATCCATAAACTGGACTGAGTGTTTTTCACATCTATTTGATGCATTCTAAGAAATCGCTGCACATTTGGCATGTTGGAAAAAGCAGCTGAAATGCAGTCCATGGAAAATAAAACCACTCATCTTGCGCATAAATCAAGTCATAAATAACTCAGGACTTAAATAAATTTCTTCAACTGTGATTTTGACTTTAATCATAAGCCTAAATCCGATCTCCAAATTATATAAGATGCAAAAGAAAGCTTGTAAATCTGCATATTACATCTAGCAAACATTGTGGTGAAACGTACAGACATACAGAAGTTTTTTTTAAAGCTCTGCAACTGCAAAAGCATTTTCCTTCCATGAAAAAGCAACTGCAACACACACTCACCAGACACCATGTCATCCTTTAGTGGAAGTGCCCAGTCCAAAATCACAAATGAGTGACAGCCCTCCATAGCAACCACAGTGACATTATGAGGCTTGTTTTTGGGTGGCTGCTTTTGATTGACTGATTGTTGTTCCTTCTCCATCAAGTCTGCTAAGACATCCACTTGAAGGTACTCCAGAGCCTCGGTCAGGGAGCAGGGAGCTCCAGGGTCCTTACGGATGTAGTTTACATATGGAGCTGAGGAAAAGAAGAGAAAGGGAAAATATTTAGGAAATGCATAAAGGCAAATGCAGTGCTGCTCCTTTAATATAAAACGTTTTATTATAAGCAAATGAATCATCTGAGTGATGATCTAAATTGATCATATGAAATTAATTTCATGATGCCTTGTTTGTCTCCTAGTTGCTTTATTGGCAGCACTTGAGTTGTTCAGGCATTTATTTGATCAAAAATAAAGTAAAAACAGTTATTGTAATGCTGAGTATTGAAATAATAGTAATGTTAATTTGTATTTTAAAATATAATTTATTTTTGGGATGGCATAGCAGAATTTTCCACAGCCAATACTTTAGTCCTAAGTGTCACATGACTTTTTTTCAATTTTTCAATTATCAGTGTTGAAAAAAAAAAAAAATGTGTGGAAGGCTTGATACAGTAATTTTTTCCCTGATTCTTGTTAAAAATAACAATTTATTTGATATTTGCAGCATAGCTAATGTATTTACTGCCAACTGATTGTTGCAGACTGGCTTTCAATTTGTCCTTTTTGATTGCTACAACTACTAAAACAAAAATGATCGCAAAACATCCATTGACATTTGTGCAAACTGACAAAAAAACAACACGGTGCTGGAAGTTCTGTTTGGTAAGCATCACTTGTTGTTCTTGTTGTTTGCATTAGCTTGTCCTGGTTTAAGAATGAATCTAATTTACTCTTGCTCGTGGTTACAGACAATAAAAGCTACCATTGTTGATATTTTGCTGTAGACTCTTTCCTGTTGGCTCAATGAAATTTTGTTATTTCTGTCGTCCCATACAGTGCCAGCTGGATCCACAGCTGTGAACACTTCCAGAACCCCTCGTCCGATTGGGCCACAAGATTCACACCTGGAGCTAATCAAAAGCTCCATGTGATGCTGACCCTGATACAGAACGAAAAACACACTTCTGTGCATGTGTCTCCGCCGAGACTGACTGAGACTCAAACACACGTACAAGCTGCACTCATTACAGGTGTTACACCGAAAGTCGCAATACAGAGTGATGGGGAGAAAAACTGAACAACGCATAAGAATAAGTGCCAAGACACAACTTCTATGTACTTCTCGTACACAAAGCAAGCAAACAGAGTCGTACAGCAAGGTGAGAGCAAACACAACAGAGACGAAATATAGAGGACTTGTTGGTGGATCTGGAGAGCAGTGAACACCCCAGCATATTAAAGCCATAAATATTTAAGGAGACATCTGAGGTTTGGGCCAGAAGGAAGCCGCTCTCAGCTGATATCAGCAGATTTAGCTCAGTTTGTTTTATTTAGGGCTTCTTATCTTGACATGTTCTCTATTTAAATGGCTTACACGTGTGTACGTATGTGCGTGTTGTGCAGCCCAACATCTGGAGTGTCAGGATTTATCTCTCAGTGCATTGAGGATGAGACATTTCACCAAAGAGCTGTTTTCTTGGTGTTCCTGGAGCAGACTTTTTATGGGTATGACGCTTGTTTTGGTGGAGCTAGACCTCGTGATATTGGCTTCTTTAAAGTGCTTCTACTCAATCATAGACGTTGCCCCATCATTTAAATGTATGACGGCTTCCTCAACTCAATTTTACTAGGACTTCAAGCACCTCCTCTTGTACCCATTTAGTACAAATATCAGCATTATGAGGCCAAATGCTGTAGCCACAGACTGGAACATGCTGTATTTCTATACAGGCACAGCTTGGTTCCTCGGTTCTTTCAATAATCTTACTTTTGTATTTGAAAAGCTCAGCGGTGCTTCTGGCTCCAGTGGTCTAAATGGTGCTGTTATCTCTATTTCTTTACATAGCTCTGCTAGGCATAGCCATTTTCTAATACTGCAATATAAATACATTACAATTACCAACCTAGGGACCATTGAGGGCCTCCCTAATAAAACAATGAGGAGTTGGCTCATAATATTTTTCTCATTCTTCTGCTGTTTTCCTATGTATCTAGCCAGAGCAGTTGATGTCACATTTTTGCCAAGACAAGCACAGTAGAGGAGCCATGAAACAGTAGGAGTTATTGGATTCCTGGCCAATGATCAAAAAACAAAACCTAGTCTACGATGACCTCTGTTTTGTCATTAGATATGCATTCAGTTACTTAATTAGTGACACCTGAGTCTTAACACTTGTTTGCACTGTTTAAGCAGGTTTAGAGATCAAGTCAAAATGTCAAATTAATTACACATGACTATTTATTATTCAAATTATGAATTTAATCATGTGCTTATATTTCACTTCAATATATAAACACCAATATTTGCTAAGAAAATACTACATTTTAACATGTTGTAGAAAAACTGCTAAATAGACATTAAAATCAAACGACCTTGCAAAATAGCATAATAATTATTAAATGTGTATCGCTAATTTTGAATTCAGTTTTTCTGTGGTTTTAAAGCTTATGTAACCAAAACCTACTAAATTTAGAAAAAAAGGGAAAGAAAGAGAGAGCAAAGAAAAAGTAAAAAAGCCTCCAAATCCATTATGCTTTTGTCACATGCCTCTATTGGACACCAGACCGAACTTGTTCCAAGATGTGGTAGATGAGCTTAACAGATACTTATAACTATAGCAATGTGAATTTCTCCACTGCAAGTGCAGTACTGTAGGGGCAGAACTACATTTGCCAGCTGACTAGCCAAAGTTTCAGGTCAGCATAACCATTTCTGAAACTCATCTGGCACATTCTCTGCATGCAAACTGGACCTGAAACAATGTTCCATAGCTTGGTGTATAGATTGTGGGGGTTTAAGTTTGGAAAGATGGAGTCTGCTGTACCTAATGTTCAAAGGCTTTTACAGTCGGTCTTGGTAAACGAATTCATGCTGAACCTGAAAAAGCTTGACGAGTCAGGTAGGGTCACGTCATGATTGCACTAATCCACTGCTGAGTGGAATGCAATTGGACTATTTGTGAATTGGTTGAAATAGCATCCTAATAGCAATCACAAATGAAACTTGACTTTTGCTAATCATTTTTCTCATTTAGGCACACACATACTGAGTCTTGAAGAATTCGGGAAGGTAGCCCATTCAGCTATAATTTATAGAGCTGAGTCTAAATACCTTCACTCAGGCATTCTCAAATATTTCCTACAGAAGCTGCCCACATGAAAGATCCTGAGTCCTCAGAGCCTCTAAAGTCAATGAACTCCTTAAAAATAACCTTTACCAACACATGGTATATAGTATTAGATTTGGACCGAGGGTTGACAAGGTTAGTTACACTCTAGCCATAGGGGAGAGACCTAGTAGTAGAAAGTAAACTTAGAATAGCACGATCCAACTAGAGAGGCTAAACGTTTGCACGTTTGCTTCTATTTTAAAGTATACTACTATTAAAAAGTTTGGAGTCAGTACGATTTTTTTTAATTTTTGAAAGCAATTAATACTTTTATTGAGCAAGGATGCATTAAATTGATCAAAATATATTTTAATATTGCAAAATATTTATATTTCAAATAAATGCTGTGCTTTTGATTTTGCACTGATTAAAAAATCGGGAAAAGAAACAAAAAATAAATGGACACCAAATAAGTATATTGGTAACACTTTAGAATAACCTTCCGTTGTAAGTCATTTATAAGTCATTTATAAGTGATTAGTTAATGATGAAATGTTCATCTACAAAAAATTCAAAATAAATGATGATTATGTTTAGTTAATTAATTTACAAGTCAATTACAAGTTGTGATATGTTGAAAAGCACAAAAAAATGTTTTATTAATTTAATAAGGTGCGTAACCCTTTGTCTCATTAGGACAGACGATATGTTGGGTAAAGATGGTAAACACATGGAGTATTTTAGCAACTTCAGTTAAGGGTAAAACTAGTTCACATTATCAGATCCCACACACTCCACACAGAACACAATTGTCTGTCCTAATGAGACAAAGGGTTTACACACTTTATTAAATAAAAAAAACAACAATTTTTTTTTTGTGCTTTTCAATCACTTATAAATAACTTACAACTGAACGTTATTCTAAAGTGTTACCAGTATATTAAAATTATTTCTTAAGAAACATGTGAAGAAGACTAGACTAATGCATGCTGAAAATTCAGCTTTTCCATCACAGAACTAAGCATGTTCTAAAATGGATAGCAGTTATTTACTTTACTGTTTTTACTGTATATTAGATTAAATACATGTAACCTTGAGTAACGTAAGAGATTTCTAGTAACTTCTTGTAATGGCTTATTTTTATAACTATCCAAGGTCACATTCCATAAAAAGTATATATTTAAAAGACACTTTCATCCAAGTCAAATATTGTGTAAAAATAGGCACCTTTTACACCTTAACATTTGGGTTATATCAAGATAGTTTCTGGATATTTAGCTTGATGGCATTAACACCTTTATTCCAATGCATTTTCAGTGTACCTGGATTGCACAATTTAAAACATGATCTTTTTTTTTCTCAAATGTCTTAGTGAATGTTAATAGGGGTTATAAGTGAATAAATGGATAGAAAAGGTCGTAAAGTGCTCTCTCTTTATAACTCCTTGTTCAGGCCAGTCTGGACTATTGCAGAGCTCTCCCAACAGGTTTTCTAGCCAGTTCTATTGAACCTTTACAATTAAGAGCAATTTTCAATTAGCCAAAAAGAATGCACATCACACTACTGTTTATCAGCTGACACTGGCTACCAATAAAATCATAAAATTCAAGACAATACTATTTTCCTACAAAACCACCTCTGACTTTTCACCCCTTTACCTAAACTCATTACAAATTAATTTAGATTTATGTGCCCTCTAGACGTTTGCATTCTGCAAGTGAACATTGCTTTATTGTGCCTTCCCAAAGAGGCACAAAATCACCTTCACAGACTTTTAAATTAAATGTTCCCTCCTGATGGAATGACCTGTCCAAATCAATCCAAGTAACTGAATCCTTAACCATCTTCAAGAATTGTCTCTTCCATCTTCATTTGACCCTCAAACTCTAAAAAAACTTGCCCATATTAGACTTGCTTTCTATTCATTTACTAACTGCTTGTTTTTTTAAATTCTTGTTTTTTTCTTTTTATTTATTATTACATTAAAAAAAAAAAACAACGCTGGTTGTACTATGTCAAGCTAACTGAGACTGTCCCAGACACCTGCAAATTCAGAGTTCAAAGGTACGATCACAATTTTATTAAATTGTTTTGGGTGTATTTATATTTGGGAATTCAAACAAGACCTGTCTGAAAATGCATGTTAAGGCTATATGTAAAAAGGCATATAAACACAACTGAAGGAGCAAGCAATTAGAGTAAGAGATTCAAGTTCTTACAGAAGACATGTGTCTCTTTCTTGAACATTTTGATGAACTCTGATTTAGCTGATTGAGTGGAGTTTGGACGATCATTCAACTACCAAGGGACAAAAAGTATTTGCATATAAATCCTAGCAGCGGTCAGCTGTATGCGCTTTTTTATTTGCTTACAAGCATCACCAAGGGAATGAGCTACACTTGTAGGCCAGATAAATTTCCTTCACATTCACCATTCAACTCTCAAGTGCCTCACATCTACAGGAAATGCTGAGGTGATTGGAAAGAAATTAACTGTGAGTGGCCAGTTGTGTTTCCTAAGAGATTTAATCTCAGCATGGTATTGCAGAGTTTGGAACTAATAAGAACAGGGAATATGGTATTTTATACTAGAGTACTAACTGTTGTAACATGTAATAAACCAAAAATATTACCTGTGAACCGTTTCTTTCCGACCACATCAAACTCAGAAGAAGGAGTATTGTTCAAAGGCCGTGTCTCAGGAGTTGGCTGTGTTGTAGGAGTCTCTGTTTTGTGTGCCAGTGAAGTGGTCGGAAGTGGGACTGGGGTTGTGGTAGTCTCCTCAAAAAATGTATCTGTAAGATAGAGTAGTAATCAAACACAGGAAGAATAAAAGTCCACAGGCAAAGAGTGTTGGGACGCTCATGTCACATAAAAAAATTCTGAATGCCTTTGTATTATACAACAAAATATGCAGCATTTATTTTAGAGAACTGGGGTATCCAAAACTGACAAAGGTCCACTCTACATGCAGCTTTACTTTATTATAGTAGTGAGAATGTAACAAAACTTTTCTTTATGGTTATGTACACTGTCAAGATTCCTGTCACAACAAGGAACTTGCTATTGGGACAAGCCAAGTAATTGTTAAAACTGTATGCCAACAAGCTTGTCCCTAAATGCAGCTTGGCCACATTAGCTGTACCGTTTTCAACAAACCAGCAGAATTACATAACAAATGATTATACAACAAGGTTTAGTTGTTATTCTAGAAAGGTCATCCAAGTTTGTGCACACTGAATCATACGGCTCCTCACTTTGCAACCTATAAAGGCACTTCGTATGAAAGAAATAAGAATGTACCCCCTTGAACAACACAAAGCAAATGGCATCTACGGTATAAAGTTTAACAGTTAATAGAGAAAGGGAGTACAAATGGGCTTACAAAAAAAAGCATAGAAAAAACAACCTGCTTGTAGCTGGGCAGCCAGTAAACAAAGCAATCAGCCAAGACCATCTTCATTCATGTTAGCGTCACCAGATGCCATGCTGATCATAACCATAACTCATCTCTGAACTGTTTTCCTATAAGGAAGGTGGAAGCCAGGGAAGTCCTGTTCTCATGTGGTTCAAATAAATCACTGATTTTGGCTCATTTTATTTAGTCTGTGGCACTCAACAAATCTACATCAACAATAAGCTGAATATCTGGCCAACAATCAGATAGAAATGTAGCATTGACTTTAAGAATTAGGGATTCACATATCACATGTATACACTATTTTTACATATTTCAAATAAGCTTATATAAATTTAAAGTCAGCATGAATTGCCAATTAACCCTATGTTAAATGCATGTTCCCCATAAATAAATGTTATAGATCTGCACCCCTCCACAGCTGACAGAAATCTCATATTAATTTTTGAATGCAAATCCCACATCTCAAAATCCAATCAACAACTAATGAACAGATCAAAAACACCTTTTCCCCATTAATCAGTTAAATTCAGATATGAAAATTCTGCTGTTAGCGTCACCAAAGAGAAATGCACAACTAGTTAGTAGTCAGACAAACACATAATCCTTCACTAACATGATTCCACTGCTTGGGACAATGTTACTATGTTGTGCTAATCAGGATGCTCAAACAAACCCACAAAGAAAATCAACCTACAAATGTCTTGCAATTTCCACAAGTTAAGTCAGGACAGCAGGAAATATTTGATCACTGAAAAAATTACACTCTTTAGGATTAACACTGAGCCTTAATTTGGTCACCTGTTATTTAGTGCTTTTGTCTAGAAAATCATGAAATTGGCAGTTATTGTTTTAAGATTTAAAGTTGACCTTAAGTGGAGGAAAAAAACTGTTTCTTCAAAAAAGCATGCTGATGACAGGCAGATTTAAAGCATAGCAGAGGTTATTCAGGCATACCAGGGGATATCCTTTGAGGTTTACTGTGTACATCCTAACCACCATTGATTCTAAATTACAGAGGATCAAGTCTTGTGGGTACTAACTACATTCCTGTGACAAGGGTTGTTATACAAGATCCAACTGGGCCAAACACTATTCTGTCTCATTTAGTATCTTTTCCATCATTTTTCAAAATCAAACAGTACATTACATAATCTACATCGTATTGCTTAATTCTTAGAGATTAGTATGGTTACAAAGAGTTCATCTCACCTTCAGAGTAGCAGTTAAGTATTCCATCAGCGTCCAATATTGGGTAACCATACTTGTCCAGTCGAGAATAAAGTCCAGGTGGACATGTAGGCTCAGCAGCTAATGTTGACTGCTCCAATGTTTCTGTTACCATTTCTGTTGTTGTAGGTTCTGGTGTTGTTGTAGTTGTGGTTGCAGTGGTTGTTGTAGTTGTGGTTGTAATCCTTGGTTTGGGGCGGTCCAAGCCTACGATGGGCTTTCCTCCCACAGTAAGGTATTTGTCACTTGGATTAACCACAGGCCGACTGTCTCTTCCATGACCAAATAATGCTAACCCTTCCTGGTTTACCAGTGGACTGCCCTGATCATCTAATATAGCAAAAAGTCAGTTTACTTTCTATATTTCTATTAAGTTTAAATTGTAAGCCACTCACCAAAAATAGTCTTGCCATCCTCTCCAAGGACAACTTTTCTGGGTCTTCCTCTTGAATCCTGAAGAACTCTGCCGTTTTCATTCATTAGGACACCCTTATCCAGATCTACTACCTAAAAGAGTGAATGAAACTTTATAAAGAAGAAGAATCTTTCTTTCAAAACAAAAGGAGGCAACAGTCAAACAGTCACTTGAATAAGTGTCCCTAAGGTCCCTGTCTGTGGAGTTTCCTTGCCTAGAGTGACTAAACTGTTCACATCAGTGTCTTTCTTTGCTTTAAAGATAATTCTGTTTGGACTGTGGTACTGTCTGATTTATTAGTGTATCCAGACAACAGATTTAACAGAAGCTATGGATATAGACATTATGATCACAGTATCTCAGATTACATCCTATCATTTATGTTTAACAAAATGAAAATCATTGATTAAACCAGAGGGTCACTATCAGTGCAGCAAACGGCTATGGGTAAAAAGTGCACTTTATCATTCATAGTTTAAAATTAGAACTAAAAATGACTGTATAAATTAGTTTGGCAAATTGATATAATTTAATTGATTTAGGCACATTCAGGGCTGCCAAATTTAGCAATAATTAAAACTGCAAAAAAACACACCCATTTTGTTCCATCAGGACCTGTGATATGTCGGACTCCGTTTGGTTTCGAATTTTCATCAGATGTTGAAGATGCTTTGCCATTTGCAGCTGTGAGATTCGGCCGTCCGTTTTTGCCTGAACATGTAATTAGAGACTGAGTAAAAGTACTTATGCACAACCTGAAATTGTTGTAAGTACAGCATGCACATCCTTGCAGACATCACAATTTTTACCTTTTTCGTAACTAGGTTTGTAGCCACTGGCTGGAGTGTTTTCCTTTGAAACTGACCGCAGCCTTGATCCCATCACTGGATTTCGAGACTCAGGAGATGTATTCCCACTCAAGCTTTCACCAGCAGACAGCCCATGGGAAGAACGAGAAACTGAACTTGGATTAAGCCTAAGATTAGTATTACCCCTGTCACCTGTGTCTGGATTTAATTTAAGTGGTGATTCTACTGGACTGTTTTGAGAGGAGGCAGATGATGATGCTGAAGAGGGTGAAGAGCCTGATGTGGAAACAGACCCCATTCTTCTGTGCTGTATTGGATACGCTCTACTAGGGAGCCGTGAATTTTTTAGCCGACTTGCTACCACAGGAGAGCGGACACGACCATTAGAAGCCAAAATAGGGACTCTTTGGGGAACTGAAGGAAGTGACTTTGAACTGCTACTGGTACTACTTTGTTCTCTATCCACACTTTCATTTTCAATGTTCTGGGAAGGTCTGTGAGGTTCTGTTGTGGTTTTAGGTGCAGCAGTCGTAGTGGCATCTTTGTTTTGCCTCTCCAAGGTCTCTTTGCTTCCCTCGTAAAGATAATCATCTTCGTGGTCATTGCTAATTTTTCCATGTTCATAATTACTGGGATTGTTGGAACTTATTGGAGGATTTGTGTCTTCATTTACCACACTAGGTTTATTTGAGTCGGGATCAGCCTCATACTTTGAAGGGTATGTTGTGGGTGAAGTTTTGTCACTAGTATCTCGAGAGCTTCCAGAAGTAGAACGAGAAGAAAATCCTTTAATAATTGGCCTTCCTGCACCTATAGATGAGGCAGTCCTACTCCATGGTATTCTCCCGTCTTGTCTGCGACTTCCTGTAGCTATCCTAGAATTTCGGTTTGGTAATGAAATGAGTGAACTTCTTCCTGTTGTAGAAGAGTTAGTCCTTGAAGAAGAATGGGAAGTGGAACCATAACTATTGATTTTCTTTTCTTTGTTCTCATAATCTTCTTTTTGTTCTGGGTGATCCTCTTTAACTGTTTCAGAATTTTTTTTGGTTTCTTCAGTTGGTTGTTCATTCTTTGTGTCGTCTAGCTCCGTGTTCTTCTTCTCTGTTGTATGCTGACTGTTTGTCCTTGTTCCTGTTGGCAGTGTTGATTGTGAAGAAGCAGAAGAGGATGATGATGATGATGATGACTCAGGTTTGTGCTTTCCTGTTTGTCTCAGAGTTGAAATTCCAACTCTTCTTCCATTAGGATACATGGCACCAGATCCTGAACCTGTGACTCGACCTGATGTGGAAGAAGTCCTTCTTGTACCTGCTGATGATGAAGGTAAGGAGGATGAAGGAGACGATACTGATGAGGTGGAAGAAGAAGATGGCGAAGTTGATGCTGAGGAGGAGGAAGAGTAAGTTGGAGAAGAGATAGATGATGATGACGATGATTCTGATTCTTTCACTGACTCAGGCCTGGTTTCCTGAGGTGAGATCACTGAAGGTGTCCTGTCAGTTGCACTTATCTGTTTGTATGAGTTCTTTTTCTCAGGAAAGGAGACAGCAGTTAGGTCCTTTCTTGTAGCTGCAGACTCCTGGTTTTGTGAACTTGAAGAAGCTTCACTCCGATTTCTTGATCGAGAGTTAGGCCTTCTTAATCTGCTTATATCAACAATTGAGGATGTGCGTGGGGTCCAAGGACGACGTTTGTCCTCCGATGTTTTAGGGACAGATTCAGACTGATTGGGTTTTGATTCTTTAGTGTCATGTGTGTGTTTTGAATCTTCCTCTGTTTGTGGGGTTGCATTATTACTGCTCTCTGGTTTTGTATCCTCTATAGCCTCATTTGCTTTTATTTCCTCTTCTGTTGGATTCTCTGTTGGCTCATTTGTATCTCCTTCTCTATCTTTGGCATTAATGGATGAAGAATGTGAGGTTGACCTTGAGCTAGAACCTCCATTTCTGACTGGACCCCTCACAGAGGAGAAGATGCTGTGATAGGACCTCGTTTGAGAAAGAGGCCGTCCTCGCCTGTTGGTGGGTGGCACTTGAGTTGTGGTCTGAGTATCGGACTCTTCCATCTCATCTGGCTCCTGATTGCCTGATTCATTGTTTGAAGATGTCTTGGAGGCACTTTGACTTGTTTTGTGGCTGTCTGTGTTCCTTAAGTGAGTAGAGCTAGCTAGAGACAAAATTAAGATATAAGTTTTAACCAAGTTTGTAAAGCTGCTAAAGTTTATTGGGGAAAACATCTGTTGGGAATACTTACATGCAGGCATTGTAACAATAATAGCTTTAGTTTGTGGTCCTTGGCCCTTCCTATTGACTCCACGGATTTTGAAGATATAACGGTCACCTGGCGTAAGTCCATCGATGGTAGCAGAAGTGGTGGTGCCACGATATGTAACTGACTTTGCGCCAAACGGTTTCATAGCAGGAGCATAGGAAAGGATGTATTCTGGAAGTAGATGTCAAATCAATCAGTACGGTCAATTTCATTTGGATACCATAGCTGAATATTTTCCAACGAACACTGGGAATACCCAGGATTGAACCAATAAATCTAGGCCAAGGATAACACACTAAAAAGGAAAAGTTCCTTCTGGATGAACAGGGAACAGTTTGTGTTTTCCACATGAACATTTGTGTTAGTTTAGCCTTACAGACTTGGTGCTCAGCATGCCTGCTGGAGAAATTGTAATACTGAAGGTTTATCAATCCCATATTTTGGCACTGGATACAGATAAGTGGTTTCAGGTTAACAATTAGTAATGCTTTACTCTCCAAATGCCAAAGTCGTTTCCTGTTCTTTAGGTAGGGCATATTCCAAAAAGTCATAGAAAGAGCTGACAGATATCTGATATCTGTATAAAATATTATACCTTCTCCTATCCCAACTAAATATACAGATACAACTATAAGTAATGCTAGAGTATGCTGGGTGCACTACATGATAAACAAATACAAATATTTCTTCCTATTCTCAATATGGATCTGAATTGATAGCCTAGCTACTGTGTGGTCTTACCTCTTATTCGCCCATGTGTTTGCTCAGGTGGATCCCATGTGGCTGTGACAGCAGTACCTTTTCCTCGAAGTGGTTTTACTTCAAAATTTTCTGGAGGGCCAGAAGGAGCTGCATACACAAATGTGGGAGAAAGTAAAACTAGGACTGACAAACAAATTGTTATACAAACAACATGGAGCACTGTGTATTCTCTTGAACTTCATTTTTTTTCTGCTTGTAGATTTTTCAGTTGGAAACAACAGGCAGTTTGTGTTTTTCATGGGAATGAGATCATTCACTCCAAACAAAAATTCCAAATAGCCAGTAAACAGTGACATTACTCTAAAATAGGCAGTCAGTTTACATGGTTTCAGAAAAAAGCAAGATTGTTTTGGGGTTTTTGTGCACTTGTATGAGTGTGCGACACAATACAAACACCCTTTTGTTTATCCTTTGCTTCATTAACTATTGTATTTTCAGACATGCAATAAAAGTGAAGATTTTAATTAAATTCAATTCAGTCTAAATAACCAGCATTTAAAACCATATTCACACCACTTTTACAGAAATTAATAATAATAAACTTCTATTATTTTTTAATCTTGTGATGTTTAACACGCTTTTAAAAGATTTTTTCAATTTGACATTGATTTTTTTAGTTCGCAGACAATTATATTTTTAATAATAAATACTATCTGGAGTTATCTGCTCAGCTATGCAAATTAAGCAAAACATCTGGGTTAGAGATCAGCGATTATAAACAAACCTGATTCAGGCGTTCTCTGGAACACAGATGCACTCCATTTTCCCTTCTGGTCTCCTTGCGCGATACAAATAGAGAACTCATACATGCTGTCTGCCGAGAGTGTTTCAAGTATGAGACGTCTCTGAGTGGTGTCCTTGTATTCCCATCGAGCAGATTCTCCTTTCTCTCTGTATTTGACAGTGTAAAACCTGCACATACATTAATTTTAAAGCTGAAATATATGCTACCGTTCCATGGGGACACTGTTCAGAAAATCATTCACAGCCACCACAAGACATTTATAATTTATTATAAATGTACAATAAATGCAGCCTTGTTGCACATATACCAACCTTTTGAACAGGTTTGTATATAATGCAGCCAACATACCAAATGGCCCACCTTTTTAAAAACCATATAATTAATTTTTACCTGGATCCTTCTGGTATTTCCTTCTTCTTTTCAATAAGTGGATCAACCCATGTGATAAGGACAGACTGAGGAGACAATACTCTAACTGTGATGTCCTCTACTTCATCCACAACTTCCGGCTCTGATGGAAAAGGATGACAAAGAATAAATATTAGGTTTTAGTGAGTCAAAATACTAAATATGGTTTGCTGGTTAACATTGCTGTTATCTGTGACATACCTGGTGTTACTTTTTTATTCACGGTGGACGTGGTGATGGGTGCACTTCTCCCCTGGGCTTTGGGTGCCTGCAGTGATACCACATAGACGGACTCAGACGCTACGAACAGAGGGGGGATACCAGATACGGCCACGTATCATTACACATTACCTGCTATGGGACATACTGAAGACATGCAATCTGAGGTCTATTCACAAATATTTGAACCTAGATTTAAAGGCATAAACTATTGCTGTTTGTGCTTACCCAGTTTGGGCTTGTTTGCATTGCGCTGGTCTGCTTGGTGCTGGTTGAGATCCACTCTGTGTTTGTTTTGTGGTCGCAGAGGGAGGCGTCCTACTTTATGAGGGGGTTCTGGTCCTGAGGATGACTGAGGGGCCCTCTGCTGTCCTAGTGCACTCCTCTGAGTTGGGGGCCGGGGTTTAATCTGTGATGAAGTTATAGAAACCATCCTGCCTATAATGAAAGGAAGAAATGTTTATTACATTGTATTGTTATTATTTTATGCAGTACAGCACTTTGGACCAACATCTGTTTTTTTTAAATGTGCTTTAGGAAGCAATCTGACCACAATAGAAATTACTTAATTCTGATCATGTAATAAACATTGTACAATGTTATCAAACAGGTTCCACAAAGAAGGTTTGGGATATAAAATCAAATTTGAACATGCAAACAAAGTTTGCGAATTTTGAATTATGTAATGTATGAAAGAAATTCACAAATTTGATGCTGACAATGTTAACCCGTTTAGTAAAAAAGATCAAATTTCCTTTCTTGCATCGAAGCCCACAACAATTCTAAAGCAAAAAAAAGTAAAAAAACAACTGAAGACGCAATTTCACAAGTGGTCTCATACATATAAATCCCATTACACTTCACAGAGGATGACTCATGTTTCTAATCTCTTCTAAAACAAAAACACTGGCGAATAACAAATACACATGGAGATTTACTAAAGTAAGTACAGTTACAGGGCCACACAGTTTAAAGTCATGTGCGCTCTCACTTCCTCTCTCTTATTGCTTTACTGTAATCCCCCATCTGACAGGACTTGGCAGGCGAATGAGACAGTCAGACAGTCTTCCTCCTCTCTTTCCTTCAACACACTGCTTCATGCGCATCTCTCCTTCCCTCCCTCTGGTGTGCCGTACAACCCTGAGTGGATAATGAAAAACAGTCCCTCTCTTTCTCTATCCGTCTTTCACTTAATCATTCTCAGATGATCGGTTGTAATCACACTTCCTCATTAGAATCTGTGCGTAATTCAAAGGTTGATTGTGACAGTTCAACCAGTGTGGCGTTGAAACATTCAGTAATCAGTCAAATCAATGAACTTGTGAAGTTTCTTCGCAACAGGCATGTTACGCTTTTTTTTACGTATTCCTTGTTAGACCTTTTTTTGAGACAAACCTTCACTTTTATAGACCCGTGTGGTGTTTGTGATGTTTGAGTTGGGGGAGAATGACACCAGTATGGTACCAGGAGCTGTTGATCATTTTAAGGATTGGGGAATTTAAATAAAAGGGAGAAAAGGAGGAAGCAGAGGAATGAGTCAATCCTTTAGACCTTCTAAAGCGCTTCATATCCTTTATAGCTTAGTCTTTTGTGAGGGTTCTGGCTAAACGCATACCTTGCGTGCATGCTTAAAGACTGTACTATGACTGCTCTGGCATCACTTACTCAATACTTAAGCTCTACCAAGTTAATAAGAAGTGTCATGTCTCAAAATGAACTGAAATGATAGTAACAACAACCCCTTTTCCTTTGTACACACAAACAGACACTTATTCCCACTTCCCATATAGAGAGTCCAGCCAACACAGCTGAGGCAGGCTTACATATCACTGGCCTTGAAACAGGGGTGAAACATAGTAGCTCACCCCTCTCTAACTCTTTCCTTTTTCTTGATGTTTTTACAGTGTCAATCTTCCAAGTTCATGTCTTGGATCCATGATGCCATGATGCTCTTTTCCCACCCCTCAGGTCTGATTTGTTCACTGTTTGTACGAATTATCTCCATGAATTCTCTCTCTGTGGGAGGTTTTGTATGTGATAACAAGCTCCAGGTTGCAGGAACCAGCCCAGAGTTACCATGTCCATGTGTGGACCTGCTCTTAAAGGTTAGTCCCACTGATTTTCTCTGCCAAAGCAATGACAAAGAGATGATAGCACAACAATGGTGGCTGTGAAATGAAATTGGGCTTTTCCTGCCACATTCTTGCCACATCACGGTTACAAGCAAAATGACACAAAGCATATGTCATTTGTTAACCCAGCGGCAAAGCCAGAGAAAAATTAGAGCAACACTATGGTAACATCATGACAATAGCAATAGCAAAGAACAAACATGGACTGGATAACATTATGGGAAAACTAAGGGAATAAAATAATAATGAAATGCCATTTCTGGAGATGTTAAGGAAGTGACCACACTCAGTGTTTCTGTGTCCAAATATCTTTATACATTACCGAACATTTAGTTGTATTGTCTATTTCAAATTTGCAACAAAATCTGTGTAGTCTATGTAGGTGTAGGATTTACTTTTTTTTTGCTATTTTACACATAATTAAAAAAGAAACAGCATAAATTAAACATGAAATTTTGAAGTAGAAAAACGAAATAATCTGTTTTATTTACAGCAAGCAGTGCAAAGCATTGATCACATTCAATTCAATCTGTGGAATTCTCTATTTTATGGGTTTTCATCATTTTTACTCTTGAGAAAGTAAGAAACTAAACACTCCAAAGTTTGGTTTAAATCTGGGATTCCTTCTTCTCTTCAGAGGGCTTGCATGTATGCACAGAGTTTGGCTTCAAGTGGGCTCAGTGGATTCATAAAGAAGAGGAATAAAAGCTTTGATTTGACAAATTCACAGCTGACAGACTGCCACTGTCTTTCCAGGAACTTGGGGTATCGGAGGTCTTTGGCATCCAAACACATTTCCAAACTTTAAACCTTCTCAAGGGAGTAACAACTTAGATGTTTTCCATAAGACTGCAAGTATGAAATCTGTCATTTGCCATTAATGTACAGTTACAACTATTTTTAAGAACGTGAAGTAGTTCGAAGAAGAACTTGCATTCCAAGAAGTTTGGGTTTTTCTCATAACTCTTTTATGTTTATCTTGAACCTGCTTGGAAATACTTCTCATAAAATTGTTGGGCATGTATCATAGACTGGGAAAGTATTGGGCCTACCTGGAGAGGATCTGTTGAAAGGCTCAACAGCAAAACCATCCAGTTTTACCCACTCTCCCCCTGGAGGAAAAAAGAGCATTGTGGTTACACATAAGGACTGACAACATATTGGTACCATAACAATTATTGGCAAATTTTTTATCTTTGCATAAATTACTCATCATTTTATAACATTTTATAAAACTACTTTTTATAAATGAAAGAAATGCTTTTTTTAAACAATTTTATTTCGAAAATAAAAATATAATTTTTTCATGCTTTAAAATATAATGTTGTTATGCCTAAATTCAGCTGATTTTAGTTTTCAGTATTTTATTTTTTTTTATTTAGTTTGATTAATTTTCTGCTCATAATACATATGGGACCTTATTATTAACAGCAATTTATTTTTACCAAATTTACCAAATTACTCAGCAAAGGCTGAATTGTATTACACATAAATGTGTAAAATAATAAATAAAAAGCTTGGGACATATAACAATAAAAAAACAGCTATCCTTAAAACAAGGAGCTGTACACCAGAAATGTTTACAACTGTTAAACAACATCCTCAGCCAAGAACATTTATGATCTGTTTGCAGGATTATTAATGTGCTTTTCTATTATGACAGATGTTTTGGGATAAATGCTGTGGGATGTTCAGCAGTATGCCCAGATCCTGCTATTGAGAGAGGGACATGGACGTACTGAAAAAAAACTTTATATGAAAAAAAATATGTGGAGTGCGTTGGACGAGTGACTGGCTACCACAACACAAGGCTTCAGGCTCTTGACTCCAGCTCTGGGTTGGATACAAAAACAAGGACTGGCCACATAAATGCTCTTTCTTTGGAGAATTCAACAGTAACAGATGCCAGTTATTTGAAAAACAGAAACGGCCATATATTCCCACACCCTGCAGTCTACACATGAGTGTGTGTTAGCCATCTAGTCTGGCTTAACATTATGAACAAAAAACATAGACAGCATTAAAGTTATAACTACTTTCCATGTAAAAACCATATAATAATGTGTGTTAGAGTCTAACAAGTCTAAATTAATGAGGCTAATAAAAGTGTAAATTTCAATGACATCCATGGAACACAGAAAAAGCTACAAAAGCTGTCACTGTGCCGGTATTTTCATTTTTTTTTTTTTTTTGAAAGGTACTATTTAGGTTCCAAAAGTTATATACTTCAGGTAATATGTACCTTAAAGGTATTTATATGCAAATATTAATTTAGATGCAAGTAAATAGGACAGGAATAAATACTTTTCTTTTTTAATTAAGCTAGGCTGCAGAAAAAAAAAGGGGGGGGAGTATCACAAGTTTCCACAATAACATTAATCATGACATGATTACATGACACTGACAACTAGAGTAATGGCTGCTGAAAATTAAGTTTTTGTGCAACTGAAGTATTTTTAGTGTCCACTGTATGTATAAAACTGTGGGATTCCTGTTGTTATAGCCTATTTAAAAGGTATAATTGCCTTAAAAATAAAAAGTTTGGAATCTTTTACTCACACTCATGTTGTTCCAAACCTGTATGACTGCTGCAGAAAACAAAGGAAGGCTGAGGTCCAAACAGCATTTGACCTCAATTGATGTTTATTGCATGGACAAAAAACAGAGACATTATCCAAATGTGTTCTGCAAAAGCAAGAAATGCCTACAGGTTTGGAACGACATAAGAGTGAGTAAATAATGACAAATGTTTTGTCGAAGTTTAAAAGCATGCATATGTGTATTATATGCATACTGTACTTTATATATCCATGCACCAATGTAGAACAGTGAAGGGAACAGAGAGTCATTAGAGAAACATGCAGATCTCTATCTACACGCACATGCAAGCACACACCTCCTGGAGTCTCTGCCCTGTAGACAGGTTTACTCATCCCATCCTTATTCTCTGCACTCATCTTGAGAAAATGCAGGACTCCAGGCTCTAAAACAACACAACATGCACATGAAAGCCTGACATGGTGCTCAAGTTCTCAATATGAGTCTCTGAATGATTTACACTCTTACCTACGTCCTCTAGTAACTCTGACCGTCTGTCCTTGTCGACAGTCATGAAGCGCAGGGACTTCATGGACTTTCCGTAGCCGATGCTGTAGCTATCAACAGGCTGTCCATCTAGCTCGCTGGGGGAATCCCATGTGACTTTTAACCCCTTTTCCACAGAGGTTAGCTTCACATTACGTGGCGGCAGTGGCTTAGAACCTGTAAGAGAGTACAGATCTGTCAATCACATTTCAACTGTAGTTTGATGGGTTTATTTTTTGTTAAGATTACAGTTGCAAAGTTCAGCAAAGGGTATTATTTTGCAATAATGCCTGACAATCTACACATTATTTCTTATACAGCTATGCAGGAAATTGCCTTAAAACAATGGCCATTTATAAAGATTATTAGTAGCCATAGTGTGTAATATTGATCAGGTGTATAAGTTAACTTTCTTACAGCATGAACAAGAGCAATAAGCACTGCAACCCTCTACTAATTAAACTGGAAACTCTGTGAAGTTCTTCAGAGTGCTCAGGCTGTTTTTATAACCCTACTTAGAGTTGGAGTGAGCAAATCTTTCATCGCTGTGTCTGTTTACTGTACAACAGCAAGTCTCTGGCATAAAGCCCGGTGAGAGAGATCAATCTTTATCACTTATTTAAGTGTACACATGGTCATATGCCTTTCGGTCACCGCTTTATAATGCAATATTGGCAATGAAACATCCCTCCACATAATTTGGAACCACATCACACATGTCATTGCAATTACCACAACTTAAGCACACACACACACACACACACACAGAAACATCAAACCTCAGTCTGTGACTTGGCTCATATTAAAATTTATGATGTAGGGTGGGTTCGCATTTTGATTAAATCAAGACTTGTAAAACATAAGAATTAGATATTTCTCCAAAAATAAACATTTTATACTGGAGGAAACTAACTGAGGATGGTATTAGGGACCGGACATCACCTAGATCAGTCGTTCTCAAATTCTGGATAATTCTGCAGGCAGTGGTAAAAAATGATTAACTGTGATTAATAATTGATTCCAGAAGTTTTAAGAACTGTTCCTCAGCTAATCGGTTAAAACAACAGTTCTTGAGGAGACAACAGTAAAATGATAAATGTTTGTTTTATTTTTTATTTTATTTATAAAAAATATTTTTTCTGAAAATGAAATGTATTTAATAAAATAAATTGAAATCTTTTTGCAGTACAAAAATATTTGCACTGAGCCCCTTGTAAAGTAGATGACTCCTTTTTTATATTCTTAATGTCAGATAAGGTTATTCTCAGCAATAAGTACTATATTTTTTTCATTAGTAGAGACCATTAATTTTTTATTAATAACAAGAAATTCTAATCTTTTTTTAAAGTTCTCAGTAATAGCTGGAAATGTTATAATCTAACTTCACGACAGTTTATTGTAAAAAAATTAACTTTTCTAACCCATTCTAACTAATGCTTCCAAGACTATCACAATTATCGCAATTCTGACATTTCAATGTAAGCCAGTTAGATTGATGACATATTTCCATCAGCAGATTTTGCAAATGACTATTCAATAAATCCCAGAAAACCAAATATTTAGAACACCAAGGAATAAAATCACATGTACATATTTAAAACAAAACGTAAGAACTGCCCCAAAACCTGTTCCAAAACTCTTTCACTCTCTCCCTGGGCCATGTATATCACCCATTCCTTTATTAGGAAGGTGAATGCCCTGTGGTCCTTTTGTCAGTTCAGTTTTTCATAAGTACCCATAAAAAGACCTGTAGGGCAAGCACCTGCTTCTCTGACATTATTTTCTCAATGAAAGACATGAACAGACTCTCACAAACACACTATTTGCCTATTATTTTCATTCAGTTGCCTGGATGACATTCAAACAAATGCATGAAGCATTTAGAGTGCATTATTTTTAAGTAAATAATAGCTTATTCACTAGTGCTTTTACATGGACTTCTTTAGCTTGAGCTACAAAATACCCAGGTGTTCTGTAAGAGCACATAGACAATGATAGACATTGCTTAAACACTTGAGTGACAGGTTGAGCGTGGGCATCGTGCCAACTACATGCTGCCATCTTGTACCATAGCACACTCACTAATTGACAGATTGAGTTTCTAAACCCTCCAGCCTTGCCTACGTCAATCAAAAGACTTTCCACAAATTCCTTGGTGAAAGTCTAAGCAAGATTAAATTCCAGTAGTTGGTCTGGGCATGTGTTACGATCACCAGCCAGAGTGCCTTCGAGTTCCACTAGAGGGCACTCCACCCCGGACAGTTATGTGTGTTACCCCTGTCTTGACCTTGTACTCTAA